>JACDOX010000026.1:798582-957225 GCA_014549065.1 Cardinalis cardinalis | reverse complement strand
TTCTTAGATATGTTAATTTTGTCCACAAGCTAAGGAAAATAAAACACAATTTGTACCAAAAATTCTGCTGCTTTTCTGTGTGATCCCCTTAGCATTCTTTGTTTGGTCTTCTGTGCATTATTTATCTTAACTCCTTAGAAAATAATCAGCTTTTATAGAAATACATTTACTGTAATTTAAAAGTGAAAAACCTCRAGAGTTTTTAGTGGTTCTGATCAAGATTTAAAAATACAATTAAAACCCTTCCAGACTATAATTAGTCTAGGGACAATTTCTAAGTTACATTCTAGGTTTTGATATTTTATTCCAGGACAATGCTGTTTTTTTTCTCTGTCACCAAAAGCCTAAATTATCACAGAAATGTATACTAGAGAATTCTCTTAATTCCACAATTGTATGTTTCTCTCTCTATTWTTCCATTCCAAACTGATCAGGATTATTTTCCTGTTTTGTACTTCAGCCACTGACAGTRAAAAAGAGAAACTGAAAGCTGAAGAATTGTATCTGTCCTGAATGAGCAAATGCACAATCCTAGGTTCATCCTTTCAAAATGTTATGGTAACATTTGCTCTAAAACAAAAATTTATAGCTCTGGAAATTTTTGTGCATTCACTCTCAGCCTTTAGAAATATATCACATACTTAAATAAATATCAGAAATGCTAAATCTTCTTTTGTCATGAACACCATAGAAAGAAAATACCAGTTGATGAAGAGATTGGGATGAAGGCAAAGGAAGGTCTGATTTATTTTTTTTTTCTAGAAGCATAGAGGGACTCCAAGGAAAGTTAAATGAAGCAATAAATACTCTAATGATTAATTAAAAATCTTCAAGTAATTAATTTAACAATTCATATTTAAATCAAAACTATTTTTTCATTTTTCTTTTCTGTATTCCATGATAAAATATATACAACACTCTATGTGTGTATATACATATATATATATATATATATATTTACTTCAAAGAGGCTCTTGATGTCATAAGAAGAGACCTTCAGACAAAACCAATTAGAAAAGCCTCACAGTGACTCATGAAGTTCAGGACTTCCTTGCTTTCTGAACTCCATCACAAAACAGGCCTGGGTGTTGCTGGACCTGATCTTAGCTCCAGACTTTGTCAATACTTTATGTCTAAAGGATAGATGTAATTAGAACTTTGCAGAACTTTGCTCAAGAATGGCAACCCAAATATATTTATATAAATAAAATAAATTATTTGTATAAATTGATTRTGACAATTAATAGATAAAGTATCCTAATCATAAATATTTTCTACACAGTATAAGTAATTATGACTACTAGTATAGTGCACAATTTTTGAAGCAGTATTGAAGCAATTATATTAAAGCTATCAAAAGCAATTATTACATAGAAACTGATGTTACTCCCATGCTTTTACTGTAATTGATGTTTAATTTTTAATTGATCTTATTACCAAGGGCCATGAGCAAAGCCTCAGCCTCAAGGAGGAACCTTGAGGGGCATCCCTACTCAAGGGAGAAATCCACACACGCTCCAAGAAGTAGTTGGTTAGAAGATATTAACAATTGAAAGTGAGACATTTATASTATAAAGTGATTGATTGTTGGTCATACATGTCCAGGCCGGCTGTGTCAGCTCAGTAGCTATAGATAGGTTATCAGTACTGTCACATGTTTGCTCCTTTATGAAGTACTGTGTCTGCAACATCCTCACCAGTGAGAGGAAACATTGCCCTTCCACTGGGTGTTTAGCTTTGAGGTTGATTAGTCAGGTTGGTTTCAGCAATTTTCAACACAAAAAGCAGCTTGACCCCCATTCTTCATCCATTATTGATGGCTTTGCAAACAGGGTGTTGTGAGTGCTGTTTTACCTCCACAGCAAGAACTGTTAGGAAACCTTTTTCCATTAAAGTTTCCCAATAATTTCTGTCTGTCATTGCGGACCATAATCTTCATTATCCTCTCAATATATCAATTGTACAGATGATCAGATTTGCTTAAGACTTAATTAAGCACTTGTTACTTGTACTAGGTTAAATGCAGACCAGTCCTATTACAGTTATTATAGAAACGGTAAAGCTTGTTAATAATTGCCAATCTCTACTATTGTTTTGCAAGAACAGGAAAATCTCATTGATTAAACATCAGTACATTTATGTCATTTTAATTGCAGCATCACACTGTTGGCCTGGGATTTAGCTCTGGATTGTAGACGTCTAGGAGCAGGTGTTGAACTAGATGCCTAATTCAGTTTCCTAGCTAATTGGGAGCTWGTTAATGCAGTCAGTGGAGCCTAGCTGAATGCATCTGTATTAGAGTGAGTTGAGCAATTCTCTAGGCTCCTTTCATTAYATTGGTTACCACTGAGTATAATGAGAAATCAGCAGTTCATCTCCCCTGTAGGCATATTCAAATTTAGGTACCTGCAGTCTGGAGTTGGGTCTATACCTAATGACCTGACTGACTCATCKCTTGAAAAGCCAAATATTCTGTCCAAGCTGCTGGATAATTTGTAATGAAAGTATCTCCTAATCATGCTGTAATGGAAATAGAATATGTTTCTGGTGTAATGGACCTTCTTTCTCTTGTTTTCTTCTCTGTTTTCCTCTCACACATCTGTAATATTTTTAGGTAGGTATCTTTTCATCTTCTACCGATCCTGAGCTGTTTTGAAAAATCTTTGTCACAGCTCTCACATACCACATCTTATACCTTGATTGTTCACCTCTTGTGCTTTTGATTGACTCATACCCCACTCTTTTCACCTTTTCCCTTTCTTTCTCTGAGTTTTCAAACTGCCAAGATCTCATTTTTGCTAATATTGTATTAGGCTGTATATAAATCACACATTYTCTGTTACTGAGTAAAGGGCTCCTTCCAGTTCCTTGTCTGGCAATGCTGCARTAAGATCATTTGGGAGTCTCAGGCAATACCAAGCACAATTTGAGAGGTACAGAGGCTGTTCTGCCTTTTGGTTTCTTCTGAGCTCACTGGGATGTGCACATTGGAAGGAATCATTGTGGAAGTCCAGCTCTGAACCACGATGCGAAAAGCCAGGGAGAAAGCCTGGAAAGCCTTCACTCCTCTCTCTGCAAAACTGTTAGCTTTCTCCCAGGCTCTCTGCTGTGCTCCAATTAACCTCGCACAAAAAAAGTCTCATCTGGAGGGAACTACTGAGCAGTGTGGACTCAAACCAGTCAGAGTTGTTTGGYCCCAGGTTACTCATTACTCAGCAATACAAGTTTTGATCTCAAAATTCTGGTTGGGCCAGCATTTTGCCTTAGCTATATCACTTACTCTTCTGATCCAATCTCCTGAGCAGAGAAATCCTGGGTTTTTGGCCAGTTTATTCTAAACTGAATAATACATAGCTATATTTCTACAAATTATGAAGATATGATCCTACTTAGTGCTGGAGGACACCACACCAGTTTCTTAACCATTTTTATTCTTTCATAAATGACAAATAAAAATCACATAGGTAATTTTGTAARCATGGCAAAAGAAGCCTGAGTGTCCTAAACAAAATATAATGTGGGTCACATGCAGAAAGAATGTGTGTGTACCTTAGTAATCAAAAGAGAAATATGGAGGTAAGATGTTARGATATCTTTCTGGTCTAGAACTAATGTGGTGTTTATGCATCTGTGACTGGCAGCATCCAAAAGGTGAGAAATTACAACACTTAAATGACAAAAATTTGTTCAAGGAAGAGGTAGAAAGATTTTAATTTGCCCTAGAATTTGTGTCTACTATGAATTTTGACATTCTTTTGGTAGATTAAGTTTATGCATTATGTATATCTTTATTATTATTCATATTAACAAGTTTATTTATCACATATACTATACAGTTAACATGTATATTATTATTTCATATGCATAATTGGCCTGACTCCTTGCGCATCTGAGATATCCTATGTATCCATGCATATGCTTGGATAAGAAAGGAAGAGAAAAAGACACTAAAGAAGAGTTAAAAGTTTTCTTTTAACAAACTTTAACTTTCTAACTAACATACTTGAACTGCCAATTTAAAAGAATATAATAGCTGAGGAAAGCAAAAAAAAGTTAAAGACATTATACGGACATTAAAGTTAAAGACATTATTGTTTCTCTTGAATGTAGAGAAAAAAACTACATCCTAACTCTGTGTATGTAAGCCAGTTTTGAAATACTTTTAGAATATTTAGTTTTTACTTGATCCAAAGCCGCATATAATTTTAATAAAATATTAGATTGCTAAATATCAAGAAAATATTCTAAGGTTTGACCACATAGGTATCAAAGTATCTCAATTTTTTTTTCCTCTGGCATTAATTCCTCCCTTCCCTTAAGACAGTCTAAGTCAGAAGTCTATTGGAAAAAGCAGAGTTAAAATTCATGTAAGACTAGAACTTGGAAAACAAAATGCACTTGAAGTTCAGGCATGTTTATGTCTGGACTTTCCACTTTTCTTATCATAATAGAGAAATCTGAGCCTATGAGCCAGAGCTGAATTTCCACCATGTTTCAGATGGGAAAGGATATCTGCACAGGGAATATTGTCCAAACCCATGATTAGTTTTTTTAAAACAGCAAGGCAGTCAGAAAACAGATGTTAGTTGCTGTGAGAGAAAAGTTATTGTCAGAAAAGAGAAACTGAAAAAGTAATGTTTTAGCATAAAGTGCCTTTAATTGGAAATTGCAACACCACAGTGAGAGAGGAAAGAGATCTTAAAATGTAAGGCATAGCTCAAGAGCAGCACTCAGGCTGTATTTTCAAACAGGCACTTTCTGAATTTTGAGGATATTTTGCATATCCTGCACGTAGCTAATAACATGCTGAAATGTCAGACTTTTGTTTCATCTCCTTTCTCCTTACCCGCACTTCCCTTTGGATGGCAGAGGACAACATAGAATTACCACAGAAATACCTCACTTATCTTGCAAAGTATTTGTCATACAAATCTTCYTTTGGGAAAAAGGAAATCACTGTGTTAGTGATTATAAGATCCCTTAAAGAGGCATCATTTCCCCTCTGAATCTAGTATTCATATTTTAATGAAGTTAGAAGAGTCATTCCCAGCTAAGATGCCTCACATGCCAAATTTTATGTCTGTCACTAAGGAAAGAAATTTAACACCAGTCATTCTTTACAGGGCAGTTTTGCATTTTCTTCCAGTTCCCCCAGTGCTGAAGGATGCAGTGATTGATGCAGCGGGTTAACCCCAAGAACTGCAAATCAGGATGAAAGCAGGGAGAGATGGAGCAGGGCAGTGAGATGCACCACAAACCAACCAACCAAGGCTTTATTTCTGCTGCATCAACACTGAGAAAAATGACACTGTAAATGAAATTGAGATACCTAAAGAAAATTAATATAAATTTGGGGTTGATTTTTTTTTAACTTCCAYACAAACTAGATCTAACAATATTTGGCAGAAGGACAGAATACTTAAGTAAAGCAGCATTAATTCCTTTTCACTACAGGAATGAAGTATCTGCATTATTAAGACATACTTAAAACTAAGTACAGCCTTAATTTGGTCAGGATTTTGCTCCTAAGCAATGAAGCACACACATTGAAAGCAATCCTTTACCTTAAGCTGACAACCTACTATTGCATAGCAATAATAGTTACCATGTTTTTCCTTTGTTCCCTTTTAATTAAGCAGGAAAATGTTGTGCTAAGCATAATGTGTTTGACTTGCACATGTCCCATTTCTAAAAGCATTGAAGTTTAAACCTCCTTTATCTGGGTGTGCCATGGTTTCATCAGTATCTGTGTATTATTTGAGGTCTGTGGATCAAAGTAACGCAACCATTGTCTCTCCTGCACCAAACTGGGTAAGAGATAGCAGATTACATCCATGGGATCTCAGATCACAAAACGGAGTAATGTTTGAAACTGCCAAGGAAAAACACCTTCCTCACAAATGCCATCACTAAAGCCAACAGCTTTATAAGCAGTCTGCAGAGGCTGCACGAAGAGCAGCAGCATTTTTGAGCATTTACCTTACATCCTCACCCATTGTGCCGCAGTGGTGGATCTGTATTGGTTCCACAGGGCTGTGGCTCACATTCTACAAARTGCAGGAGACAGCACATCAACAGAACATGTATTTACTGTATGATGAAACAAAAATACATTTTTCTGAAGGAAATTTCAAGGCCAGCCTCATCCTTATTAAATGATGTGGTAAACAGTTTAGTCTTCATAATACAGACACTCTTAAACCAATCAAAAAAGAATGTTCTTTTCAGAATTCTGTATTAAATTCTATAAGTGACAGCTTCTAAATCTTACTCTACATTGCTGGAAGCTATCTACTTGCACTGAGAAATGGCTTTTCAGCCCTCCTTGGTAGATGGATGCTTTGAAGAAGTGGGCAGAGGATCCTGTAGGTACTATTATTTGGATGAACATTTATTCCCATGGCCTATGAAAGAACCAACACTTTTCATTATTGCCATAATGTCCTAAAACTTTGGAGAGTAATAGCCTGATATTACAAATAAAAATACACAAAGAAGTAATTATCTCAATTGTACTATTGTTGGTTGTGGCTAATTACKGGGACTCTGAGAGCTGAGAGTAAACAAAATTAAATTTTCTGCTTGTAGTTGTAAACCCAGTAGAATTTTAGGTAGGAGGAAAAAATTAAAATGGTGAGTCAATTTAAGCATGAACATATGAAGATCCTCATTAAAATGGAAACAGGGGAACGTACTGCCAGAGGTATAAAACAAAACCTGTTCCACACTGTTTATTACTTAGCATCCTGCTGATCATGGCTTCTAATCTGTGGGAATTTCTTGTAATGTTTTGATATTTAAAATTCTCTTTTCTCTATTTTTTGTGGTTACTACTGCAACATGCCAAGTTGCCAAAATGGATTTTAAGTATTTTTTCCCTCCATATATGCACACATTTGCACAATGCTGTATCCTCCCACCTCTATTTGCCATCTCCTTACCAATATCTTGATTTATTCTGTTGTAAACTGGTCACCTGTGCTTTCCTAACCAGGGAAATCTTAATTCCAGTGGAGACCTGGAAGTGTCCTGAGCAGATTTAAACAAATCGCATGGTGCTGGAAAGAGCACACAGAAAGCAGCTAAGTTGCAACTTCTGCAGTCGTTGTCTTTACGAGATGTTTGCTTTCAGGTTTCTGTCAAATTATTTCCTTCTTCTTTCTTCTGGGGGAAAAAAGTGCATCAGTTTCTGCTGCCCACCTTGTGCTTGTACCCAGCCCGGTTCCAGTGTTGCTGGTCCAGCAGTCTGGGGACACACAGTGAATGGCATCAGGGAACTCGTGTGGCTGTGGAGTGAGTGATGCTGAAAGCAGCACCCATAGCACCACGGCTCTGGCTGCTTTGATTGCAGCATCCTGGTGATTTATTTTGCATGTTTTCCTCCCAATTGCACACTGATCAATCTCTTTCATTGGCATTTTGGAGAGAAATCTCTCAATAGTTCCCTCAGACAGGACAGGATGGTCACAGCGCTTGTACATATTTCATTGCTTCATTGTAATTTGGGTTCTCTAAAATTGAATATTTTAACTGAAATTTTGCCTGGTCTACACTGTGTCCTTTTAGAAATGCTTCTCATCTTTGGGTGTAAGTTGAAGTAACTGATTATGTGATTATGGTTAAATCTTGGGTTTATCAGGAAACTAGTGTTGAATTATTGTTGTAGTTGAACCACTATCGTAGTAGAACCACTTATATCTTTTCTATTTTATTTTTTTTTGTTTTCCCCGTATGACACATTTTTTGATAGAAAACTTCCTAATAGTTACTGCTTTATGTTGGGGCAGTCAACCAAGCAAGCTTGGCTCCTTAGTCTTCACCCACATTAATGCACATCCCATTTCAGCATCATTTTCAATTGTGGAATTCAGATCTGACCCCTAAATAAGGTCATGAGAAACATGAAGCGATTTGAAGCTGAGGCTCAAAGGGATCCATACATCAGGGAACTGGGGCAGAATCTTTGACTAGTTCTGTAAGTTCTTGATGGTACAACCAGAAAAGGTTTCATGCCCCTGGGTGGAGTTAGAGACACTGAGAAACAAACAAGGATCTTCTTCAGGCTGTTCAAGGAGAAATCCTCTTACCTTTGATGTTTTGCTCTGAAATAAGCATGGGATGGTTAGAGCTGAGGGCAAGAGCTGTGCACAGACAGAGAGATATGCTGGCAAGTGCAAAGGTTTCAGTTTGGATATATTGGTTAGAGTTTTCCACTTCAAAATACGTTTGGGTTTTTTTGGTTAGGAGTTTTTTGTGTTTGGTTGTTTGAGGCAGGGGGTTGGGTTTGCCTCTTCTCCAGTTTTACTTTGTATTTAAGTATGCAATGAGAACAGGTTAAAATCAGAGTGGAGAACTATATCTGCTCTATATTTAATAAAACATATCTAGTCTTATTGACAGTGTTTCTATAATGGAATTCAAGAAGATTTTGAACAATTTAGCCTTTCAAAAAACAAAAATCCAAACTACAGAGCTCTTGCTTTGCTTTCCTCCTCTGCACTCACATCAAAAAGGAATCTGAATCTTCCTCCTTTTGCATCCTAACCGTATGCCGGCCTTTGTAGCAGCTGCACACTGATTACAGCAATTTGTTGCCCTGTCTGCAGGGTCTTTGTCCTTTTGTCAAATTTTGATAGTTAATTTATACCAAGCTCTTAGCTACTCTGCTAAGGAACATTTTTCATTACCTGAGCATGTGAATTATTCCCACTCTATGCAGTAAGTTCCAAAAGAAAAACCAAAGTCCATAAAGCTTCAAACSAATACTTTTATTTATGTCATTTGATATTTTTCCTTATTGTGAATACAATTAATTGTTTMTTTATGCCTCTTTCTTCACTTTCTGGTCCCATTTTCTTGTTCATATGGCATGCAAATAGTTTTTAGCCTATCTTTAGCACTGTCCCTAATTGTTTACTGAACATGATTGCCTCCTGTTACTGTTTCAAGATTCCAATTTCACTTTAAAGATTGTAATCTCTCCTCCTTCCCCTTTAACACCTCTCAGTGCTATGACAGTAGATTTTCCACTAAAACACATTTGTTTTACACCTTTCAAAGTCTCTTTCCCATGCACTTTAACATCAAAGTATGGACAATGAATATCTAAAATCTGATTCTGTTTTCTGCTTTTGTCCTGAACTAGTTTTGTCCTTATGCTTCCCATGCCCTCACTCCTCTTCTGCACATGCTCTACCATGCACTCCACTGGGAATCACAGCAAGCACTCCAAAGAGCCCCAGGTTCTCAAAACAATATGTTGCTTGACTGTTCTTCCTTGCCTCAACTTCTGTTTCCATCAATTGAACCACAGACAGTATAAGGTAGTTTTTTCTGAATTGACCAATTAAGTAAATTGATTAGCAAACACAGTTCATACACTGATCTATTACTTAAACTACTTTCTAAAAAAAAGGCACATTTGCCTTGCCACAGCAAGTATTGTCTTCATCTAGAGAGTCCAGGAGTTGCTTCCACTTCTGTATTTTACATGTAGCATTAGATCAAGTGACTATAATAGTTTTATTTTATTTCTGAGAATTAGCATTGCATTAATTTGTGTTTATACCTGTCAGGAAGAGAACATTCTATTAATCTATTGATTTAGGAGGAAAGCAATATCTTTTCTTTGTTTATTAATTACTTTTGAAAAGGGAAATAAATTCTCATTATTCACTACTCCATTACTGAAAGGCATTTTAGAAAGAATTACTCAAAGTTTCCAGAGTAAAAAATTGTAATGAAAAGAAGTTCAAGCAAATTTCTGAAGAATTCAGCTGCAACATGCTGTTCTGCCCTGCCTCTGAAAGACACAAATAAAATTTACCTTGATGTCACTGAGTGTCCACCAGTTATCACAAATGAGGGACAAGTTAGGATAACACATCTCATTGTAACAACGTGTTGGGCCAGTCTCTTCTTACACATAACAAGTGGCAGAATGAGAAGATATTATCTCAAGTATTGTCATGGAAGATTCACATTAAGAAAAATTTCTTCTCTGAGARGATGGTCAGCCATTGGAACAGGTTGTCCAGGGTCGTCTCATCATGCCTGGAACTGTTCTCAAGGTGGGTGGAAATTGTGCTTGGGGACACAGTATATTGATGAGCATGGTTAACAGTTGGACATGATCTTAGAGGTCTTTTTCAATAGAAATGATTCTATGATTCTGTGGTCTGAGAGATTGACAGATTTTAGTTGGGTTATTTTGAACAGCAAGAGAATGATAAAGAGATCTCCTATTTACTATGATCAGATCACAAGGTGATCAGACCACAAGGTGATCAGACCACAAGGTAATCAGAATAGCTGAAAAATGTTGAAGTACAGAATCTCAAAGAGAAGTAGCCAAGAAAATAGTAAAACCCTTTGGCAAACATTTGTATGCCTCACTAGGATATGGAGTGAAAGGAGTAGATAAAGGAATTGCACTGCTGAAGTTGTACAATTATACTGAAGACAAAATATAATTTCCCTTCTAGTCTCCTTCAGATGCTACAAAAATGGTAGATGACCCAGAATTAAGGCAAGGAAAAAAGTAGCAAAACTGACAGCAATTTCAACTGATTACCTATACAAAGGATTWTAATAGAGTCAATCCTAAAGGGCTGCTGAGATTTTACAGTAATGGAACAGAGCATGCAAAGAAAGACTGAGACCATGAGCATAAAGACTTATGGCATCTTTCTGTCTCCTACCATAACCTGCAGAAGTCAAACAATGTTCCAGGTTAAAACATACTCTATTATGATATTTGCATTGATTTTCTTACTAATTCATGATTCCAACTGCCTAATGTGCCATGGTAGTCTGCATTACCTTAATCTTTATGCATTTAAAAAAATTCCTGTTTAACCATTACAATACTGCTATGAGGTAAAGAGAGTCTTATGTGACAGATTATYCAGACTAAACAGAGGATGAACTACAGCACAAAGGAACAGATTCCTAAGTCTTCTAAGGTGCTAGCATGCTCATTATCCTTTGAAATGGGGATCCACTCCTAAGTTAAATGCTCTGACTTAAAAAATCCATATCTCAATATGGGATGAGATTCACCTTGCCACACTCTAAATATCAGATATTCAACCTAAGCTAGCGGTCTGCAGTCTGTTTCTTTTCTGTTTTCATTTATTCCATAATTTAGCATAATTCAACTTTACCCCGGAAAGAAAATAAAAACTGGTATGGGCATTTCTGCTCTAAAAAAGATAAATTTCCAGAGAACCTTGGACATTCATCAGGGGGAAAAGCTTTGATTGGTTGAGAGTTCAAAGAATTCAATCCTGTCTTCCTCACAAACAGCTTTTTTTTTTTTTTTTGTCTGTCATCTTATGCTGCAAAATCAGTTATTTCCAAGGACAGAGCATCATTGACTTGGTGTTTCTCGTTGCCTCCCTTCTCACTGAAGAGATGGCCTTAACAGCAGATCCTAAAATTAAGCATACAATGGGCGTAATTAAATCACAGTATCACAGAATGCTTGGGTAGAATGAGACCTTAAAAATAATGTAGTTCCAGCCTCTCTGCCATGGGCAGGGATACCTTCCACTAGACCAGGCTGCTCAAAGCCCCGTTCAATGTGGCCTTAAACAAAAACCAAGGGAGGGGAGTCCACARCTTCTCTAATTAAGTGGCACTTTTATAACTGTTTTGTCATTTTGGTCAATCAAAACACTTACTGGGTCCTGGAGAAAGGTGAGAGGAGTGATGAAGTGGATTAAATGCATAGCTGGGTGCCCTTGTTGAGATCACAATTTACCAGCACTTATRTTTTCCTGTTCGCTGGCTAATTCTGAAACCACTTCAGCTGATCTCAGGCCCTGGAAAGGGTTATTGAGGTAGAAGATGAATCCRGAACATGCATAGACCTATATAAAAAAATCCTTTTGTATAGAATARTGAATGACAATCAATAGATTGGCAATAGGACCTGACTTTACATCAGAAACGCTAAAAGAGGAAATGCACATTTTTTTGAAAGTCACTGGAAACCAGGATGCTGGTTCTAATCTACAAAGACTCAGACAGGTCAAGAATAGCTAATAAATCATCTCTTCTTCAGTCATGACAACTTTGAAGGAAGAATTCAGGCTAGAACTTTCACAGTGCGAAAAAAGCCAGAGCAGATTCACTGTGATTTCTTTCAGCTGGATTGTCTGCTTTTCCAGTCTGCATTTGTTAACCAGCTAGGTACTTCTTTCTTTTTTTACTTTTCCTTTGATCTTTTAAGGCTGTGGAGGCTTTATAGTCTTCTGCTAATGGTTTTGGTTTTGTTTGGTTTGTTTTCTTTTAATTTATTTATGGAATAGATGCTCATAGCTCAATACAGATGCTGGTAATTTTAATCTAAGTTATTTTTATTAGTGTTTTCCTCCAGATGTGTAAAAGACACCTCAATAGTGTTAGCCAAACCTAGAACTTGTCTCTATTGGAAATCATTCTCTTTCTTTCCATCACTGGCTCGTTACAGTGGTAGTGAGGAGCATAGAAAGAGCCAGGCAGAGGGTAGGACTTCAGATGAAGCCACAAAGTGACAGAAAGCACAAATAAGCAGAGGAAGAGGAAGACGTCTCCTCTATTTTGCAACGACACACCTATCTCTGCTGCAAAGTGAGCTTCTTCAAGTAAACATATTGACATTTATGTCACCTTGCCACCCCACCTGTCCCTCTTGATGTCTACCTGCTCCATGCTTTCAAAATCCTATGTTGAGAGCCCTCTGAGGTGGCATCTGTTGTTGTCACTTTCTCATATAGAGGCTTGCACAATGGGGCTTTAAACACAGCTCTAGTTTCTAGGCACTAAGAGAATAATAATAAACAATATTAAAAGCTGTAGCAGCTGGAATAAAACATGCATTTACAGGAGTTAGCTTGATGCATAGCTAACAAATAATTTAAACTTTAAATACATATATAAAAATAAATAACAACAATAAATAAGATGAAACTGCAGCTAGGATAGAACTCTTGTGGCTGTTAATTTTTTTTCCCCACTTATCTTCCTTCTGCATAAGGGATAATAGGTTTGCATTGCAAATTCCAGGCAGTCAATCTCTCCTCAATGACAGTTTTGCTATAATTCTCCTAATTTCAAGCTCCCGTTTGAAAGGTAACTGGAAATGGCATCCAGGCCATTTTTGCAGTCATCGGCAGCTGACTCAGTTGATTCATTTCCACWGATTTAAGTTGTTGCACACGTAGTCAATCCCTCTGGAAAAAGGCTGCTTCCCCATATCAAATGGCTTGTGCAGACTCCAAATCCTGATTTTAAAATAAGCATAAAAGCTAAGGTTTTTAGGGTCTGTGTCAACACTCCTGCCCAGCTCTTGGGAGAGAGTTATATGCCATTTGCAAAATCTTCTTTTCAGGAGTTTTCATAATGATTGTCACAGCAGAAACACATGAACCTACAAATACAAGATCTGGACTAGCTCTTATTTTTCTTTTGAAAATCACATGAGTATTGGTAATCAAATAATTTTGAGCTCAGCACCGATATAATACAAAGGGCTGACTTTTGATAAGTAAAAAATATAGTTATGACTCACTAATTTGATATTATAAACCACTGGCCAGTGTTACTCATGTTAGCTCCCTCAATACGTTCCTTGCTATCTTTATAATTATTAGCCAACAGGAATTTCCTCTGCTAGAATCAAGAAATTCTGTGTAAATGATGTGTAAAGCATATTTACATTTTGAATACTCTGTTTGGTCAAACAAGTATCACTATACATCTGTTGAGTTTGTTCAAATTCCAAAAATGGCAGCCAGACATTATGAAATCAGTAAAATCCCTAAAAAAAGCTGAGACTGTTTAGTCTAGAGACCAAAAGACTGAAGGAAAACAGGATAATCATCTCCAAATATGCAGAAATGACCTTCAAAGAGAAAAGGAGTAAAACATTATGTTTGTCCTCTTTCAGTATAGTTAGAAGAAAAAGCTTCAACTGCATCAGAGAGCACTGGGTGAAACTGCTGGGAGAACTTTTTAACAGGAATGCAAAACACCAGACTAAGTTGCTTAGGAGACCGCATCATCTTCCCGAGAGGGTTTTACAAAAAAGCCCAGATCAAGACAAGGAAGGAGTTTTTTCATCCTCTACATAGGCTATCAAAGAATGTATTGACATTCTATTTTTTAATTTTATTTTATTTATTTTTGATGTTATTTATTATATTTATTATTTACATTATTTTCTRTTAATGTTTTACTTTTCCCGGTTTCACCATGTACACACTTTCCACGCTGTTTCAAAATACCAGTAAAGCTGAGAAATTTAGGATTATATTTCTTTTGTAGAAGTACTTTTTTGTTAAACTTTCTGCAGGTAGATGCTTCATCATGAGACTTTGGATCTAGACCAAAATTCAGTTTTTATTTTGTAAAGAGTCTATTTACAGAAATCACTGCACTTCTGTCTTTAGGTATCCTGAAAATAACCCAACAATAGTCCCAATGAGCAATGTTGGGTAAGCAGCTGTATTAGAACCAAGGAGAAGAAAACTATAGCCACAATTCTGCTCCGGCTTCTGCTGCTTCTGCTGTTGCTGCTTCACAAGACTGTTGCACTTTTGTGTACCTGCTGTCTACACTTATTTTTAAATATATAAAATTCACAGGTAACAGCCCAGAGACGAAAGTAGTAAGGAGTATGACAGGTAGCAGAACTTTATGGAGCCCATATTTTTTCTTGCTAGAATCAGAATCTCGGTGTTTACAACAATGCCAAGTAACTTTCTCATGCTGCTGTTGTGATGCCGTACTGACTTCTGCTGGCATATACATTGTTGGCAAATGTGCTGCATGAAGGGAAAACAACCTCACCTTTGAGAATGAAAACYGCAGGAACACATTTTTGTCAAGATATTTTATATACACATATAGCTCTAAGCTCTCTCTGGTCTCTGCAAATAAAGGTGATCTCCTGTGACAGCTCTTTTAAAGACAATTCACTTAAGTATATTCATTTGCATTTTAAAGAAGGGTGTAGGAGGTAGCAATTAAAGAAAGAATCCTTGGTTAAATTTGTTCCTTTTCATAATGTCTTAAACCATTCTTCCTAATACCTAATTTCTATTTTACCATTCCTCCCTCTCATTTGACTAAAAAAATAAATAAACCCAGAAATATTTTCTTGACCTGATAATTGTTCAGGTTAAGACGTGAGACTTTATATTGTGGCAAATGCAATGAGAATTAAAAAAAAAAAGCCCAAAGTTAAATTGCACATGTCTTTAGTCCTCTGTGTCTCTGCCTAGCCATTTATTTTTTCACCCCTGCTATCTGCATCACAATGGCCTTTCTTTGGGAGATGTATCATGCTCCTGTTGCAATATCATGGCATTCTAACTCTGGTTGTGGCATCTGTGTAGATAACAAAACTGCATAAACACTGGTTCACAGTTTTCTGGGAGGGCATTATAATTTTTTACTCTAAAATTTCTTTTAAAATTAGCATATTCAAATGGTAACAGCTACAAAAGAAAATAAAAATTGACTCAGTCTATTTATTACCCGGAAGCTTTTGATAAAAGACTTAAGATTTCTTGCAATGTTTTAAGTTAAGATAAACCATGACATAAATTAAACTTGAAAAGCGCATACTGTAAGTTAAAGTTATCCCGAAACATCAGATTAGCCTGTTGGGGGGTTTTAAATGTGCCACTTAGTCTGAGTGTCTCAATCTCAAGGTGGGGTTATGTGGTTATGGGAAAACAATGCTGTGAGGAGCAACCACAGTATATTTCAGGGTATGAAATTGCCAACATTGCTAAGACATTCTTACCTGTGATCAGCTCAATATGAATTGGACAATTCATARGAAGAAATGTTTTGCAACTCCTTCAAATATTCAGGATTTTAAATCACGAACTAGCATAAAAAAATTGACTACATTTCTCTAAGTAAGAGAGTRCTTTGCTTCATTCTGCTGTAAGTCATGCTTGGATGATTTGAATTCTGTTGTGTTTAACAAGATTCAGATAATTCATTTTCTCTCAGGATGATAAAAAGGATACAATGTCATTTATGGTTGTAATTCTCTTTCATAATTTTGCTCAGCAATATTTTTCTTTAGTGAAATGCTCCATACAAAATGGAACCATTACATGTAATGTAAACATTTCTGAATTGAGATGTTAACATTTAAAAATTGCCTCATTTCTCTTTAATGTGTTTTGCTGTTTTTCTTGCCTAATTATCATTCTTTTCAATATTTATGTTAACATGACCTTTCTCTGACTGAATGGCTTTAAGTGCTTCTCAAGTACTTATAGCATCATGATTTTTAAATTAAATTATGTTGTTGCAGAAGAGACTGAAATGAAGCCCACAGAATAGCAGGGAAAAGAACAAGTTTCTTGTCCCAGAATATGAATGTAGTGATAGTGTTTATTAGYTCACTCTTCGAATCAATTTGAAGCAACTATATCAGAGGAAGTATGACTTTGTTTCTTGTTCATTATCAGAAACATTCCAGCAAATTTAATGCTGGTCAAAATTGTCAGATTGAATAGCTGTGAAAGACTGTTTAATGTTGTAAAATGTTTATTACTTTTGTTTATTATGCCTTCATCCTGCTGACRGAATTAAGATTACACTACTGATTCTGTTTGCCCATGGGAAAAGATCACAGGAACACAGGCAGTAAGATCTGGCTCCACGTCTTGAATTTTCAGGTCAATGTGGTTGCACAGCCAAAACCTACTCTTTTGAAATCTGTGAGGTCTAGGGCTATAGCCTATGCAATAATAAGCAAATGCAGAATTTTCTTGTAAACAATGTGAGATGTTTACTTTGATTTTCTGCWTATCTTTCAGAGTATGTGTTCTGTTTGTCTAGAATTTAAGAGTAAAGACCAGACTATCAAATCAGTTTCACTATGAAAGCTGTTACTGTATTACCAGACTTCCCAAATGTTTTCTCTTTTACCTTCATCCTAAAAAAATAGAACAGTTTTTCTCAATCCTTCCACTTTTCTCCACTTAGAGATGACAATGAGTAAGAATATGATGAGCTGAAAGACATGAATGACACACATCAAGGGAGAAAAAGGGAACAAAATAAATCACTGAAAAAAATTGAAAGAGACGCAGATTTTTAATATTTAACTTTTTAACATTGAAAGATGTGAACAAATATAAAGACAAAATAAGACTGAAGGGAAATAATAGGTGTTAAAAGACTTCCTAAAAATGGGACTTAAAACAAAACAAAAAAAAACAAAAAAGAAAAAGCTTGTAAATTGTAGCAAAAGGTAAGCTTTAACTGAAACAGTCACTAATTAGCAAAATTTCTACGTACTCGTCTCACTCTTTAATTCCATTTGACATAAAAATGTCAAAGAGAAAAAAAAAAGAACTGGCAGCTAACAGTCAATAAGTTCACAAAACTTAGTCCACAAGCTTCCCACAGAACAAAGCCTAATCTAGAAGAATGCTGAGTCTTCAAGGTTTTCTGAACCAATTGCTCAGTGGTTGAAAAATTGGGCATGACYTGACACTGTACTTTGTGGAGAGGTTTCTTGGGCTGACTTCCTTAGTGGAATTGAGGAGGAGTGGGGTTTTACCCCTGTATGGAAAATGCATGTAGTCTGTTTCTCATTGACTTTCTCTTGTATTTATGRAGGTAGAGAATACAAAAAGGGTACTTTTGCAATGTCAATGCATAAGTCAGGAAGACCAGGATCTTAAGGCACGTTGCTATAGATGAATGGTGTGCATGGATATTCCAGAATGTGAGGACAAAAATTTTACCTCAACGGTAAATAAATCGATTATCACGCCGGCAGTTTATTTACAGCACGAACGGGACGGGACGCCTGGAATCAGGTCCTTGAGAGGTTTATTTCCCACATCAGTCTCATAACATTGTTTTACAATGGAGACAGCTTGATGTGGCCATCTCACTGGTTCCACAGAATGCCAAAGAAGCTTGATGTTGCCGAAGAGCATAAAACAGATACAGAGTAAATTTCATCCAATCACATAGAGAAAAGGCATATTGACAATAATTCTATCCAATAATCTTACAGCATACGTAATTCTGGTTAAAACAATGAGGCTTTTTCTAAACACAATAGCTTGTTCATAGAAACCTAAGCACAACGCTCCATTCATTTTTAACCTTCTAAAATATACATTAAATAAACTTGTTGCAACTTAGAAGGCGAGCTAACACAAGCCTATTGTTCTATTTCTCACGTCTACACCATGGCCTAGAAATCTTTTTTGCTGCTTTAGCATCTGTTCCCATAACTTCTGCTTAAGGCCTGCTTTCTTAATTTTCCTAAAACCCTCTGATTTTTATGACTCTCCAACAAAAAAAAGCAACGCATTCCTGGAATTGTAAATTGTCAAGGTTGGAAAAAACTTTAGTGATCATCAATCCAACCATCATGCTAGCACCACCATCATTTTCAACACCAAGCCATATCCCAAAGCATCTACACATGTTTTTTGAATACTTCCAGGGATGGTGGACTACACAACCTCCCTGAGAAGGTTGTTCTGAAATCTGACAGACCTTGTTCCCTTTCCCTGAAGAAATTTTTCATATATCAAATCTAAACCTCCTCTGATGTACCTTGAGGCCCTTTCCTCTCATCCTTTTTTTTATTTTTTCCAACATTGAGCGAAGTTGTCCCAGCCAACAAGTTTCTGTCACTCTTGTGCCAATAGCACCAATACAGCTTCTCTAACCCATCATTCTTCCTTCCTGGATGTCAAGCTTGGCCAGGTAAACTTTAACACTTAGTGTTCACAAAGGACACTCTAAAGTTTGGCAAGATATAGGAGAGCTGCCTCTGGGAAGTGTTCAACAAGAGTTAAACAAGACAGGTTCACTGCCAAGAGCTTTGGAAAAACAGCATGAAAAGAGACAAAGGGAAAAAACAGAGAGAGAAATAGAGAATGCAATCATCTTTTTTTTTTTTTTTAATGGGGAAAGATGTCAAACTGTCATGTTAGTCTCTGCTGAGGTTCTGAGCACGAACAGTTGCCAGGGTAACTGTTGTGCCAAGCCTCAGCACTTATGTATTTTTTCCATTGATAATTGCTAATGTGAACAAGTGCTGGCTTGCACTTTACACCTGCCTGGCTTGTAAGTCTACTTTAATTGGATGTGCCAAGATTGAGGAAAAAGTAATCTGCCCTTTCAAGACAAGTGACAGATAGATGAAGTGTTGCTAAGGCCTTTACTGTAAAAATTTTGCTGACAAAATTACTATGAATTGTCTTCCTTCAGTGCACTTATACTGCCTTTGTTTATAGAATCAAGAGTTTAAGCTTCAAGGTTCATTATGAGTAATTATGCCATAAAGTTTTTGGGAATATGTTGGTGCTATGTGGCAAAATTCTACTTTTTCCCCCAGAGTTCAGAGTGTCTTATATGCATATATGAAAACAGTTTTTCAAAGGGATGGAGAAAAATGAGGAAAACTCAAAAAATATTACTATCCCTATATATATATATATAAAATATATGTATGTATATGTATATATGTTTTTATATATATATATGTTTGTATGTATATAAAGACCTTAAAAAAATTTTTCTAAGGAAAAACCCTGGAGAATGATAGGGACAACTTTTAAAAATAATATTCTGCTGATAGTTTGTTCCACAACCTCAGAAGTGAAGTGGAAATTTGTAGTGATCTGTTTTTGAATGTCCTGTCCAAGATATTCTGAAGACTGATAGACAGCAGCAGCATCTAAAATTCTTAAAGAAGTTCCTCTGAAAAATTCAGGCTGAAAGCCAAGGAACTTGGGGATCACATAGTTTTTTTTCAGGTTTTTTTTCCTAACTATATGGTCTCTATTCATATTTTGGACTATGCTACAAAATCCTATCAATAAGGTCTAATTCACTACTAAGCTGCCCCAAGAGGTAAAGAAACATTATTAGAGGGCCTTCTTTTGCTGTTTTTCTCTCTCTTTTTCCATTCTTTTTTCTTTTTTTCTTCCTGATCATCAGGAGATTACAGCATTTCTATGCTATTTATTTGCTTTCCAGACCTGTGTAAAGCCTGGCCTGCTCCATTGCTTAGTGTATTCATTGTGTCTAACTGTCTTTCTTTGATGTTGATTTCCTAGTGCACTTAAATGAAGTTTTCTGAAACCAATATGCCAGAGCAAATTAATATATGAATAATACATGGTGCTTATTTTAGCAGCTTTCATCAAAAGACCTCAAAGAACATCATGAAGGATATCAGGGAGAAGGAATTACTGTGATGTTGCACTCCTTATATAAAATGGCACCATCAATAAGGGTATAAATAGGAGAAAACTATCCTACTTGACCAAAAATATCCTAAAAGTTAGACAGCATTAGATATGTTAGTAATTCTGATTGCATAACCTGACTTCATTCTGAGTCGTGCCAAAGGATTCATGTGCATCTGTTTGCTCCTGTGGGACTGATTGAGGATTAAAAGGTACAGTATAAGGCAGAACAGAGCTAATCAGTCCAACCCACCAAGCTGCTAGGCAAGATAGAGAATTAAAAGAGAAATTAGTGGAATCCCAAACCTACTCCATAAAGCACTATGAACACTAGATAGGCATTTCATGTCCAGAAACACAGTGGACTCAGAGGAATGCTATTTTTGTTTATGCTATTTAGGTTAAAAGCTTAAAAAAGGGAAACTGCTGAAACTGCCCAGGACAGCAGAGGATTTTAAACATCTTACTTAAGATGCTTTTTAATACACGTTTTCAGTGATATTCATGTACTTATGTAATTCCCCCATGAGATAGACTCATGAGGCTAAATTCTCTCTCATATTTCTGCTTGGTCACAGTGTCATGGAGATGAGAGAATTTGGAAGTACACAGAAATAAATGAGAGTACCATGTGGTTACCACAGTTGATAAGCCCCAACTCTAACGAAATATTAGCTGGATGAGTGTTAAGAGTTCTTTTATTAGTGGCTGCTTCACATAGAAGTGCATAATGTCATGCTATGGGTTAGTAGTGCTGATCAAAGTTTAGGAGTTCATCAGAGTTTACTCTATCACACTTTCCAATGTCATCAGAAAGAAATTTGATTCACTTTTCAGTGAAAAAATTGACCTAGATTTTTAGCTTCACCATGGAGATGCTTATAGAAGCATCTGTAATGGAGTTTATCCACAATGATTGTGACTAAACTGGAGCAGCAAAAGCATAATATAGTGGAGAACTGCAATGCAATAGCAAATGTTGGTCTAACAACAAAGAAAAATAAATTGTAGAATCAAGTGTAGTAAACACATGATTTTAATTCACACAGATAAAATGTTACACATTAGATAAAAAGTTATTATCTTTTAAGATCTGTATTATGAGCGAAATCATGCTGGATGTTTTAGAGTGGTCAATTTTAATTTTATTTCATAGTCTATCAATCTGAACACATCATAGTAGAGATAACAGAAAAATAGATTGGCTCGGACTTTATAGTTTAKTAAGAAAAAGTTGCTCCCTGGAGATGTATGATCCATTCCGCTTTCAAAAGAGAATTTGGGAAAAAACACCTAGAAAGCAGACCAGGAAAATGTACTTCTTAGAAGCACTGTGGCTGCCTGGGGCTGATATCTGCCATTTATCCAGTATCATACTGTAACAAATTGTATGATTGTCTTGTTACCCTTGGCATTGTGAGGCTGCAGCTCAAGTACTAGTTTAACTTTGAGCCCCTGACTTCAAAAAGGACATCCAGCACCAATGTCCTTCTGTCCAGAGAAGGATGAAAAATCTGCTGAAGGGTCTGGAAAACATGTCTTTTGAGGAGCAGCTTAGAGAGCTGTGGCTGTATAGCCTGGGGAAGAGGAGACTCTGAGGGACCTTTTTGCTCTCCTCAACTGCCTGAAACAAGGATGAAGTAATGTGGTGTTCATTTCCTCTGCCAAGTTTTAAGTGAAAAGATGAGAGGCCTTAAGTCACACCAGGGGTGTTTCAGACTAGATATTGGGAAAAAAAATCACTGAAAGAGTGATTAGGCATTGGAATAAATTGATGAGGGCAGCACTGACTCCAGAAATGTTCAAGAGGTATCTGAATGTGATGCTTGGGGATATGGRCAAGGGGTGATTATGGTGGTGCTGGGCTGGAAGTTGGACTAGGGTATCTTGACAATCTCTGCCGACCTTGATGACTCTGTGTTCAAAGCCAGGTTGGATGGGACTTAGAGCAACCTGGTCTRTTGAAACAAGTCTCTGCCCTTGGCAGAGGATTGGGACTAGGTATTAGTTATGTCCTTTGCAACCCAAGCAGTTCTATGATTCTGTGACAAGAAGATAGGATTATGCTTCTATTGATATGTTAAGTCACAAATCAAGAAAATTTATCAGCTGGGGTTGCAGCCATGTTCTTCCTGTGATAGTCCTTTAATCAACCACCCTTTGATTTATTTTCTGTAAAATTCAGAATAAGGTATACCAATTCATACATTTTCCTCTTGTACAATTGAAGTCAAAGACATATCAGCAATGTCACTTATTTATGCCCTACAATTTTGCCTGGGAGAAAGGCAAGGAATGACCAATGTCCAGCTTGCTTAGTCCAGTCTCACTATGATTTCCCTGGTAATTGCTCCTCACCACAAAATAAAAAGCCTCAGCAGGAAAAGGTGTGATCAGAAGTGGCTAGAAGGGGATCAGAGGCAGGGTAAAGGTGTTTGACAGTTTTCTGTATAATTAAATTAAGCACTGCAAATAGCCTTTTTTCCACCTGTCAGGACAGGGTTTTTCAGGCATGCATAGATGATAGATAGATAGATAGATAGATAGATAGATAGATAGATAGATAGATAGATAGATACATACGTACATACATACATAGATACATAGATAGATGATAAAATGAATTCTTTGTCTTTCCTTTAACTCTGATATACTGTCTGAATGCAGTATCTCGCAAGGACAATGTTGTTCCAGGAAGGACACCATTGTTGCTAGTAAAACAAATTTAAATAGGCATATTTAAAATTATTATATTTATTTGTTTACTTGTTTGTTTCTTTCACAGCTGTTCTGACAGAATTTTTTTCCTCATTTTTTTTCATCTTTCCCTTCTCCAAACCAAGAATTTGCTTTTCCTTTGAGTTAAAGAACAGCATTTCACCCCAAGTGCTCATGAATTGCAACTGCACATTTAATTATTGTTAGACTTTAGAACTTTTTACTTGTTAGCATTTAACTGGTGCACAGCCATGTATTCCCTACAGTGTGAGAAGTAACTAAGGTCAATTTTTAAGAGCAAATCAAAAGAGAAAAGCACCACCAGTGTAGCAGAAATTAGAAAGAAAATAGAATGGAAGAAAAGAAAGAAGGAAATCCTTCTAGATTTCAGAAGTCATTATCATCCAGTTCTTTAACTCACATTAGTGAGTAGAGTACTGGTAGAGTACAAGGTAGAGTACAAGGTAGAGTACTTTCACTGAAATCCATGATGAAAAAACCACCAACTTTTTCCTTTAGGTACAGATTTCAGTTACACTGGCTTGAAATAATACACCTTACTCTAAACTATGTCCAGGTAACTGCCAGCATGTCYCCTTGTAACCATCCAGAGGTCGAAGTCAGGCTATTTAAGCTAACACATCTCCTCCTTGATTTAAAGTTTTATGTTAACCTGAAAGGCAGGGACAGCTGAAAATCATGAAAACAATAATTCATAGAATTCAACTGATAAACTGTAACTCATTAAATCATTATAACTATATCGTATTCATAAGTGTGTGTTCTCTCCTTGTTCTTGTCTAGGATTTGTGAAAGGCCAAGACAAAAAACACATTTTCCTGATTTCTACACTATTAAACTGAGGGAGAAGACAACACTTGACCTAGTCATGATTTATATAAGTAAAATTTTGATCAAATAAATATGCAAATTACAAGAAGGAAAAAAAATTCTGTTGAGGAAAACTATTTTTCTAGACATATTTTCTTTCTGGTTCATCTTTTTTACATTCATCACCTTAGCTATCAAAGGCAAAGGCAGCACATAGGCTTGCCTCTCTAAATGTGAAGGATAACCCACAAAACATCAGTGACAAATATTGTCCCTGTAAATTTCAGCCACTGTTATTTTCCAGGCAGTTTGCCTGGGGTTTTTTGTTGTTGTTGTTGTTTTTTTACTTTCACTGCTGGGTGTCAATAGCCTGCTGCTTAAAACATAAGAGCTGGGAAACAGAACAGAACAAGCTGGAGCCAACTATTTGCAAAGTCTCCTTTACCTGAGAAGTTATTTTGTGACTATGTTACTATGACAGTGGTGATTGAGCTTAAACTACTGAAAGGGCTTGGTCACTTTTAGATAAGTGCTAAAATGGGTGAGTCACCATCTCTGGAACTGTTAAAAAAACACACATGTGGATAGGGCACTTGAAGATATACATGGTTTAGTGGTGAACATGGTGGTGGTGCTAAGTTGATGGCTGAACTTGATGAACTTAGAGGAGTTTTCCAACCACCTTTTCTAAGGCTCAGGCTCTGGGATGGCTAGATTTGAGGCCAAGACCCACATCAGATTTAGGTTCAGAATTAGTACCATCAAAATCCCCCAATTTCAATTTCAAATGACAGCAGAGTCTCATTCTCAAATCACCTCATAAAATTTCTAAAACTTCTTRGGAACTAAGGGTTGTTTTAAGTTTGACTCCCCAGATAGCCAAAGCTAAGGGACCTGTTACTGCTCTGAAAATTTCAGGGAAAACAGGAAATACTCTTCCACTCAACAAAAGAAAAAAAATGATCAGCGTGTTCAATGCAGCTAGACACAATTTGGGAAGTGAAGAGCAAATGGCCTCAAGTTGTGTAAGGGGAGGTTTAAATTAGGTTGTTTAAAAAATTCTCTTTGGAAGAGGTTGTCAGGCATTGGAACAGGCTGTCCAGGGAAGCAATGGAGTCTCCCTCCTTGAAGATGTTTAAAAGATGTGTTGATATAGCACGTGGGAACATGAGTTATTGGGAGGCTTGGCACTGCTGGGTTACAAGTTGGACTTGATAATCGTAAATATCTTTTGCAGCCTAGAAGGTTTTGTTTCTATGATTCTATGAATCTGTTCTGCTTCTGTAACAAGACCATCTCCTATGGTATTTTAACAGTTTGGGAAGATGATATCAGAAGGGTCCTGATTTAAATGTTTTGGTTTTATATTACCAYTGTGTATTATCTTAAAAGTATATATGTATATACTTAAAAGTATATCTGTAACATATGTACACATGTAAATGTGTGTGTGTGTTTTGAATGCTAAATATTACAGCCTTAAGTGGATGGAGTATCTTTGCTGGCCTAGTGAGATACAGGAYGGATAACAAAGATGTGCTGTAGTATATAAGATAGATATTTTGATACTATTAGATATACCTGGACCAGTTTTTTCCCACTGGGTGTATATATCAGTAATTCTAGGTTTAGATCCAGGAATGGAGGCTCACTGACCTTGCTACAGACAAATATAAAATTTGCTTTATGGTTTAATATGCAGCAATTGAAATAAAAATCTGCATCCTGTCAATAACAGCTCAGAAAATCTCCTGTATATGATATGAAATATGATATGAAAAGATGGTGACTTTCTAAAAGCTCTTTGAATCAGCCACACGAGAAGAGCCTTCAGTTCTGTTGTGTTGTCTTAGTTTAACACTCATTAAACGTTTCACAGTACTATGATCTCCTCACAGCAAATATAATTAAACTTCCTTTCCTCTGGCACTAAACAGAACTTCATTATTACTTTCTAATTCCATAACTGTATGAGAGAAGCAAACTTTCTGAAATTGAAAGTCTTTTTCCAATTTCAGTTTTTCTTCCTCTTCATTTTTTTGGTAGGATGGACACATTTCTTTGTTTGGAAAGTAAGATGTTCTCTGCTTCTGGGACACCATGGTGAAAATCTGTGATTAAGGTAAGAGAAATATCTTCAGATTTTCTACAATTTTACAGTCTTGCAATCTCTCATGGCTTCAGAAGTTATGCCTGTAGTAGTCTTTTTGCTTCTTCTTTGCTCATACYTCTTTTAGAAACTAAAGTTACTTTGTTGCATTTTTAATGACATAAAGACTAAGTTCTTACAGGAGCTTATTTAGCTAAACAAGCACCTGTGGGCTTTTTGTGTTTGTTGTTAGAGATGCCATCACAGATTTAAATTTTACCAGCCTGCGGGAATAGATTGCTTTTCTAAAGAAAAAATTCTTTTTGTAAATTCACCCTACAGGAATTTTAAGGCCTGAGGATCTAAATATCGTTTTGGAACACTTTTTGGTTAGCATAAATTTTGAAAAACAGCTTTATAAACTAGGACCCTTCACTCCCACTCAAAGAAAACGGGACTTACGGGATTTGTAAGTTTTGATCCCTCCACCCCTAAAGAACTAATTTAAGAACTGATCTCTAGGTTGCATTATTTTTTACTGAGGTTCATTTTCTAGCCTGGATTTGAATAGGCAGTGTTCAGGTATTTTTCTAGCCTGGATTTGAATAGGCAGTGATGATATATTGAGACTAAATTACACACTTCCTTCTAAAGGCATGGATTAACAAACAAAAAATCGTAGCATTTTAAAGGAGTGGAATACACAAACACCAACACAAGCCAGTGGGAGCAGATCTGGCTGTCTCTTGTAAYGGCTTTTTCAAATCCCTGCTCTAAGCAGCAATGTGAATCAAATCAAATGCTTAAATCAAAGATAAATGTAGGAATGATGGGAGGCCAGTTCTCAGAAACAGATGGATTTACCAGCCTCTTATGCTCTGTGTGCTGGGATTACTACCAGCAGGTTCAGCATGGAGTTTGTCTGGCAGCCTGCTCTGTTTTCTGTATAGCTCATCACATCTATAGCTTGCAGTGCGCTGCTTGGAGAAAAGGGATGTAGGAATGTTGTTTTCTTTAGATCACTCTCTTATTTACTAATCAGAAAAACAGTGGGTATTAAGCAATTATATAACTGAAACACTGTTCAGGTGTCCTAAAGAAACTTTTTAAGAATTGCACATATCAAAATAACAAAAATCAGCAGTATTTACTGAAATAAATATAGATATGGAGGCATGTAAAATGTGACCAACTCTTGACAGATTATTTCTGTCACATAATAGGCTTGTCTAGATGCTTTCAAGAAAATCTTATAGACTTAATCTTTTTACAGTCGAATTAATGAGAGATGAGTTTTGCTGGCTGCTGTTGTCTGGGATCACCTCTTCTGCATGGTGTTGGCATGGTTAACATTGTTATAGTAATGTCCAGTCACAACTTCAGTAATGGTTTGGCTGCCAGATAAAGCCATGATGCTTTTGTGATGGTTTGGTTAAGAAGTGTGTCATCATTGTTCAATTGTAATCTATAAAGAAAATACCTAAGGTTATAATTACGTAAATATGTTTATATATGGGCAATACTACACACCCTCTATGTAGTCTATAGGTTGCAATTGATATTAAAATGATGGTTGAACCCATTCTTTACAGAAAGTTGCAGATGGTCAGTTTCTTTTTTATTTAGTTGCAAATTAAATCCTCACTGATGTAGCACCTAGAACTGCCCTAGTCATGCCCTTTGAAATTTCTGTGAGAACAGCCAAAACCAGTCATCAAAGGCTACATTTTTTCCTAAAAATACTCAAAAAAATCAGAACTATTTTCTGAGTACCGCAGTTTCTTTACCCACTGCCAACAAGAATGCATTTTGCTGAAATATTATGCTCATGTATTCAATTTTCTTGGTCATATTTCATTATGTCTTGAAGTGTAAGWAAACTTGATTGATGCAAATTGACTGATTATATCTAAGTTCTAACCCAAGCCTTGCAACACTTGTTAGCAGATGCTGAGAATTTTTTTYCCCCTACTCTACTTCAAAGCATAGGTCTGCATTTCAGATGATGTTTCTATAGTCCTGTGTGAGAAAAAAAACCTATCATTTCTTGCTGAACCATATCCATAGCTCTGAATTATCAGTTCTTACCAGCCTTATGATATCTGGTAATTTACATGTAATCTGTGAAACTGGAAATGTGAGTTTGAGTGTAAATATATCAAAGCATCATTCTGACTGAATTTCAAGTTCTTTATATAACCTTGACTCCAGTTTACACCTATCAGCTTATAGGACTTCTATTACTTAAAGTAAACATAAATTTATATCCACTGCTTCTAAAATCACTTTATTTCTTTTAAATAGCATAAAAGTAACTTCTGACTGTTTCAGTTGGCAGAAGTTTGTGTGGCAAATTACTATTAAGAAAAGAAGGGCCATAGCATTTGCAAACTCACATTTAGCAGGTCCTACAGTGAAAAATTCTGAAAAGCACAAGGACAGAACAACATGTGATTTTAATTGTAGGATAAAAATTGGAACAATTACATTTTTGCAAAAACAACCACCTTGTTTTTAGCTGTGTGAGCTAGTGAAAAATCAGAGATTTTTAAGATGCTGCTTTCAAAGAGTGGTTAGAAAGCAATCTCTTGTAAAATGCATATAACCTCCAGAGTTTGAGCACAGTCCCTGTGTGCCCACCTGAAATAGCATGCAGCAGAATCATGCAAACTTCAGATTATTATTTTCCTAAACCCAGAACTTAAGTTAGACCTTCCTTAAGAATAAATAGCTGTTCAACATGGAGCAGAATCAGAACTACGGAACTGAAATAAGACATGATTCTTAAAATAAAAGCAATTTCAGACTTTAAATGAAACCTTATTTTATTCTGGGAGAGGCTATTCAGAGAATATCTGGTGATTAAAAGGCATTTAGCCATGAATGGAAGGAATGCATTCAAGCCTCAAAATGTTTTATTGCCAGGCTTCTAAAGACCCTGAATCCCAACCATAATGGTGAATGACAGCACTCTCTGTGTTYTGTTAGAGAGAGAGGCAAGGCAGAACACCACAGCCTTTGTCATATGGATCTCACTCAGATGTCAGTGAATATAACATACATGTAGACTTATAACCTGATTTTTTTTAAGTTGAATTATCAAATGAAGTCTAGTTATAGCATTAAACATCTAGTCTGTTTGAGACTGTTTGATGAAAAATATGCATAACTTTAGTGGTGAAAATAAAGTCACAAACTGCTGGCTGTGAAAGGAACAGAAATCTCCCTATTATCTTCCTTCTTGAGATAATAAAACCAAAAAATAACAAAAAKAAAAATAAGAGCACCAAAAATGTGCTTTCTTAATGAACAGAAGCAAGTAATTTTACATATAACTGTTGGAGAATCTCCAAATATTTTACTGAAGATGTAGATGGTCTGCATCATTCAGGTACTGTCAGAGGAACAGAAGTGTCCTCTTCTGGGAATGTATTGTTGAAATATATCTGTCACTGGATGCCATCTGGTCCATCACAAAACAGACCACATTGCATTTCAGAGGTATCTACTTGTAGGTCTTCCTAAGAACATAGCTGCTGACAGAATGGGACAATATGCAGGAGGGAAGGAATGTATGGGAAGCACAGATTATTGCAAGATACCTTTCTTTAAAGGTAATGTCCTGTAGTTTCCTGGGTTGCACCACCCTGAAATACAGMCTGTTTGATAACTGGAGTCCAGTGACAACAAAAGCCATGTCTTCACAGCGTCTTCTGACTCAGGCGAAGTTTAATTTCAGTTATACAACAAGACAAGAACTTGCTAGATGATGCTGGGAGCCTCCCCTGAATGCACTCCCCATGTTAAGGCCAGCAACATTTGTGGTTCTTGTACCCAGTGAAATTAAGCAACTTATTTTTCAAAGCTTTTTCAAAGGGGAATGGGCAGGGTATGGCATCAGGGTCCTTCCAGCTCTGGGCTACAAGTGCTGGCTATGGATACTGATAACTTTGTGATGACTTAGTGTTGATGGAACTGTTTTCTGTGAGAAAGTACATTTTATCTGAAACTTGGAAACTTAGAAAAAAAATTATTTTGGCTTCCAATTAATGTAGATATTAAAAGAGGGAACATGATTTTCTTGGAAATAAAATTTATAGAGTAATGAGCAAAGCGTAAATAAAATAAGTTGTTTTGGCAAAAGCAGGCATTGAAGTTTATGACTCTCAACATTCTTTCTGWAACAATTTATTTCTGGTCAGAATTAAGAAAAGTTATAACAGATCTCTTTGAGCAGAATTTGTTCTGTAAYCAACTATTCCACAATAGATCTGAAAGTTCAGATTTTCTGTGCCTGTCTTGACCACAAGTGTGTTTCTTGCCACTTAAAGAGGTGTCAAGGCACCCTAGAAGATGACCAGTGTTGGAGAACTGTTTTTTGCACAACTGGAAGCCAGACTTCACCCAATCATTTTGAGCATGGAGCAGCCTGATCTGGTGGAAGGTATCCCTGTCCACAGCATGGGGCTTGCAGCTAGAAGGTGCCTTTCAGCTCAAACCATTCTATGATTCTACGGCATTGCATAAGAAGAAACTTGGCTTCCTCAATCTTTCTGAAGWGGCCAGACTGAGACTTCAGGCCTTCAGAGTGCTAAGATATCTGACTCTCTGCCAGACGGTCATTTCAGAAAAACACTGAGGCAGGCAATCCAGCCAATGCCTTGTTCAGCAATCCTTCAAGCAGAACATTATGAGGGAGTCTAAATTATCTCTGTTTCTTGTGAATAAGGGAGATAGCAGCCAGCTTCCAAATATATAAGAAAAGGTGATAAAAAACTGTGGTAAAGCCGGAGCTTTAAGACAGAGGGTAGTTTTATTTGGTTGCTTTTTTTCTTTGGTTTGGTTTGGGTTGGGTTGGGTTTTTTTTTTTTGGGGGGGGAGGGATTTGTGCATTTTTGTCCTTTTTTAAAGTCTAATTTTGTTCGTTGTTATCAGAAATTATTTCTTCAGCTATCATAAGACAATGAGTTAGCTACAGTACTTTTAAAACAAAACTAAATTAAGACACTATCCTGGAAGAACAGTGTTGATTATGAGTGGTGTGATAAACCAGAGATCATGTCATAGCAACTAACACATCACAGCAGTTAGGGCTGACTGGTTTGTTTATCAGCCTCACCATAATAGGTCTATCATTATTTCTTTCACTACTAAACTTCTTCATTATGATTTTCTTATAGTATCTAGAATTGGACTTTGTGACCCAGTTATTAACTTCTAGCTTTCTACATTCAATATACATCAGTAGCACAAAAAGCAATATGTATATATATATATATATATATATACACATATGAAAACCTACTGAGTTATGATAATTGATATTTTGTAGTAGATACATCTCTGCTAATATATCATACCACAGCATATGTACAATGTCATTGTCTCCCTTGGGTTTTATATGAAATTTTGTATAGATGAGACATATGATTTTATGATACCATGATGTACTGTATTCTCATTCCTTCCACTGTTGCATATGCAATTCAAAAGACTTCTTAATATACTTCCCAAGGGAGCTTTTCCTGTRCTTTCTATTAATAGTTTTTGTTCATACCCTGTTTATTTCTAATTACAGCTTTAGACATAATTTTGTACACTTAAGTAGACATGGAGAATTACAGTATCAGATCAAAATCTAGAAGTATTATGCAAAATCATTATTTGTATGCTCCCCCCCGCCCAAAATAAATTTAGAATAGAGAAAGAGCTAAAGAAAACAGATATTTTGCCACATTTCTACTCTTTCAAGTCTATAAAGTTCAGGTATTCTGAGACAGATCCYGAGGTCTACATGTAAAATCAGCTATTTCTTGTGCTCCTATATCATATTCTCCTGCCAAAAAAATTGGATGTTTTTGTGATGAGGTTTCATTATGGGGTTGTCGGGCAAATAATTCTTGTGCCTGCATTCCAGCAGCATACTAGTCAAACAGATATTTAATGGATACTGCTACTTCTGCTTGGCAAATGAAGCCCTGTTTGATAGAATTTCAATTTTGGTAAAAAAGTTATAAAAAAATACTGGATCTTCTGATATGAAAGCAGAAGTGTTTAAAGGCAGATAATGGTATTACCACTTTATAGAAAATCTGGTTTCTAAACTCTTTATTTTCTTGTGTCTGTGGGATGTGACAGGAGAAGGTAATGACTGCTGTTAAAGGGAGACATCAGTTACAGTGCTGTTCATAAATGTAGGTAATAATTGTTCAGTAGTAATGTCTTTTATCTCTGGTTTATCTTTCCTTCTTCAGGATTTTCTGATTTCAAATTTATTTATTTTTTAAAGTTTAAGAAAAATTTTATATGATGACAAAGGGGGCCTATATCATCACTCTGACAGACAAAGTATTTCAGGGGGGCTTGCTCACTCGAAAGGAAGATATGCCAAAGAGATCTTCAAGACAGCTAAAAGAACAAGGTCAGCTTGATAGTGGGCTTAAACAGTTAAAATAGTGCTGGTTTTTAACTTTATTCCTATAAAAATTTTCACTGTAAACCCTGGCTGCAACAATTACAAATGCACGGGAATCTCCAGTGAGCTTTCTCCCTCAGTTTATTTCTTTGTTTTGCATTTTGTTAGAGTATTTCTGTTAAAACCTCATTATGTCATTACTTTGCCAACTGCATTATGAGTTTGTTCTACTGTGAATCCATGGTTGCTGTGCTGTACATTGGCCCACACTGGAAGCTCATTGCTGCTGGAGAGGTACTTAGTTCTCAAACGAAAATCCCAAAATTTGCAAACCTGAGCTTCTATTAAATAACCATTATAAWTTATTTACGCAGATGACATAATCCATTTGAGTAGGATTGTGCTTAACTTCACAGGATTTTTTATTCATCTAGTAAAAATAGTTTTCAGGATTTTTTACTTGTGAATTTCCTATACAAATACCTGCTTGAACAATTTTCCGTTAACTTTGACTTCTTCCGTTTTTGTTAAAGGAAGTGTTAAAAAATTGTTTTGTTAATTACAATTAACTAAGGTTATACATCACACACTTTTTTCTTTATTTTCCAAAATGTGTAAATATATCATATTGATACATATTTTCTCTATATAATGTATACAATAGCAATAYTTGATAGGGAAGAATTTGTACTACCTGGTCAAATCACTTTCTGTCAAGCGACTTCCAGGCAGTACTGAGAAGGGAGCACAGCAAAGAATGATTCCCAGGATGCAGTTTGGATGCTGGAGGCTGACTAGTGTTTTTGGCAGTGCAGAGGGCTGTTTCATGCTAGCTGGCCTCTACCTGAGGCTGGTGCTGGACACATTCAGCTATGGATGTTCATGGTCTGGGGTTCACGCTGGCTGACTGCTGCACTGACACATAGCAGAGACCTCTGGGGCTAACCAGCACATGCCCTCAGAGGTCTGTGTTACAATTTCTCTAAATACTCTGTCAACTAAGGTAAAGGCACAASGTCATTACCTTTACATTTTGGAAAGACAACCATTTTAAGACCTGCCACAGCCATGGCAAAATCTTCCCAACTGTGATCAGAACAAGCTTTATTGCTCCAAAGAAACAAACAAAAAAGAATATTGAGCCTGAAACATTGAATGAACAACTAGTTGCATGAATAAAACATGAACTTACAATAAAACTTCTCCTTAGCTCTTCCAACATTTTACCAAGCTTCTAAAGCCACCTTGTAGGTTTTGTTATTTGCTTAAGGGACAGCATGCTCTAAAGAGTTCTTTTCTCCTTTCTCTTTTCCCTTTTTTGTGTGACAACTATTACGTCTATCAAGAAAAATTGCTTAGAAGAGTTTGTTTCCTCTGTAGTACAAGATGCTTTCCCCTCCTGATGCAGCTGTCCATCATTCCCTGTAACTGGGTAACAGGAGGTCACATGAGACTGGATGACTGTGTCACTTCCACTACTTCTCTAAAATTACTTGAGCATTTTTCCTCTTGTGTATTTATTACATTTCATTAGAAAATTTTTGCCTTAAAGTTTCAGTCTTCCCTCTTTTGCTTACAGCTTTATCAGCCCAAGTGATATGTATTTTTTATGAGCACTGTGTTATGAGAAATAATACATAATGTATAATGTAAAACCTTCTAAGATTTGTGTTTAACTCCTACAAGCTTTGCATGTTGCCTACATATGACATGCAAATGTTATTAAACACTCTCAAATGAAGAAAATTGAAAAAATATACACTCCCCATTTGATAATTTGAAGGAATTCTGTAGCAAAAAATATTTAATGTGGTGTCAACATTTGTGTCATTAACTCATTCATAAGTAACTGTGCAAATATAGTTTAGTGACATACTGCAAAGCAAGACCACTGTGCAATTATGCTGGAATTACAACTTAATTACATAGAAATAGCAATATCTGAATTTTACTTATACTGTCTTTTTTCAAATTATAGTAATTAACCTTGAAAGTTCTAGGTTTTACCTTGCATAACAATAGCACACATGATCTAGTTAAGTTCAATTTTTCTGCTCTTAAGTTTACTTCTTATAAAAATCTTACATTAAACGCTGATGCAGGATCATTCACTAGCCAATTTAAATTGAGAGTTCTTTCAAGACAGTTTGTAAACAATATGTAACTAGAAAAAATATATATGTGTCTATTTATTTATAGTTTCAAAGATTGGTCATAAAATATTAAGATGACAGATCTTGTGTTAAGAAACTTTCTATTGCAGACTTTTTTTTCTTTTTTGGGTTAGAAACTAAGGTTTGGCTTCATCTTCTGCAACTCTAGATATGTAAGATGGATAAATTCCACTTCCTTTTTCCTTTTCTGTTGAGGGAAAAACTCAACTAGCTTAAAGTGATGTGTACCTTTTAGGGGTGGTCTTCCCAATGTCCTCTGATGTCCTAAACTGGTGAATGACAAAGCCAGTTTTTCCCTCTGCATCTGCTTCTGTGTTCTTCTCCTTCATACATGCCAGCACCCATGAGCCAAGTAGTCTAACAAAATACACAAGAAATACAAATGTACAAGGATTGTTAAGTAGCACTGCCTTCTCAAAGTCCCAGCGCATACTCTCTACATCTTAGGATTTAAAACAGATAACATGATTTGAATATTTTTTACTTTATTAATAATATAAAACAATGTCCTTTATTCAAAAGGATGTGTTTAAAATTTTTGAAGCATTCTTTGTTTTCAGATCTATAGACACAAGGAAAAGGGAAGTCTGATGTCCTGTTATCAGAAAGATTCATCCTTACTTTTCTTGTTATGATTCCACAAAATTGCTAAATGCTGTACATAAAACAACGAAGTGTTTCTAGCCAAACCCAGAGATTAAAGAYGCATCAAATGAAATACAGGCATAGGAGAGGAGTCGAAAGTGAAGTAATCTTGATTACTGTGTGGAGCAGCATTTTCAGAATAAGTCTCAYCTAAATGTTACCCATGTTATTATCAAAACCAGATTCCCAGTAAATATTTTAAAGTCATGTTTTGTGCTTTGTTGTCATGGATTTTCTTTTTATAAAAGTAGCTTAAGGTCCCTCTGCTAAGAACATCCTAAGTTGGACTCCAGCAGAACTACACTATATCTCTAAAGGGGGGCAGTAGATGGGGTGTAAGATGTAAGAGGTTTTAAACCTGCATGTTGCCAGGAGCATCTGAAAGTCTAATCATGATATGCTGAATCCTTTCATTTCATGAGTCTATTTGTTCACACCTAATCAATGATGTAATTTTAAATAATCAGATTAGGACATTTTGCCTCAGGAACAGACAGCAATTCAAAGAGTTACAGACACAGTAATACCAGCAACAAGGATCAGTGATTTCCTATTCCTTGTTATGACAAAATTCAATTTAAAGTTACCATATTTTATCATAAAAAAGGAAATTAAGATAATCCTGATATGTGAGTTTCACATCCATACATCCTCTGTGCTACCAAGAAAAAAAAAAGGCACAAATGAGGAAACAGTAATTTTATGAAAATGGGGAAGAGAACTGTATTATGTACTTTTGTTATAGGGGCATATTCATTACATTTTTTGGATATCTATATATGCTGCTGTTTTCTCAATGCCCATTATGTTGTTAGCTAACCATGAAATAATGTCATAACAGAAGCAAATGTTTGTTCTTAAACCTTTATTCACCCATATCAATAAATCTGAGGAATAGTTTTCCTGTGGAGAAAAGTACACTGAAGAATAAATGGGTTCATGTGTTAATTTCTTTCTCCTTGAGTTTCAATTTAATAGATATATCTTTTTCTTCTAGGGTAAGCAAATGGGATCTGACTAAAAATATTTTTTTTTCACTGTTCACTGRAAATGCCAATGATTATGCCTGTGTGCACTACAAACATTTGGAATAATTATGTTCATTACAGTATACACATAAGTTTGAATTCATGTAACTAAACTGGTGGTATAGCCTTTTAAATAAATCAAACCTATGTTTCTGTTAGGAAGGAAAAGGGGCTGCTGAACTGACACAAAAAATACCTCAGTATAAGTTGATCATTAATAAATTTAAGCTGGTAATTAAAAGATGATGTTTAACCTTTAGAAGGGTGAGGTTCCAAAGCTGTAGTGTCATCACTGGGTGAAATTAAATCAAGTTCAATTTATTTCTGAAAAACATCAGAAACAGGTTATGCTTTTGATAGTGGGAGGGTGAAGTCAGTGAGCCAGGAGCTGTCCTCTTTGGTACCTCAGCAAGGTCAAAAGGGACACACTTTTGCATTAGAAGCAAGTAGCTATGATTCAGGGAAATAGCCAACAGTTTACCTCTGATTACAAAAAATGTTGTAGTAAAAATGGTTCATGAGAAGCATGCTGAACACCTCTAAATCTGCCAACTGAAGTAACTAGATTGGTGGAAGAGGAGAAAATGCTGATGGACAATAACAGCATTTAACAGCAACCCAATTATCTCAACCACATCAGGAAAGGAACAATTTAGAAAGGGACGTTTTTGTTTCAACTTTATCTTTTTTTTTTCTTCAGGTAAATTTCCTGAAGTTTCTTGTTTGGTTAGCATTTCATGTCTAACCTGCCTCTTAAGCATATAATTCAAACCCATTAACAATCTTCTCTTGTTTTCTTGCACACAGTGGTTTTAGAAGCAGGTATGGCCTGGTTCAAAGACCACTGAAAACAAAGGACAAACTTGCATTAAACTTTGGCAAAATCACCCTTTCTGTCATTACTGCTCTTGCAGCATAAGGTGAATAGCGCACTGACACACATTTTCATTTAACCAGGGCTAGTTTTAGTGAACTTGCTACAATCTGAAATCAAACTCTCCAAGTATTTCTATATCTACACAGTCACGTTTCCTATATGCTTAAATGTTTGAAAGGTGCAATTAGGAAATATCACTAAGTTTGCAGTCCTGATATTCTCATCTTCTGATTCAGCATAACAAGGAGGAGTGTAAAAATGGTAATTTTGTAACATCTGTCACTGCCATAGCCAAAGGTATCAGATCACTGTAAATTTGCCCATCAGTGTGCACATAGTAAGTTACTTCTCTTCATAGACCATTGTGCATTTCCTTTAAGTATCCCTGGAAAACATTTCCTAGCTATAAGTTTTGAATTAATCAATCAACTTCTGTTTTTATAGCACCATTCTGGAAAATCCACTCATAGCACTTTCTGTAACAGAGATAAGAAAAACAAATCCATACTCTCCTTTTAAGTCCAAAGCATCTATCTTCTTGACTATGTTCACTTAAGACATTTCAGCAGTGCAAGTACCATCAGCTTTATACTTTTAGGAACTCTTTAACAACAAAACGAACAGACACAGAAGACAGTAAAAGTATCCGAGCCACAAAAAAGAATGTGGAGTCAACTGGAACTTTGATTTGACCCTACAAATCATGTCTTAATTTAATAATTTGTGAAAATTAGGAAATATTGTGAAGTCATTTCTGCCGGCCACAGTGTGGCTGCTGAAGGGCAGCTGTGGGATTATTCAGTTACCCATAGATATTGACCATGTGGATGTCTGCAGCTGAGCTAGGGTCTTCTCAAGGTCATGAACAATAAAAGGGTCTCTATGGCTCCAGTCAACTCAATGGTTCAGGACCTCATGACTCATGGCCTTCAAATGTCTGTTTTTCTCTTTCAACCACTAAAGGCATTGAGCATGGTTAGCTCTGGTGCAGACATCTACAGAAACCTCATTCATTTACTAAATGAGTTTTGTCATGAACTATAGCCTGACATYACAGTGAAGCTTCAGCTTAGCAGTGAAAGAGGAAAGAAGTCTACTAAGAAACTCAGCAAATTCCACATCAGACCTGTGTAAAAAGATGTTAGCAGCACGAGTTCATGTATTTAATAGTAGTGTGCAATGCCATTAGAGTTTTGGAAGAAAATAATGCCATGAAATTATAAAGCAGAAGCTGTATTCACCAAATTAGATAAGATTTTGTAATTTTTTAGGAGAACTAAAATGTCAATGCAATTATTATTTCCAAATATAAATAAGCTGGAAATTTACACAAAGTTCACAGAGGTGCCTAAATTCATTCAAAAGTTAGTTCCTCAGTAAAATAAGGCGCTAAATGGATTGATCATAAATTACATGCCAGGTTTTATCAGATGGTTCACTGACCCCTGTTCCCAAAAGTCATCCAGGGAAAAAGATTAGCACATGTGGTGAGCAGAGCTAGAGACAACGCAGACGTACAACTGGGCAGGTACAGAAATATGCAGAAAGGCAAAATGAAGGAATTTCTCATATGTGGAATACTCCAAGAGAGCAACATTTTGGGATCCAACTTGGGATTCAAATCCTTGTAGAACTGGAGAGGAAGACCTCTGAACTATAAAGTGAATTTTCTGCTTCTCTTCATCTCACTGCCTCCTTGGCTGTTTTGCAAAACTTTTTCCAGTCCTGAGTTGTGTCTAATTTGCCCTCCAAGCACCACACCCCTCACTATTTTGTGTTCACTTTATTTTATTTTGCAAGCTCCCCTTGTGCCAATTCATTTGGGGACCGAGGATCCATCTGCCTTTCCTCTGTATGTTAGCACATTTACAGAGGAAAATTCAGTAGCATCATACATGTGCAACATACATTTTTGCCAGAAAAATTACATTCTACAGAATAAGTATCTCTATTCTGAATGCTATAGAAAAGTGGCTTTTATTAGTGCAAAAAATCAAGCAGTTACAAGGTCACTTATCTCTTGCTGTCAGGATGCACCTACACCTTTATTTGCACATTTGCTGACAAGCTCTTTCTTCCCCTGGCAGGCYTAAAACTTACTCCTTTCATCTGTTCTCAAGGTAAATGCAAGTCCAATATGCAAACAAAGCTCTGTTGAAACAGTCCTTCTCTCAGACCATGCTCTCCTGACCTGAATTTGCTCATTCAGTAGCAGTGAGATTCCAGTCATGTAACTGTACATAAAAAATTAATCATCTAGTGCTATCAGTTAAGCTACCTACGGTCTTTTAACAATACAGGGATTTTCTGACTGTGAAAGGTGCTTTCCTTTCTTTGTGAAAAGTAGCACACATCCAAGGTGGACATTTCTCTGTAATTTTTTCTTTTCTGGGTTGGCTCTACAACATCAATGCTAGAGCATCAGAGACTGTTAATTCGTTCTGCTGTACAGTCTTTCCCAAAACCTCAAAACCCAAAGTCCCAGCCAGCCATGCCCAAAGARAAGAGAGCAAGTTCCCCCCTGCCCTTCGTGGTGTCTGGAAATCATAGGAGCAAAATCCTACCTTTTCACTTTCTCCAACATTCCACATTAGTTTCTCACATAATTTCCCTGTGACCATTTCTTTAATTGGAGTAACAAGTGAGGATAATGATGGGCTGGTGACAAAGGCAGGAAAGGAGATAATAATGTGGGCAAAATTCATTCTAGTTCCATCAGAGAGCCAGTAAACTCTTTGTGTAGCTACCATAAGAACTATATTGAGGACTCCTATAAAGGCTAAAGTTATGGTTTGACTCGGGAAAATAAAATTAAGACTTCRGAGTTCAAAAAACTCTGTACAATTTGATTTCAGTCACTCATATGCATTTTCAGAAACTCTAACTCCAAGTTATGTGGAAAAAAAGGGATTGCAAAGATGCCAGTATTTTAGTATGTGTGCAGAAAAACACCAAATACCTGCATAGATTTAAGTACACTGCAGTTACCCCCATCACAATGAAGAAATAACCCATTTACCATTGACCAAGCAAGGTGGATTGACCTTGGCTGAATGCCAGATGCCCACCAAAGGTGCTCTGTATATCCCATCTTCAGCTGGAAAGGGAAGAAAAAATATACTGAAATGTTTGTGGTCAATATAGGGACAGCAAGAGATCACTCACCAATTACTGCCATGGGTGAAACAGATTGGACCTTGGAAAATTTATGTATTGCAAATTGAATCAGGGAAGAAAAACAACCAAAACTGAAAACAGTTCCCCCCCTACGCCTCCCTTTTTCCCAGGCTCAACTTCATTTACAATTTTCCATATGTCCTCCCCCTCAGCGGKGCAGGAGGATGGGGAATGGGAGTTGTGGTCAGTTCATCACACATTTTCTCTGATAGTTCCTCCTTGTCGAGGGTGGGAGGGACTTCTCACATTATTCCCCTGCTCCGGTGTGAGRTCCCTCTCATATGAGATGATTCTCTACAGACTTCTCCATCATAAGATTCTTCCCATKGGCTACAGTTCTTCATTAACTGCCCCAACATGGAGCACCACYTCTGTGGGGTGCAGTACTTCAGGAATAAAAGGCTCCAGCGTGGGTCTCCTTCAGGGTCACAGGTTCTGTCATCAAACGTGCTTAGCATCCCTCCATTGAAGAGAGAGCCAGGAGAGTGCCAGGGGTTGCAGGTGGATATCTTTTTTACTCTGGATCTCCATGGGCTGCAAGGGGGCAGCCTGACTCACCATGGTCTGCACTACAGGCTGAAGTGGAATCTCCAGTGCCTGGAGATTTTCTTCTCCCTCCTGCACTGACCTTCAGGTCTGCAGAACTGTTTCTCTCACACAGTCTCATTCCTCACTTTGGCTGCAGTTTTTGTCCATTTTTTTATCCACCTTTCTTCTTCTTCTTAAATATGTTATCCCAGAGGTGCTGCCATCATTGTTGTGGGCTCAGTCTTGGCCAGAAGTGGGTCCACCTTTGGATCTGGATGTCATTTTCTCTGTCTTACATGGGGAAAGCTTCTAACAGCTTCTCACAGTAGCCAACACCTGTAACTCCCCAGCCACCAAAACCTTGCCACACAAACTAGATAGAGTAATATAAAAGGTATGACAGCATAATTGTGTAGCAAAATAACTTGTCATTGTGAGTACATTCTATTGACAGAAGAGAATTTTGGGTTAATTACCTGATTTCTCAAAGCTCTTAGCCATCCACTTTCCAGCCAGTAAGTATTGAACATTGGTGATCTCTGATTTTTTACAGACTTCTTCTGCCATTCTGTTTGCTAGCCACTTACTGATGATTGTCCTGGGAATGCCCTGAATTTCAGAACGGCAGTGTGTTTTCTACTGCTTAAGGCTGTCAATAGATTTAACAGATCTAGCAAGAAAAACACATCCTTGTTCGTGGGGCACAGTGAACATGAGGACATCATCAGATTGCCAGTGGGGGATTTAATAGTTTGGATTGCCCTGAAATGAGCTGCTATTACATACCTCTAGCCTTCATCTCACAGAAACCTCATTACTGACATTCTCCATAGTACCTCAGTAGAATTTTGGTGTTTGAGCAGACTTTATTCTTACAGAGACAAGAAAAACATCATTGAGAGGCTGCTCGTCAATTATTTACCTTTGATGAAACATCAGTTCTTTGACAATTCTTCTACATATATTGTAAATATATCTTAGTGTCATAGAATTATAGAATCTCAAAACAATTAAGGCTGAAAAAGACCTCTAAGATGGAGTTTAACCATTAACCCAGCGCCATCAAACCCACCACTTAACTATGTCTCCTAACATCACATCCACAGATCTTTGAACATTTCCAGGGACAGTGGTTACACCACTCCTCTGGGTAGTCTGTTCCAGTGCTTGACTATGCTTTTAAAAAAGATTTTTTTTTCCTAATATCCAATCTAAACCTCCCCTTGTGAAACTTGCGGCCATTTCCGTTGAGCTCGTTATACGTGAGAAGACACTGACCCACACCTGGCTACAACCTTCTTCCAGGTCATTGTACAGAGCAAAAAGGTACCTTATGAGTCAGTTTTTCTCCAAAATATATAGCCCCTCTTCCCTAGAGTAATCCCAGTAATCCTTACAGGTGCAGGGAATAGTCTTATCTATAAAATATATGTGTGCACAAACATGATGTTGAAAACACGTGCCTTCCATTCATCCTGCATCTTGAGGAAAGAGAAGCAACCATGGGAAATAACACAATTTTCCAGCCTTCTCCAGGAGAAACTGCTCAGCCCTGATGATCTCACCTTGGTGTAGCTTTATCCTACATGAGGACCCTGTCCCCGAAGTTGTAGACACCTTTTCCTGTTCTTTCCTATGGGATTCTTTGCTGCCAACAAAGAACACTGTAGTTTCTGGTTTCTGGTAATTGAAATTATCAAGCCCAAAAATTTTAACTATTTAAGACAATTGTTGCTCAGCTTTTCTTAAGTGTTCAGTATAGCATATAAACAATGATCAGAGACTTGTTAATAAATAAAATGGATTAAACAAGAAAGAGAAGGAGGAGGAGGAGATGGAGGAGGAGGAGAGACTATGGAGGATAGAGAGCAAATAAAAGTCACAGCTGGTCTGTGGCTGAGCAATTAATTTGGCAATAAATAAGAAACTCGGTCCTGTTCCACAAACCAGTCCCCGGGTGACACAGGGACCTCACCAAATCATGTTCCATCCTAAGCTGCAGGCATCTCACTGGTCAGAGAACTGGGAGGAGTTAAGATCAGACCAATCAGCAGCTTAGACTGAGGCGTCTCAAACCCCCAGTGTAGAGTTCGAACAGTAAAACACTCTCTGTGATCGCAAGGATCTCTCTGAAGCGTATGTTGTTCCTGTCTTTGACCACCAACCCTATGTAAACAGAAAAATAAGTAGCCTTATACTCTTCTCAGTCTATTGGGATTCATCATCAATTCCAGCAGGGTTGGTAGTTATCTTAAGTCCTTTCCCATTTATCTGGTTATTTGTAATTCCACCAATAAAACCCCAGAAATTCTATTTCCAGATTGTGCATGCTGACTTTTGAGGAAGGAGTTTAAAATTCATTACAGGCATAAAAACAAATCAAGCTGACAGAATGCTCAAATATACTGTGCTGCCCAGATTTATAATTGAAAAACCCTCTGCTGCATGAAATGAGTGAAATAGAGCAGATGAACCAGCAGACAAGCAGGAGACTAGAATTAAACAAATTTGTGCAAATAAATCCCACTTATTTATCAGATACCAGGAATTCATTTTCTCTGTATTTGGCCTCTCTGCCAGATAATGTGAGCAAATATTGGTTTGGATTGGAGGGCAGAGGGCATCTAGATTGTTTTTATATTATTTATTAATTTTCTTTCAGGTAGATGATATCAAAGGCCTGTGTGAAGTTTTGGGAAGAAATGAAAGACTGAAAGGATGTGTCTGATTATGATTCGTAATGCTGTGGGCTCGGTTCTCCTTTGGGATGCTCTAAATACTCTGTTTGGGAGCCTGGTTTGCTTTTCAGATATGGACTATCTGATGAAAAGTAGATGTCTGGCTTTGCCTAAATATCACTGTAAACATTACCATAGTGTTTTGGTTGTGAAAGCATTTACCTGAACGTTGAACACTAGTTATATATCCAATTGTGGCAAAGTTTAGCAAAAGTTATAAGTACTAGCTTAGTTTTGATCACATAAATAAAGGTACATTTTTTTCTTTTTAGCAGTTATGGATTAAACATTTAGTATTGCTGTCTCTTGAATACGACCTCTGAAATTCTTGGACTGAGATTTTGTGAAGTCCCAAAAATCCCCTTAAGATTAAATACACGGTGAACAGTTGACCTGGCCAAACTGGTTGATTGTCCTTGTTGTCTATGTATGTCATGGTGGCAACTTTTGGGAAGAGGACTTGATTGGTAGAAGGAAGCCAGCCTTACTGGTCAGGCAGTGGTCCATGTAATTGTGAGCCATTTCCCATTGAATTTACTAAGACTCCCGCAAGCTGCAAACCAAGCAATGCCAAGCCACTATGACAAAGAAGCCAATTGCTACAGGTAAGTCCAATATTTCAGGGAGACTCTTCCAGCCCTTCTACCTTGTTAGTAGGATGATTGAACTAATAGTTCAACCATTAAAATGAAGGAAGAAAGATGGTTTACAGTTTTTTCCATTTATTTTCTTCGTAAAAGTATTTTGCCCAGACACTTTCCCTGGGATCCCACTAATTTGTCATTTTTGCTTACAATATCCACCAATTTTTATAACACTGGGAGTCAAACAAATATTATAAGCTTGGCAACAGATAACTAGATGAGAACTCTGGAAGGTGGTAAAAAATATGAAAGAAATCTAATTAAAGCCTGTTTCTGAGCTCTTTGGCTCAGTGTAGTAAAAGTAGTTGTGAGAACAACCCATGAACAGTTATGTCTATCTGCTGAGAGATGCTATTTCAGAAGAAAATTGGACATTAAAAATGTAGATAAGCTTCAAGTTGAAAAGAGTTTTCTTCATCTTTTTTGAATTGATGACTCACCAAGTGCTGTGCAGTGGAGACCTTTATTTGCTGGTGTTTAGCCATCAGAGGTAGCTTTGACATTAATATTTAAATACCAGAGGTAACCACAAATTGTGTTTTTCATTTTCTTTGGTCTTCTTGCCAGGGAGATGACAAGAGTAAGTACCAGTGCTTAAGTTACCAAGTTATAATCATTCAACACTGACCATTTTAGAAATAGAAACTCTAGCTACCAGTCACAAGGAGAGTCAATATTTTATTCCTCTTGTGCAGTAGCACACCTCAGAGGTATGGAAAAACCTCAAGGTGAACTTGGATAAACATCCAAAAACCCAAAGGCTTATCCAGACCTAGAGTCTGCTAAACAAAGCAGAAGTTTTGTGATTTCTGGTGGATGCTGTCCTTGAAAATTTGAAATTTAAAGTTAAATGGATCACACAAAATAATTTGGAACCTTCGTGTATGTTTGTTCTGAAATTTAGGTAAGGTTTTCAAGAAGGAAGTTCCATGTCCATAAATTTTCGTAAAAATTAATATTTGAAAGCTTATGCAGAAACAAAATGTATCTTTTTCTTCTGAGTTGAGTTTCTCCAGTTATACTTATAAAGTGATACTCCTCAGAGAAATCTCAAAGCTTTCTGCTGTTAAAGGGTTAAATTTTGTGTCATACTGAGGCAGAAATTGATGTTGAGGGGGAAAGAAGGAGGGACAAATGTTTGAATTATTTTAAATCTGGTATCCTTTTCCTACTTGTAAAAGGCTCCTTTAATAATCCAAGAAAATGCTTTTTTTCCCCTGTAGATTCAGTCTCGCTCAACAAATCTTAGCAGAGGATGGGACCTGAGGAAGTTCCACATTATCATTAACTGTGCTCCCTGGTGCCTTTCCCTAGTTGATCTCTCTACCCAACTTTTATAGATTATCTGTTTGGAAATTACTTAATTGCCCATCTCCCAAGAGTTCTATGAGAACTATTTAATTAGTCTGGGAGGTGTTCTTGAAACTATTCATTTATTTCATTTTATTTATATTATGTCTGATTAATAAGTGCTGGAAGTGCAAACTCTGTTCAAAGTCATTGGAATTACATCGAGATTTTCTTCTTTCTTACTTTTTTTGTTTTATTTCCATCAGGCGGGCCAGAAAGCGAGACAGTGACTGAGGAGCTCAGAGTTTGGAGAGAGAACCTTTTAATACTTATCAGTGCCTGCTTCAAGTCCCTAGTCAACCATTCCCGTGATTAAATGACAGAACAGGTCTATTTCCCAGTTCCAGAGCTAGATGATGATGATGGYAATTTCATTATATTTTCTCCATTGCTTTCAACTTGTCCTTTTAATTAAAATGTAAAGGAATGACAGATTCCCCTCTGCTCACTCTGACTTTAGTGAAAGTTCAACGTCCCAAGTGGGACTTGAACTCGCATTATCACAGAGCAAAAGTTCAAAGCATTAAAACAGGAGCCATTAAGGTGTCAAGCRAGTAAGCTAGCACTTACTAGGATCAATTTTCCACTTAGGCAGCCTTTGCCCAATTGTGCTAACTCCCCCTGAATCTATACCCACTAATGGATCAAAGCTGCGAGGCTAGGAATTCTTAAATCATTCATTCCCAAAGCTCATTAATATRATATTGCAATTGCACCCACTAGCTTTTCCATAAGAGGCAGGTCTTTACAGGTTTGCTTTAATACAGGTGGCTCTGGGTTTTCTTGTTTTCGTGTGGGCAGGATTTTTGACCCAGTATGAAAGCTTACTATCTTGATATTTCAAACTGACTTGCAGATTGGTGATCATTATTTTTTAATAAATTTGCATGAATGTTCAATGACATGCTAAGCTGCGATAGTAGTAATGACAAGAAAGTGTGATATTTAGTAGCAAAAGTACTTTTTTCTTATTGTCATATGTTCTACTAAACTAATGCTGTAACTTCTGGATGAAGACAATCACAACTCAGTCATGAATATGTCTTTCTACTCCCACCCAGATAAGTAAAATCTTCAGAATTTAGGAACATTTTATAGCTTCCACTTGCTCTTTTAGAAATAATCTTAAGATTATAAACATTAAAGAAAACTTTTGCTGAATGGCATGAGGACAATGAGAACAATAACATTGAATTTATCAAGGTGTTTTAAAATAGTTACAATAGAAGATACCTCTCAGTTGTTCTTCTCTTCTCTTGCTTTTCATTGCTTGGTTTGAAGAGGTAGACCTAATGTATATTCTCACAGTTCACCCACTGTAATCTCCTAAACCTTAAAATTTGTTCATTGATGCAATTAAGTTGGAACAAAATCAATCATTTGGGGGACATGCAACAGCATCATCAGCAGATTTCTAGATAAGGACTCTAAGTCTCCTGGCTTTACGTATCCCCTTGAAGCATCTACCACTGACTGAAGTGATAGACTCCCACGATGCTACAGGTTGAGAGTATATTACAACAGAATCTCTCAGATTTTGATATTATTAGCAGCTGAATTTATCCCAAAGGGTGATGTAGAAACAAAGGTGTGCAAACTATACAACCTATATATATATATATATATATATATATATATATATATATAATCTATGCTGCACAGTAAATAAAGGTAATTTTGCAATTGATCTGATGTTCTTTAAAGATTTGATTAAGAAAGCTGAACAAACAACCCTTTTTTGAAAGATTTTTTAGCCTTGAGACAGAAGTCCCTGTTGTGTGGAAAATCAGTGTTTCCAACCAGAAATCTATACATAAAACACATTTAGTTTTGTAATAGCTGCATACTTCTAAACTGTGAAATGCACAAAATCTCAAATTGCTAAATAGTTGCCTTTCAAAAACTGAGTGCTGAAGCAACTTCTGCAGCAAAGCTTTTCTTTGTATATTGAAATAGCAGATACACATTGTTACACATTCTGAAATGAATTGCCTTGCCATGAAAAACAGAAAAAGTTTGAAAAAAAAATGTAAAAAGCTCTCTGAGCAGAACTACATTATTGAAAATGTCTTTGGAAATAATATGGATTGTAGAGCAAACATTAGGAAGCCACAGTGATGTTACTTGGTTCTGCATGGATGTACAGGGGAGACAGTATGATTTAATTATTCACACAATAGTTTAAAAAACCCTGATAGGTATGAACTTGATGTTCTGTAAACAACTGACAAAATAATAGAAGTGAGGGTTTGATCTGCATGCATTGCAATTGAATATCTCTCTATGCAATAATTCATAACATTCAGAGGTTAACTAAAGAGAACCTAACATCTTTCTGTTTTCAAGGTTGAGTTAATTTCTCATTATAAGCCATATTCTAACAATCTCACCAATATAATCAGTTGTAGGAGAAGCTGGTAGCAATCAGTACATTTAGACTGCCTAATGCATTTCATTATGAGGTGTTACAGTGACTGTTTTTTCCTCTGAGAAGCAGTAAGGCCATTGTCAATTAACTGTCATGTTGTCATTTTTTACATGATCACAGGGGATGCCTGTGTCATTTAGTGCATTGAGACAAAGAATTTGGTTTGCAAGGAAAACCATTGAGTTGCTCAGTTTTCAGCCTCAATAACATTTTTATAACCTTGCTTATTTCCCTGTAAGTAACATTTAATGCCCACTGTTCTAATATCTATTATTCCTTTATATAAAAATGTCAGGGTTTTTTTTCCTTTTAACCCAAAAGGCTGCTTCTTTCATGACATTCTCCATTTTTCTGATACTACTCACTGTTCTCTTCTTACCTTTTGACATTTTTTTCAAAATTATGCAATAAAAAATGTCAAAGGAAATTTAAATCACAAAATCCATAAAGTTCTCTGTGAAAAGTCAAACTGAGAATCTAGTGATGGCTGTGTCAATGCATGACATTATTTTCTCTGCAGAGATGCCAAATTGACAATTGATAAATATCAGAATTCCATTTAAATCCTCTCTTATGTCCTATTTGATGTTCATAGGTGATGAGGAATACTGCAAGTGAAATATGTTAAGATGATCCAGGATGAAGTCTTTTTCATGTCCTCATGGATGGCAGTCAGTGTTGGCCTTTTCACGTGCTAAGCAGTTTATTATTTCATCTTCTAGAAWATTTGCTCAATTTAAGTATGGACTGAGTGAATGGGTAATTTGAAGGAAAAAAAATGCACTGAAATACACCCACTGATGACTTCATAAAATCATAGAGCAGTTAGGGCCAGAAGGAATCCTAATCTTCATCCAGTTCCAGCCCCCTGCCATGGGCAGGGACACCCTCCACTAGGCTAGTTTGTTCAGAGCCCCACTTGGTCTGGCCTTGAGCAYTGCCAGGGATGGGGCATCCACAGCTTCTCTAGGCAACTCTCTGTGGTTCCATAAACTGAAWGGCACAGACCATCCCAAGTCACTCTGGCTGGAGCATCGAACACTGCAGAAGAGACTCTCACCTGGCTCATCCTGTGCATTTAATGGTCAATATATGCTTTTAATATGCACAGCAACATTTTTAATGACCATTTTTCATTATGTGTTCTTTCTGCATTTTATTCAACAGCTTCCACACAAATAATAATTCAATACTGCTATGAAGTGGAATCAAATGTTCATATATAAAACATACATATATGTATATCTTAAATTTTATTCCAGTTGATCATCAAGTATATTTTTTTCTGTTTTCTGGCAGCATKCTAATAAAACTAATTTGTTTCAGATAAAGAAGTCTATCACCCTCAAGCTAGGGAGATTTCTTTTTTCTTTTTGTTTCAAGAAATGTCCTAGAGATAATCATCATAAAATTAAAGTCAGTACAGGTGGGTTCATGGTGCTGAGATGGTGGTGGAATCTAATTAAAAAATATGTCTGTAGATTTTTATCTCTAAAATAATTCTGTAACATATACCACAAAGCTTAACAGTGTAATGATAGGAAGATGTGGAGACTGATATGAAATTGGATCTGAGGTTCACGGATGCTGTATTKTCTGGCTTTATCATTACTCATTGCATATTTATAGGCAACTTGACCAACATCCAAGGCACATTTTTTGAATGCAAATAGAGAGTATAACAGTCCATATCTGAAAAGATTAATCTCTTTTGCCAGAAATCGTTGTCTTAAAGTTTGATTAAATCATTTCAGATGGAGCTTTTGAAGATCASTGCCCCCCTTCCCACACATACCTAATAAATACAGGACAATGATCACGTTGTATAACCAAACAGCCTCAGGATTAAAAAGATTATTCAGTTTATAGTCACTGTGGAAAACTAAGAAAATTAATGCAATTTAAACCATTGAAAACATCTTAGAAAACCCTACACTTGTTTTATTAATTGACAACTGAACCTGAAAATGTCAATGCCAAGGCAATTGGACTCAGTCTGAAATTAAAATGTCTGTCACAGTATTTTATCCTGACTATAAGTTCTGCTAATGGGTCTTTTCTCACAGACTCCATGTCAACAGGATCTGAGGYGTGTCCTCACCAGTACCATGTACAGGGGTATTGCTGTGCTGGTCCTGCTGGCCACACCATTGCTGACACAGGCCAGAATGGCAATGGCCTTCTGAGACACTGGGGCCCACTGCTGGCTTATGTGCAGCTGCTGTTCACCAGCACCCCCAAGTTCTTTTTCTCTGGACAGCTTTGCAGTCACTCTTTCCCCAGACCACAACACTGCTGTGACCCAAAGGCAGGACCTGGCGCTTGTCCTCATATGACCGGCCATGGCCTGTGGATCTGTCTGCAGAGCCTTCTGTGATCCAGCAGATCAACACTCCCACCCAGCTTGGTGTCACTGGCCAGCTTTCTGAGGGAACACATGATCCTCTCATCCAGATCACCAGTAAAGACATTAAAAAGGATTGGCCCCAACACTGATCCCTAGGGGACACTGCCAGTGTCTGAGCACTGGCTGGATGTGACACCATTCGCCAGCACTCTCTGGGCCCAGACACCCAGTCACTTTTTAACCCAGAGGAAGAGTGCATCTGTCCAAGCCATGGACTGCCAGCTTTTCCAGGAAAAAGCTGTGAAAAACAGTATGAAAGGCTWTGCTGAAGTCCAGGTAGACATCATTCACAGCCTTTCCTCCATCCACTGGAAGGGTCATCTAGTCATAAAAGATCAGGTTGGTCAGGCAGGACCTGCMTTTTCTAAACTCGTGCTGACTGGACCTGATCCCTCAGTTGTCTTGTATGTGCCACATGATCACACTCAAGAAGATTTTTCCTTGAAAATTTTTAAAAAGGTGATATTAAAGCTCATCCAAGACTTGCTTTTTCTTAGTGCTATGATGCATTAAGACCTAAATCCTGCCCAAAGATGGGTCTAACAGGAGACAGCACAGCTAGAAATGTGGCTATCTTAGGCTGTAGCTAATGGAGGAAACAAGTGGTTTTGTGGTTTGTGGAGTCTGTGATGCTCAGGAGAACTTTCACTTCATTTACCTGCAGAGGTTTTCAGTGCAGGCACTGAAATGAAATGTCCTCAATCCTCCATAGAGGCAAAAATAATCACTGCAGGGCACCATTTATCTAACCTGGTGCAGATGCGCAGAGAGATATGAACCACGCCCCAAAATTATTTGTTTTTCTTCAGAAACTAAAGTACCCCTGGATGGTTAGCTTGGATGTCAAGTTCTCCATTGTAAATGCCAGACTTAGATGAGATTACTCTTATCCCAGTCTTCATAAATTTCACAACATATAGAACTAGTACATTATAGAACTTTTTGCATCGTAATCAGGTAGCTAAATAAAAAATGCCTAGGCAAAATTTGGATTTCTATGGATTTCATGTTTCTTCTTTTTGTAAGTAAATCTTTACATAAGTATATATTGTTAAAAGCAAACTATAGAAACAAAATTGCAACTTGAGGGAATATTTAAGATATTTCCAATTTAGATGGCYGATATGTTCCCAACAAAATTTTTCAGCATATTTTCAGCATAGCTGAAAGGGAAAGCCTAGTAGGGGATCATTTTAGCTTTTTTTTTATATCACAGTACTTCAGCAGCCTCCCCAGTGTCTTCCCTTTTCATTTATGCAACACCTGCCTGTAGTTTCTTTCTAAAATTTTGTCACTACAATGTATGACAAWTTTTTTTTTTTATCACATTCTTCTTCTCAATACATTTACAAAGCACACCTCAAAATAGTTTTTCACTGGTTATCTCTTGTCTTTCTGCTATTATTTTTTCAATTGCTATAATTTGGGTCACTAAGGTGTATATTATGACCTTGAAAAGCATTTCAAGACATAAATTGTTTAWAAAATATTATACTGCATGGAACATAATGACAGTACTCTATAATATTACTGTTAATAGTTGTAAGTACTTCTGAGCTTTTTGGATATTTTCAAGTTTGACAGAACAATATCACCTTTGGGTTGTTCATTGATTACTTTTCTCATAGGAACAGAAAAAGGATCCACAGGAGACACATGACCTCTGTTTTCTAGAGATGTTTTATAATTTAGCATTTTATGCCTTTCAAAAGATTAAAGGCTTCTTTTTTACTTAATCTGTTCRGTAACTAAGAATTTTGGCAAACCTAATCATTCTTGCATCCAACACCTTCAAGAGAAACTGCTTACCTCTGATTAGGTCCTGTGCCTTAGCTGCTTGGTGCGGAAAACTAACATTCAGAAGAAGGAAGGGCAAGAGGCAGTGCAAAACCTTAAGTCAATTTTTGGGATGCTTTATGACCAAACTTAGGGATGAACACACCTACACCAGGCACCTTCCCCTTCCTGTGTCTCTATCTTTTTTATCTGTAGTTTAAACTCCTTGTAGTAACCTCAGGCTGATTTAGGCTGATATTTGCATGTCAGTATGAATGAATTTCCTGGAAGGGTTCCAAGACTGAACAGGCCATGCATGGTAGAAAGAAGCCCCAGATGCAAAGCTGACCTGAGGCGCTCAGCCCATTCAGTGTATTTTAGCAAGAGGTGGAGGAAATAATTGAGGAATGGGGTATCTGAATACAGACAGCACCCTGAGAATCTCTCTCTATCGCTGCCAGAAGCAAACTGACTCACTGAGCACTGTGTCAGCTCTCCATACACACAGTGCTACTTCACATGTCTTTGAAGGATTTTGCAGAACGTCTGAGGAGCCAGTGAAACATGAAGAGAAAGAGCTTCTCAGTTCTTCGAGGGAGAAACCACAGCTGTGTTCCATGCAGAGTGTGCTAGCTTGGCATATAGTAGGATAGTAGAAAACACAGAATCTCACAGAGGGTACAGGAGACAACATACAGAATGTATCATGTCTTTTTGTCCATAGATCTTGTATGTAAGGAGATCAAGTACCACAATTCTAGTTCAGCTAAAATTACATTATCTTGTATATCATCTTGGTGTTTAGATTATTGCTTTCTGCTGGTATCTAAAGCATAGAAGTGATATAATTTTAGTGATTGGCAGTACTGTGCTATAACCTCCCTCAGCAAACCCAGTACGCTGCTTGCATGCAGCTTAAAAGCTGACAACATCAGAAAGAACCTGGCTGTATCCTTGAAGGAAATACCTGTAATACAATGATAGTGGAATAAGAGGCAATAAAAACCAATCTTTTTTGTTTCTGTTGTTTTTCTCCTTAAAAAGTTCTGAGAAAAATGTATTTAACATTTGTCTTTCAATGACCTTTACATTTGTTCTCAATCTATTTTTAGTCATTAAACAAACACATAGAAATTAAGGAAAGGAGGAAAAAGAGTGAAATCTGGTAACACGAGGAAGAAAAGTATGATAATCCACAGAAGGTATAAACATGGACAGCAGAAATTATGCCGCCCTCGTGTGTGTTTCTCTTTTGTAGATTCTTTGGTTATTAGGTGAAGATTATCCAACTCTGAGTAGAAGCATTAGAAAGGGAATCTCCACTTATTCACAACTATGTGAAATTTAAAGGAAATTAATATTTTGTAATGCCTCTTCATAGTTCTTGAACTCATTTTGAAATCATATTATTACAATTTAAAGAATTGGCAGACAGTCATGCAAACATGCAGACACATAGACAAGCACACATAGGCACATGCATACTGTATTAGGGCATTGCAAAGACTTATGGAATCAGGCTACAAAAACACCTGATGTGAAACATGTTAAAATTTCATTGCTGATATAACCTTGTTCCAACGATGAAGAGTTAATTATTTACAATCAGAAAAGAGTATGAAAATGCACAGAAATCACAGTACAGTGAGAGCCTTGGTGGTTTTTTCTTTTTTTTCCTTTTTCTTTTTTCTTTTTATTTCTCCCTGAAAACAAGCTTTTGTGTTGAATTAATGATTATAGGATATTTGAAAGAAAAGATCTAAAACAGAAGATTTGCCCTTATCTGTAGAGAAATAAAAGACACATAAAAGAACTCTAATGCCAGAGAATCAGTTGGATTGAGCTCATAGATATTGCTGTAGGCCTAATGGCAGGGGACTGCAAGAGACCAACATGATAGGAAAGGCAGGAGAAAGAAATACTGTATGCTTAGATAAGGGAGACAGGTAAGATTAGGATTATGTGTGATTTAAGTCTCCCTAAAATTGTGGAGAAACCTTTGAGATACTGRCTGATGGCATGTGGCATGACAGACATAACAAATTAATATTTTCTGAAGTAATATATCAAGGACTCTGCTTACAATAATTTATTTCTAGATTTTATGCATTTGGTCTCCAAGATATTAATAGGCACATATGAACTCATCTATTTTACGTAGTGTAAAAATGTAAAGATGGGATATTTCCTGRAAAACGTTACCAGAATTTCAACAGATTCTGAATGATAAAATAATATTTTTGGAAAGAATTACGTGGGAGGGTATGTCTGTATGATTTGCTCCTGAAAGGGAAAGACACATGAATACTTCTTAGTGTAGTTTTAGTCCTAGCATAAGAGACTTTACACAGCCTAGATTCCAGTGTGCTTTCACCTTGTGTTGCATTTCTCAGTTTCTGGAGCTTTTTATGCATTTTGAATGTTGCAATAAAACCTCCTTACACATTCGAACCTGCTCCAGAAATAAATCTGGGTCAGCACAGGGTAAGAGCTGAACATAAGATTGAAGAGTTGGAAAGCACCTCAGTATATCCATGGACCAATCCCCCARTAAAGAGAGTCATATAGAGCAGGATACTCAAAGCTAATTATTTTCTGGATGTCTCAAAGTACAGAGAAACCACAAGTCTTCTATTACACTGGTGGACCYCCATCGCAGTTGACCTCCACCATAGTAAAAATGTCTGACCAAACACAGTCGTCCGCAAGATGACAGAGATTATTCAGGGGGCAAAACAGTTATAATTTAAATAATCCTTAAAAAAYTAAAACTGAGAACAAAGGAAAATGAGACTACTAAAGGAAAAAAATAAAAAAAGAGCCAGATCCAAGCTGAAATGAAAAATGAACAAGGAAGTTCCAGAAAACGCCAATATAGTGGAGAAAWTTTGAAAACTTAGTACAGGAAATGAGCCAAAAACCCTTGTAAGGGTTTCATAACAGGCTATGTACATGCACAGCCTACAGCACAACAGCCCACAGCAAGTCATTTATTTATGCCACAAACAAGTAGTTCTCATCTATTCACTCCTTGGTTTAGTTTTTTTTTTTTTTTTGGAAGCAGTGAGAACTTACATCATCTTATGTATCACATGAATACAAAAAAATTTTAGACGCTCAATCTCTGGTTAAATGGTAATTTGGTTATTCCTAAATTCTTATTTGTTAGTGTAATCTCTACATTCTGTGAACTTTCACACTGAACTTTAATGAGCTGATAATTCTTATTTCTATTAAGCATTTATTTATTGTACTTGATGCTTATTCATCACATAGAAATATATTTTTCATCCAGTATCCTCTCACAGCAAAGAAATATTGTCTCTTCCCAAATACACAATATCTTGTCCACCAGCACCCTGGGTTCTTCTCTGGAAGSAGCAGAGCTGCTTTCCAGCAGGTCAGYCCCCAGCCTGGGCTGCTCTGTGGGTTTGTTCTTTCCCAGGTGCAGCACCCTGCATCTGCCCTTGCTGAATTTCAAAAGTTCCTCTCTGCCCATGTCTCCAAGGCCTTTCTGAAGGGCTGCACAGCCCTCTGTGGTGTTGGCCACTCCTCTCAGCTYTGTGTCACCAGTRAATTTGCTGCCAAGGCATCTGCCCCTTCATCCAAWAATATGATGGTTAGTCAAATAATACTGGACTCATTATTGAACCTTGGAGGACACAACACTAAGAGAAACAATCCAGTCCACTCACTTTTTTAGGACTATATAATTGCAAAGGTGCCTAAATTTGATGCAGAAGTCTTCTTTCTACATTCTAGTTTATTGTGAAATTATCCTAAATACYCCAAAATGCCTGCTTTTTGCCTGCAGGACTATTGAAACTTCATACTGGGGGGAAAAATATTTTTCTAACCCCCAGCCCAATGAGGAAGTTTAAAAGGTTTATTATGTGATGTATATGTGTTTTATCATACAGCATCTGAGAAAGTTAGATGCTCAGCCCAGCAGAATTGTGTTCTAGACATTATCTCACTTATTGTGACTACTTCATACCCCAACTTGTACCATGAAAAATTGCCCAGCTTCAACAGTTTTCCAAGCTATTTCTCTGGCGTCTAGTGTCAATGGTGCAGGTATTCCAGCCCTTCTTCACTCCAGTTGTCCTGTCTATTATTTAGAAAAGCAACTGTGAAAATTGCTAGTGCATTTTGGAATTCTATTGCATTTGATCCTCTTCTGGTCATATGGAGCCAAAATGGTATAAAGCATGTACACACTCCTTTACACTTCTGCACTACGGTACAAAAATTTCCTGCCTTTTAGAGCTTTCACAGCCATGAGGAGTCATGCTTAGCAGCCCTGTGATTCTCTCAGAAGGATGTGGTTTWTACCCATAGCATATGGGGCATAACATCTTATTTTTCAGGAAACTGGAAGTGTAGATTCACTTCATAGKATCTTGCTTGACACAAARAAGCTGGGATTGAAGATGGAATAAAACAGTAGGTGCTTGGTGGGCATAGGAGTTTYTGTAAAAAGGCTTGTGTCAAATGGAGGCAGTGGTTACCCCAAAGGATTCTTCTAAGGTKTTTATTTCTRATTATTTCATTATCTGTAAATCATAAATCTAAACACCACTAAATCCAAAAATAAAACTTGAAATAATATTTTAAATTGTGACTATATATTGCTGTATGTGAAATCTGTAAAATATTGACAATTTTTATGCATCCTAATTCCCCTTCCTCACTCTARCATAATTACAAAACTGTATGAGTCAGTTATAATGAGCAATAGTACTAATTAAGGAGAAAATGCACTGGGCAATGGACATTGTCCTCCTGTCTAGTGCAATATGGCATAATTCTCAGTGCTTGAATTCCCTTATTGCCTGCGCATGCTGGAAATTATTGTTTCCAGAAGATAGACTGGAAATTGGAAGAGATCAATTCTTCCCTTACTGTTGAGATATCAATGTAATATTTTTATGGTATTTGCCTTGTATGTGCATATCCATATTTACAATATGATCTTGAGATTAGTTTAAGGAATATTCTTCTTTATAAGCCCTTCCTCTACAATTACCATAAATAAGTGCATAATTATTTTTCTTTATACCTGGCTATATCTCTTTATACTTTGGTACTTCTTTTAGGACACAGCAACTTTCATACACCACTTTTTCTCTCTTGCTTAGTTTCTCATCTCACACATAGTTGAATGAAAAAACTTGAACCATTGGGGTAAACCAGAAAACTGAATATCTACAAGAAGAAAAAACGAAAAACTAGATGAAAAATAATAAAGCCTGTAGGATAAGCGGCAGTATGACAGTAATGACAGCCAAGAGTTGCACTGAAGTTGCTTGAACCTGCAACAATCATGCTTCAATATTAACTGACACACACCAAAAACAATTACAAGAAATTATTCTTAAATAAACAATATGAAGATGAATAGAAAATTATAAAATTATAAARTTAATGAATCATAAGACTCGTGCAAGGTGAAGCAAAGGTTATGCAAAACTGACTGAGGCTGTGGCAAGATGGGGGTAACTATCCTCTCCCAGGCCACTAGTTATAGGAAAAGGGGAAGTGGCTCTAAATTCTATCAGCGGAGATTTAGGTTGGGCATTAGGAAAAATTTCTTCACTGGAAGAATGGTTAAGCATTGGAACAGACTCCCTAGGGAAAAGGTAGAGTCACCTTCCTTACAAGTGTTCAAAAAACAATTGAATGTGGCACTTCATGATATGGTTTCATGGGTGTGAGAGTGTTAGGTCAAAGAGTGGACTTGGTATCTTACAGGTCTTTTCCAACCTTAATGATTCTATGATTGCAGGAAAATATAACATCCTTGCTTTGTAATATWTAATTCCTTTGGTTCTCCCTATTTCTTGTTTCTGTTTTAACATTCTCTTATTCTAAGTTTATCAACTTAAAATAATTATTTGTTAAACTTGAAAACAGTGACATGTATGCTGYGTTTCAGCAGGACCACTGAGGGCACAGAATGTTAGTCATGTTAAGATGTTCACAAMACTGTTGGGTTCTGATCGAGTAATATTTCCTGTGAAAGGAATTATTTATCATGATTCACTGGTACATATTTTTTCTAAGTAGTTTACTCATCAGKGCTTCGACTGGCACAATTTTAAGTAATTTTTGTGACAATTCCTGTGATAATTCTTTTGACAGGACAGTTATTATATCTATTACTAGAGAAAGGCTACTGACTCACCAGTGCATATATTTTCTCTTATTCAAGCTAAATCTGGATAAAGAAATACTTCACATGTTATGTTCAAGACTCTAAAGCCTCAGATYACTCAACATAACCAGGGAAGCTTCCTTTTACTTTAACAATATAAGAACACTGTATCTGATTTTCCCATTATGGTATACATCATCCTCAATAGATCATTTTCAGTGTGACATCCTCATTCATATACTTCTTACTTTAGATTTATTAATTATTAATATTTTTTAAATTATGCTCATCACAATCTCTCTGGGTGCCCATGTAAATTATTAAGAAGAATGAGTAATGGATGACTGATGTGAAACCAAATTGAAAGAGACTCAGCTGCACAATATAATATAGACCTTACCCAATGCCCTGTTTCTCCCCTAAGGCAAAAGCCTCAGTCAAGGTGTTTGAAATGTGCCCAGAGGGTCAATGGGTTTAACCTGTACTGACCTTTACAGGGAAAATACATCAAAAAAAAGAGAACTTTCAAGTAGATTGTTCTCAGCCATTGTGAGGTCAAAATTATATATATATATTTAATTATATGAAACGTGGAAATAATTTCACCTATGTTTATGTTCCCAAAGTAGATGCGTCTGCAGAGAAGATAGGTTTCTAAGTTCCCATTATAGTGACTGGAGGTGTAGTCAGTCAACTCCAGAGAGCAATTTCTGTCTTCATAGACTAAACACTCATTTCTCAATTTGGTTGCTTAAATATGGGCCCCTGATGACACCCTAGGCTATGCCAGGCATCTAGAGAGGTGAGAGCCATGATGCTGAACTCACCGGAGACATTGCTTTCTGGACTTGCAGCTGGAGGACAGATGGGACGCCCCATCTCAATGGCATCTCAAATGGTACCATAGCCTGTGATAAGGCAGCTGAATCATGCCCCTGCTGGTAGATCAGCTGACTTGATTTCACCACAGACAAAAAGTAGAATTAGAATTTAGGGCGTTAGGAATTCCTGAAGAGGAATGAGTTCCACCTTAACACTTCAAATAAATACAGTCACGTGTGAACTTGATCTGAAGAGACTGGAAACAATAGTCTTCATGTCATTGTCAATATGGCAAGGAACTCTGCCTGCAATTGTCGAGCCTGAGATGGTCAACTATTTACAACATCTTKAAAAGACATGAAATCAAACTGGTAATGAATACGTATCTTTCATTACTCTATTTAAAGCCCATTGTAAATATAATGTGTGGGTTTTCCATTTTAAAATTCTGTGTTTTGTTGAAATCTGAAAACCTATTTCATGTTTAGATTATAGATATAATATTTAGATTATAGATATAATATTTTTCTTACAATGAACTAGAATTCAAGGCAAGTGAATTGCATTCTGTGTCTTCTACAGTTGTTGACTTGTCAGCAGCAACCTTTATTTGTTAATATATTTTTAATTAATTTCCAAAAACATGCATCTTCATTAATTTATTGTATTGTCCTTGGTCAAAAGCCTTAATATCAATTTTTCATGCAAAACCTGCAAATTACAAAACTACTGAGGAGTAATATTAATGTTCCTGATTTCAGTCTTTTTGCAGATTTCTCTTCTTGGTGGCCTTCCTTTTTCTAATGAGACCACCAGATTTTCTTTCCAGAGTTCAACAAATGCATTGCAAAAATATGCTTTGCTGCACTTACACTGCAGTGTTCAGTTGTTTCTATAGAGCAAAAGCAATGGGAAGATGATTTTCATTGTGATATCTTATCATGTCTAATTGTAGATCATCTCCCATGCAGCCGATTGCTGATGAATGGCTTCAAGACAAGAAAAACATGCATTCTGATTTTCTGTCTTTCCAGAAATCTCAGAAAATTACRGTACTGCCACTGTCTACAATGTCCTTACCTTTCTATCACTGCCTGAAGAGATTCAGACAAGGAGACATTATTATCTAGTTGTCTCTCAAAAATACATCAGCAACAGGAGTAGGTTCACATCCTGTGTTTGATTTTTTCATGAACATCTTCACAAAACCTGTTGCCTATAAAGTGACAAAGGCAGTATCCTAGAGAGGTAAAGATACATGTAGATGGGAACTCAAATAATCATTTTACCTATCCATGGCCCCAGGGCAGAATCAAATTGACAACAGCTGATACATTTCTATCCTTCTTTTGAAAACTCGAGTGATAGGAATTCCACTGCMATCCTTGGATATTCCATTCCTTAATTATTCTTAACGTTATAAAGTTTTCTTCCTACTATCTGACCTAGATCTCCACTGCTGTTTTACCCCACTACAACTATTCTCCCCCCAATAGGTACACGGAAATTTTTCKTATTTCTTTCTCTATAGAGAATATTTGAAAATCAATAGCAGACCTTCATAGGAGTGTTCTTTACACAGATTCAACCATTACAAGTCTTTTGGAGTCATACCTTCTAATTCAAGGTTTTTATTACTTTAATTTGTTTTTATCTTCTGGATCCTGTCTAAATGCTTTAGAGTTTCCTTGGAACATAGTGCTCACAAAAGGATATTCCAGAGCAGTGCAGTTTAAGACAGTTGACTGGAAGTGAAGTTTGTTTCATGTCATTTAACTATAAAAATCCTGTTTATGAATTTGGTCTGAAGTTGCTTTTCGATCTGTCTGTATGAATATTACTCTAAGTAGTAATCTCATTCTCCTGTCTCTTTTCTGGTGAGCTGCTCTGTACTCAAACTCCACTCTATATTTTGGGCATTGTAAAATGTACAGGTAGTATATAGGTAGTTGAAACCCAAAACATTGGAAGAAGTAGACAAACCAAAGGCAAGTGATTTCCCGTAACATGAATTTGAGAGGTAAAGAAGGAAAAAACTATGGCCAGACTGCGTATGAATAATGCRTATGTCTTTAATACTATACTCTCAAAAGGTTTTCCTTTTAAAAAAAAATAAATTTATACCTTGTTTTTTTCTTATTTGTCTGATTTATTTCAGTGCCATTGCCATTGTATTGTATTCTTCCAAGTTTTCTTTTGATTTTTTTGCAAATATCCAGCATATATTCCTAATTTTAATGTATATATTTAATCAATGTGATAACCAGTGGATTGCAGCTCTTTTCAGTGAATATTTTCTTTTGTCATTCCTTGATTTTTAATACTCTTCAAGCAAAATAGATGATAAAAAGATAGGATTTCATAGAAATGCACAGCAATAAAGACACTCACATATTCTCTCAGGCAAGTTCATCAGTGTTCTTTTTGAACTAATAAAAATACATTTTAAAGCAGCTCTCTCTTCTTTATGTTCCTGGAAGGAGAACTTTTAAAAAACTGTTGGCAACTTTTTCAATAGTAACAGAATRAAATTCCTAAAACTGTAACTCCTTAATTCTTGGGAATTTCAGTTTTGTCTCCCCCTCATGTTTGCATATTAAACTGGGAGATAATAATTTACATAAATTCTAAGAGTTTTAGAGGTCAGTGTCAGTCTTCAAATTTGAGGTGGCTTAAGACCTAATTAATCTTACCATGAGCGTGTAAACCTGCCAGTATTGCCTGCTGAAGAACAGGTACAGGACTGCACTTCCTCAAATACACAGGCTTCAATGTTTGAGTAGTGTGTTTCAGAGAAAATTTGTTTTGCATCTCTATTTAGAAATTATTTTATTTGGGGTTTTTTCCCATTGGAAGAACCAGCATTAGATCTTTTAACCTTAGTTTTGCTGAGAAGCCTTAAATCTGGTATTCTTCTGTCAACAGGCAGACACAAAGAAAGCAGTTTCTTTTTAATTTCTTTTTTATCAATTTTTAAAATAATGAACATAGAAAAGAGTAAAGGAGAAGTAGTTAAAGACAGGCCATAAATAGGTGGTCTTCAGATGCCACACATAGCTAAGTAAATACCAACATGGATTTAAAAAAGCCATTTGAAGCCCCTCTGGACAGCCTTTCTACATAGGTGAATTATATATACTATTAYGGCCCATTGTATGAAATCCTTTATTTGACTGTTAGTTGCTGGATTGGTTAGAGAGTAGATTTTTTCCAGGCAAATGTCTCTTGACCTCAGCTACCATAAATGTAACTTTACAAATAGCACACTATCAACTAACCATAAATATTGAGATGAATTTCAGAGTTAGTAAAGATCACTTTTTTCAAATAACATAATAAAAACTACCTTGATTAAGGGTGGAATTTGCCCCCTGCAGATCTGAAGGCATGTGAACCACTTAAGTGCCATTTAAATCCTCCAAATGGAAGTGAAGAGGTGAACTTCACTCCTAGMACACATTTTAGATGTTCTTCTTTACATAAAAAGTTTAGTTCTTAGAATTTTATTTTTAAAATTTTTAGCAATGTTAAGAGCACTATATTTTTCATTGTGTCTAAATATTATTTTCAAGCCTATATCTCCAATGGATTTTGTTAATAAAGAAAATAATAGAGCCTCAGGAAATAGTGTAATGATGGTAATAGACTTGGTTCAGTAAAGCTTCTGCTGTTAATTAAGAAACTTTCATCTTTGAAGTGCAATATTAAAAAAATTCTTATTAGCTAAGGTATGGTAGGTCAGCAATAAAGTGGATTTCCCTTTGAACATTATATCTAATAAATCCAGAGAGAATTAGCACAATTATATTTTATCAGAAACATGTAGAGGGAAGGATCAACAAGGGGGATGGAGTGTGACTTTGGTATTAATTACAAAACTGTTTTAGGAAATAATCAATCCTTTGTTAATCAGGTCAGGTATATGAAATGACAAAGAAATTATTTATCAAGCCACAAGGGTGAAAGTCGCACACAAGAGATTATAGTGATAAGTCTCTGAATTGTAGAGCGATCATATGAGCTTTTCTTTGCATTTTAGGTTGCATTTCTAATTGTATTCTATTAAAAATATCACTAATTAACTTAGAAGGAAAACATTAAATGCTATAAACTGTAAGAGACACATGAATTAAACCATTTCATTTTTCAGTGTTCCAGTTAGACTCTCAGAACACGATTATTATTTTTTCAGTTTTCATTTCTGAATGCATTTGACGTGATTTGATGGAAAGGATATGTTTAGTCTCTTCAGTCATTCTTGCAATAAATTCAAACTGCTTTATTGAAACAAGAGCCGTGTGAAAATCTATTGCAAACTGCATAACAAACCCCTATTATTCTTACATAGAGCACTGTCATTTCTAAATTTTACACGTTCCTTAGACCCTACTCTTCTTTCCAAAATGCAATACAAGTAAAATGGAAAATAGAAAATTTTAAATCTCACTTTAAAAAGATTTTGAGAAATAACTAAGCAGCAAATTAGGCAGCATTCCTATAGTCCAGTCACAAGAATGTCTGAGAGAGGATATGTTTGTTCTCTTCTCTATTGTATTATGTTATAACATTTAGCTCATAATTTTTCATGGTTTTTTAAACTTCCTTGAAAAAGATTCAAGGTCWGTCAGAAGCACTACTTTTTTTCCTACTTATTTCTTCTTATTTCCTACTTACTTAGTTCTCTGACTTTTTCTTTGATGTTTTTTAGTTAGTGCTTGGAACATCAAAATAACTGCATAAGCCTGATAGATGAAGTCCAAGAATTAATTAATTTCTGTTTCTACTTTTTTACCAATCTTACAGTTTTGTAACTGTCCATATATTTTGAATGTGCATGTAATTCCTAGCCTGTATGAGCTGCAGCTTATTTCACTCTCTGACACGTGGTAGCTYAGTGTCTATTACAGTACAGCCCAGAAACCATCCTTGTTGTACTACCTGACCAAACAGACATGCAGTGAGAGGTTTTGTTACATGGAGTTTGATGACTTGATGATCYTGGAGGTCTTTTCCAGCCCTAATAATTCTATGATTTTATGACTGTTGATCAAAGATCTTTTTCCTAGGAATCTTCAAATTAAAGAAATTGTCCTCAAACCATCTGCTCTTCCCAGGTCAGTTGTTAGATTCTCTCGTTAACATCTATCACAATGTTAATTGCCATTGGAAAGACACCTCCACAGTTACTAGTTTTAGTGCAGCTTTTAACTACTACCTCATGGAACATAAGAGACGATGGGATATACTATTCCTCTCCTGTGGGGAAGAAAACCAAAAGAAAAGAAAGCAAAATCCCCTTTTTTCGTTCTTTTTTTCTTTTGGTAATATTTTTTCAACATTGTCTAACATTTTTTCATTTTTCCAGGTGCCACTTTCATTAATAAAATACCTTTTCATTTACAAATCTTTTCTCTCATCTCCACTCTTTCCTCTGCCAGGGATCTGTCTCAGAGATGTTACTGTCTTGCCTGTTACAAGCATTTTCTGGATTTTTTAATCAATCTCCAAGTGTCAGCTGCACAATGCCAATTAGCACCCAAATATTCACAGTCAAGCCAAAGTCTTCACAGCTATGCATGGGTTTCCTTTTTCCAAATCCTCCCAATATCATCTCCTACTATATTCTGACATATTGTTCATAAAAAGGAAGGCTGATCCTGAATGCTAGAAATAACCTCTGACAAATACACCTGATGTTAAMTGAGTACATTTCCATTATTCAAAATATATCTGCTTTTTTTTTCCTCAAGACCTTCATTCACCAGAATGTCTCTAGGCTATTTTTGTCAAGGTTTGAAAAATGGCTTAGTGTGATTTTTTTGATGCAAGTTAATACAGTGATAAGCACAGTAAAGTCTCCAGGAATAGCAAATCATTAATTTACTTCAGAAAATAAGACTTCAGTGATGAATAAGCCCCACAAGGATTCTACAGTTTTAAGCAGCTTCACTGACAGTGAATATCTGAACTGACTAAAGGAAAAGTAAAACATGTTACTAAACCTGTAATTATTTTATGTAGCTAACCAGTAAATAAGCTTTAGAATGGAGGGTGCTTGGCAAAGTTGTTTGATATTAGATTTTACTAAAATGGATGACCTTTATTTTAAACATATTATACCCCAAAATTATAGGACAAGAGAACTAGAATATGCAGTTAAGAGGAGTACAGAAGAATATTTTAGGCAAAATAAATTATTTTGAACTACCATCACAATGTAGACAGTATCTTGAGTCATGTCCCAATTTCATATGTTTTAATAAACTGATCAAACACTGCTGATGGAAATACTCACAATGAAATAATTCAAGGTGCTGTGAGGCTTCTGCTCTGGAGTTCAGCCCACAACTRCAACCTCTGTCAGACCAGAAGCAAGACAAAGGCAATCTTTTCCTTTATCCTTAGAGATGTTTCATTTTGCTTATTATTCTTGAAGTAATTTCCCCAAATCTCCCAATCATCTTTTAGATCCCATCTCAGTTAAGTTACTCATAAAACACTATTGCAATTGAGAGGAGTTTGCAAAGGCAAGTACCTGATGCAGTATCCTGAATTCACTAAGAATCCAGAATAATGCACTTGTTAGACTGTCAGCATAACACTCTGATGTTGAGAGAGATCCTTAGAAACTTGCCAGTCTTTTTAATTATTTGAGATTTTTATTACCGAAACCAAAATATGAAGTGTTCTTCAGCCAGAAATTGTGAAGAGCCCGTTTGTAGCATTTTTTAAGGAATGGCAATGTGTGAAGCAAGGGTAGTAGTGACTTCTAGCCAAGGAAAACTCRTAAAAGGTCAAATGTCTGCTTCCTATCACAACCTCGGGTTAGCTGCCAATATGTGACTTTTTGCAAGGTGATGTAGATAGACAAAAGGGGTGATGTCTTCAAACTGAAAGAGACTAGGTTTTATTAGATATTAGGACGGAATTATTTATTGTGARGATGGTAATGGAAGAGGTTGCCAGGAGAAGTAGTCCCTGGAAGTGTTCAAGGCTAGGTTGGATAGGGCTTTGAGCAACCCTATTTGATGGAATATGCCCTTGCCCATGGTAGGGGCTGTAACTAGGTGAGCTTTAAGGTCCCTYCTAACCCAAACCTTTCTAAGATTCTATGATATCCACGCGACACTTTGAAGAAAGAAAATTTAAAAYACCTGTTTTCTAAATTATGGTGATTTGTCCATTTTACTTCCAAGTTACAGTTACATTTCTGGTGGATGTCTATTCCTTCTGGATTTTTGGAACCAACTGTAAGAGCTATCACATTATTTGGCTCCAGGCCCAGTTTGAAGAAGGATTTGGCAACTTTGTCTGATGAGTGAAATAAAGGAGTTAGGCAGAAAAGTTCAAATCATATGATACTTTGGTAGCTGGGGTAATACTAGGCTCATGCAATGAGTAGAATTAAAGGTTTTAAATTCTTCTATGAATTTTAGTATTTGAATTTTAAAAKTTATAATCCATACAAATTAGCAATGTGATATTTATTTTAAAAATGAGAAAATCAGCACTATTTATCCTTGTTGTTTTACAAGTCATATTATTCTGGACAAATAAAGACTCTGTGCTTAGTTATCTGAGGCCAAATCATACACCTGCAGAAAATGATAAATCCATATGGATTTTCATTTACACAGAACTGGTAATCTCCCTCATGTTAGGAGGGGATTGGAATGGCAGGTCCAGGATTATGTCCACTACTACTCCTCTTCTGCTCAAAAGCTCAGCCTGAATGGTCTCCGCACGAGCTCTTGAAAATCCAGAATAGCAGCAAATMGGAGAACTTTATGGTTCTGGCAGTTAAAAAGAGTATTAAAGTCTGCATAAATGTTGACACTTTGCTTATACATGCCATGAATGTATTGTTCATAGGGCCTCACACAGCAAGGCAGATTTTTTTCATTTTCCTCTTAAAAGACATTTTATTCGAAAAGGTAAAGACCCTCCATGCATCTCCCCAGCAGGCTGTTTTAAAGGATGAAAAGATTTATTCATTSTTCTCTAGAAAACAGCAAATAGAGGTTAAATAACTGTGCCAGAGAACCAGTCTGCCCAATGGGGACATTCCCTTGTTTACTATGAATTTCCCTGCTGATCAATAATAAATGTAATTTACTTTCTTTGAAGATCRTCTGGAGTGAGATGGGTACAGAAAACCCTTATCCAGCTTTTCTTATGTCTATTTCTTATGGTATGTCCAGAGGAGCAACATGAAATAATCAAAATTAWTCCTGACATTTGGGGTTTTTTCACACATCTTTAAAATACACTTTAGGTATAAAAGAAAAGTGAAAGCCCCTGGACTAAAAAGTTAGGATTTCAGTGGTAGGTTTATTAACAAAGAGTTAATTAATCAATTGCAGCAATAATGTTCTGCATTGGAAATCACTCACATCTTAAACAGAGGGTCTCAAAGGAACAGGAACTGAAATGTCTTGGCCAAGATACAAAGAAGAATATGTAGTCAGGCAAACTGTAATACATAACAGATTGTGTGAACCTTGTTTCATGAATGAATCAGAGGCATGACATCCTTTTGGAGATAACCTACTGGCTCTAACATGGTGAATTTAGTCCCATTGCTCTTCACAGCTTAATGTCAACCTTACAAAAAAGCTTCGACAATTTGAAAAATAACACAGAAATAACTTGTAAACATGAAATAGGATCCAGAGCTCACAGAGCACAATGGGAAAATCCCATTTCCATTGATGTCAGTGATATTTGCYTGAAAGTTCTTTAACGGACCTTTGGTAAGTAGGTCTATAGAGTGCTGCATTAAATAGTTTAAAATTAATTCCTCCACAGCCAATCTAATGAGGTCAAGAATACAAAATACTCACAAAAGAACAATAAATCAGCAAGGTTTTGTGCAAAAATGTGCYGTTTGCCTTTTTCTTGTCATCCCCAGCAAGGGACTTTTTGAACATGATATTATTCCATTAAATCTTCAGAGTATATACAAAAATACAACTATAACTTTTGTTGTTCCCAGAGTTTGCCCATCAGCTGAACAGTTTGGCTAAAATTTGACATACTGAATCTTGATTGTTAGTTAAGATTCAAGAGAAACAAAAAACTCACTTGCTTCCCATGCCTCTTTTTTTTCAGGCTTCTGAAAGCAATTATTTTTACTGATAAATGGCATGATTTTGATGTAAAATGATTCAGTTTTTAGACTGTAAAACCCTGGGATTTGACTGTCACCCTGATCCCAGCAAGGACAGGGGTCTTAGGCTTAGACAGCCCTGTGATCTCTTTTGTTGAGTGTCTGTTCACACCTAGTCCATGAGAATTCCAGACTGCTGATGTACCRCACTGATGGGATGGCCTGAGCCACCTCCAGAGACAGGAACATAGCCATACACTAAATCTTTCTGCTGGCTAACTTTTCACTTTGGGTTCACCTTTAGTTCATCGCATGTACACTGGTTTGAGACACACCTTAGGACATCTGCATTGTGGTGCACTGCATGTCTCAGCTACACTTATTCCATTCATATGTGCTTGGGGCCATCCCACATTTCCTGCCATCCACAAACATCTCTGTTATGAGAATCTCTGGGTCTTTGAGGGRAACTCAGTTACTTGCAATTTAATGAAGGAGTGGCCCTGTGACCCAATGACCTTAAATACTGTGGAGTGATTAAGCAATTATTCTAACTATTTAATTTCTGCATATTCTGAATACTATAAAGTTAATGGTGTTCATAGAAACAGAGATAGAAAATCACCATTAATGCATTATATTTAAATCACTAGTCCACATTTCATGCCTTTATAGCACTTAATAGAGCATCAATACAGAGTAAATTAGAAGCCAAGAGCAGCCAAAGCCCGATAAGATTACTTCCCAGTTACTTTGCCACTAATGCTTTTTTCTTAATCTTTACTACACTTTTACTGCAATGTTAATTATGTAAATTAATATATTCAGAAAGCAGGGAGTCCTTCTGCAAAACAAAGATAAGATTGCGGCTATTTTCTTCTTCTCAGATGATGTCTACAGCCCCAAAACAAGGTACCTTTGCCATTCATATTAGGGAATTCACACCTTTTTTTGTGAGTGTGTTACACTACAAAAAATTCTATATCTGAATCATTAACAGCAGAGGAAAAGAAATCTTAAGGTTGAATAATTGGGGAGGCTGGCAGTGACAAAGAAATTGAAAGGCAAATTGAAGGAAGCTTGTACAGAAGTGGACAAAAAAGACAGTGAAAGAAAACAACCTGATTTTTCWTTTGGATAACTGAGAGAGGCTGTCAAACATTTTCACCTCCAGGGCTCTTTTTGAATTAGCACTAGTTTGACAGTTGCTGCTGTGAGGTGCCTCAGGATTAAAAGTGTGGAGAATAAAGATGTCATTTTGACTCCAAGAGAAGATGACATTCAGTAGATTTGTATTGGATTGCATCTTTATCACAGCAAAAACCATGTCTCACTTGTTCTAGTAAGTGTCTTGCTTGCTTTTCATTTTCTGGACACCAAAAAATGCAGACTGACAGTCTGATTAGCTCATATAACTTCCATTAATGAGACTTCATTCAATCACATTTAAGGGACATTTATTCTTTAAGATTGAGGTTATAGAGGACAAGGCAGTAATGCTATACCAATTATTTTCTTCTTTCAGCTGTCCCTATGAAATACAGAAATTACTATGTTATTCAGCCAAAATGAGAAAATATTTATCTGAGTCGTCACTGAATGTAAATGYTGTCTCCCATGAGAGTTCTACCTGTATTTGAACCATTTGGAAAGCTACATGGGTAGTTATATTTTCCATGTCTGTTTAATTCACATTTTTAAAAAAGTCTGACAATTCATTAAAACATAAAAACAAAAAATTAAAAAAAGAAGTACTGATAGATTAATTTAGGAACTGTTCCTAATGCTTCAATAAAAAAAAAAAAAAAAGAATCAATGACCTCCCCTGGCAGAAATTAATTAACTTGTAGGGAAATCTCTATACAGAAATCATCCTTTTAAAAAATATAGATATTTTAACAACTTCAAAAGAATAATGTAGGAAGAGATTTTGAAAAAAAAGAAGATACTGTGAATATTAATCCAGGATACATTCGACATATGTAGCAGTGTTTTCTAAATGTAAAATTTTTAATAYGTTCAATATTTTGCAGCCAGAAATAGCATCATCTTAAGTGGCTAGAACGTAATAATACCGTTGATATCATGGCATCCTCATTTTTCCYGATCTGCTTCCCCTCCCCCACTTCTTCCCATAGTTAGGATTCCATTTTGGTCTGCATAAAATGTTAGTTAACTAAGGTATTCTTTAAATTAGGGGTTTCAAATAAGTGGCATCYAGATGCTGGGAAATAAAGAGTCTTAAAAAATTATGAATATGCAGTTCAGAAGCAGAAGTACCAACAGAATTTGTATCTGCTGCAGCCTTAGTCTTAAAGCCTACACTTAACAGTGTCCTTTCTATAAGTATTACCAAATTGGCATCGATATCCAAGGGGATTAAAGAAACCAAACCAAAACAATGATGACAAAAGCCAATCACTGCCACCACCCCCCCAACAACAGTAATGRAAAACCCCATCCAGAACTCACAAAACTTTATGGGAGATGGATATTTTTATTCTTTGCTCAACCTCACCAAGATAATTATTGTCCCTAGTGATCCTTTTGCRAAGAGAAATCATATTCCCTATTCAGGCTGTGCTTAACCTGATGAAATGAGACAAGCATTTTACTCTCCTTTGGTAAAAATATAATCTGTTCTTTTTCTTATAGCATTCTATTTTCCCTAAGTTTACTTTCTGATTTCTACTGCAAATATGTTGCTTAATGCACTTCATTTCCACATTTGTCGTTTTCTTGATGGTTATAATGACATTTTTCAGACATCTTATGATGAACCAATGTCTTCTTCCCATGCTATTTTTGAGCAAAAAGCCCCTAGCTCATCTGAGAAATTTTAATTGCTTTTCAATACTATTTGATGTCCTAAATGCCTTTACAATTCTATTCATTTCCTACTTTGATCTAATGATTCTACCATGATACTCAGATTCTGTTTCTGCTATGCTGTCCTTCTTTGAATCATCAGCAAATTCTGTGACCTCACATTTAACCTCAGTATCCAAAATATTAAGAAACTTTCATAAGGCTCTTATACAAATCAGTTCTTGGGACTCTTTCCTGTTTACTGTCTCCTATTCTGTTTATCAAGTCCCTTGTTTACCTCTATTTTTTTTTTTTAACTGATCCTCTTTTCTCCAATTTCTAAATTAACCACCGAKATGAGAATTTATGAAGTACATTATTGAGACATCAATTAATCTATTGCTTTTCCTTTCTTAAGAAAAGAACACACCTTGGAATAAACAGATCAGATCAAATATTTTGTTGTTTATTACGCTATCTATCAATTCTCTCAGGGTATAATGCAATTGTTATATGTTTATAAAGCCAAGGTAAAATGGCCAGTTTAATTTTAGTTTCTGGGAGAGATAAAACTAGACATGACAAAAGAACTGATTTTTGTTCATTAAAAATATGTTAGTATGTCAAATACAGCTGAAATTAGAGTACAACTGCATCATGTCCTTATATTGGGTTAATAATTTCATTTCAATATTTTATTATTTTATAATTCTCCATTTCTTAGGTAATAGTAACTTTAAAACAATTTTATTTCAAAATAGAAAGTTTTTTCCCAAGAAATTAAAAAGTCATCTAAATCATTTTCAAAGTGTTTTTTCTGTAAAATACCATACAATACAAATTTGTCCAAGCTAATCTCATTTCACATAAAAAAAAAATTGAACTCGTTTTGTCTAAGTAACATGGAACRAGAGAAAAACCCTTTGTGTGGAATTTTTCCAGCCAGCTCTTTTATTACCATCCTTAATTTCCTGTGCTGGAGTTATAATTTTAATTAATATTTATAAATTGAATTTTACATTAAAATTCAAGTCATGCTGTGAACATGGCAAGATGTTGGACTGGTCACTTCTGGAACCTGTGCTCTGCAGGGAGAGACAGTAATAATGTAGGGACTATAGTCTCTGCTRTCCCTCAGCATCTCATTAACCAAGGACAACAATTTGATGCATGAAAATAATTTTTAGGGAGCACGGAGCTGAGTGAAAGGATATGAATTCTGAAATGGAAGAGAGCGACAAAGAAATAGCATCTGTTCCATCTGCTTTACTTTTGCAATTATTTCTATGGGCATGAGAGGGCTCATTTGCACAACTTGTTCCAGAAGTGYAAGATTGGTGTTAGATCAGTAGGTAGAAAGAGAGTTTTTCTCTCTTTCTCTCTGCTTCTACCAGAAAAATGGACTCAAATCCCACTGGGATGGGAAAAAKTGGAAAGAGGGGAAAAAAATTTCCTGTGTTCTGTATAGCTAATCTGTTGCCATAACTCATTTTTCTGTGATTCTYAAAGGGTGTAAATCAGTAAAATTCCCTTCAATCGTATTATTTAGCATTTTTCTTCCTGGGAAAACTTACCTTCAGTGAAAATCTGATGATGTGTAACAACTTCTTCACATTTTTAAATGCTTGATTTTTGTGARTAACACTGATCTTTTTGAAATGCAGACTTTTAGGCAACATCCTATGAAAGTAAAATAGAAGAGTTTCTGCCACTGAGACATGTTCCTTTCTATTTTCTCCTTTTACTGAGCTTTATCTAYATGGCATGCACTGTAAGAGTACAACACTGCTTTAACAAATGCAGAATCTAAATCCTAGTAAATTATCATTCTTCTTACAACTGCAGAAATCACTTCCATGACAAAGAACATATTAGATATTGAATGGTACACCTTTATTCTCTCCCACAGTTTTATTCTATCTTTCATCTCATATAATTACAATTTTTTTGTACAGCTTTCTTTGGCTCTGTGTACAGTAATCTTATAGTAAAAAAAAAATTTAGAAGTTGTATCCTCCCATAGACAGAATTTGAATGACAGCCGATCTTGACTGCAGAACAGAGAGTCATTAAATTTAGAAGGTATTTCAGGTAGGAAAGTTTGATTAATATCAAACAAAGCCCATTTAATGCTGCACCCTTTTCAGAATGGAGTGGCACATTTAATAATTATATGAAATGGCTTTAATTTCTAACACCTATTCCATACCACTTTCATTTCCATAAGATTGACAGGATAAGAATACTTAATGCCCAAACAAGAAATTCTAATATTCAGAACCATCAAACTTTTGGTACTTTCTCAGTGTAACTCCATAATTGAAACAAAAATTGTGTCCTATATTACTTCCTACTTTGTGATCCTTTCAGTATGGAAAAGAACAAAACAAAAACCCCTTAAACACTTGCTTAAATCTGTACATTTCCTAGTCTTTCAACCAAGTTACTAGCCCAAAATATACCAAAAACATGTATTGAAGATGCAAAATTCCATCCAGACAGAAGTATTTTAAGACGAAATTATTCCTTTTATTCATATTTATTCAACTATCTCTGGCAGTGATTAATAAAAAATGTGTATATAAATAAGAAATCTCCATATGTCAAAGAGATGTCAACATATGGAACAAAATATATTATTCTATGCTACATTAWAAATGACTATCTGAAACTGAGCATGTTATTTAGTTTTCCTCTTATTTCACATTCCAAACTCTAGACAACATCCCAGAAATGCTGCCTTTTAAAAAAAGCAAGCCACACATTTAGATGATTGTTCCTGCCACTGCACACTCAGAAACAAAAGCCTGCTTCAAAAGATTTATTATAAAAAAAAAAATCCCTTTTTACAGTTAGATTCTTTCTGAAGATTTCCAAACTCTTTATCCAGAATCAAGGTAATTGTCACATTGCAGTACAAGACACTAAGGGCTATTATGCACTGCCCATTCATTTGACAGTCCATGCTATTGCCATAAATCCAGCCAGCCTGAAGGATGGATTCACTGCTTCTGGAGTTTATTTTCCTGTATGCAGCCTTGAGAAAATCAAGAAATCTCTCTATCCTCTTAGTCATCCCTTTATTTCCTCAGAATCCTTTCCAACATATTGGAAGTGGAGGGCAGAATAATAAAAACAGAATAAAAGGAAATGGGGCAAAGCAAGTTGAAGGAGTAATGGAATTTCTCTGGTGCTAACTCAAATGTTCCAGGGCATTCCCCAGCACAGTGTTTTGGCTGTGTGCTGAACTAAGTTCTATGCCATGCAAGACAATAAAGGAATATTTTAAACGTTTTTAAAAAGAGGAAACTCCATGAACTTTCCAAACTGATCATCTCCCATGTTCATTCATTTTTACTTGCTAAAAGAAACAAAACACACTTCTAATTTTCCCATGTTACTCTCTATTCTTTGGGGATAAATTGGAGATGTTGTCACTGGAAAGAATAAAGCAAACTGAGATGGATTAAACTTAATAGCTGTGACATCAATGTGTTGCTTCCATCTCTGGATTTCCAGATTTATTTATTAATTTCATCCTTCTGAAAAATTGTCTACTTGATGTCTGTCTGAATTAAGCTGTATGTTGTACAAGTTTTCTTGATTAATGCCTAACAGAGGTGCAGAACACGTACTCTGGTTTTAATTATATGGGAGTAAGGATATTATAAGTAATATATTAATTAGAATAAGTAATGCTGATGACACATATAAACTTCTTGTTTTCTGCAGTGAATTGCCTCACTTTGGTGTCAGGTGTCTATTTCTTAACATAAATTTGAAGTATACTTGCTGAGAATGTACTCTGTTAYGTGATTTATTTGTAGTGTTCTTTGCACACCAAAGGTAGATGAAATAGTTCTTGTAGAAGAGAAATACATGCCATAGAACTAGAAAAAAATAACTGTATTTTCACTCTGGACATAAAAAATGGTATTCCTACTTGGTGAACAAAGAGGCCTGACAATCAGTTGCATCATCTCACCAAACACTCACAAGTTTAAAATGTGAAAGATCAGGAAGATTAGAAAAGCATCACCAGTTTCTTTTTTTTTTTTACATCCTTTTCTGRCCTCAACATTCTTTGCAAAGCAATACAATACTTCAGAAATTACTAGTTATGAAATAACTAGTAACTTATAGTCATCTTGATTGTTTTACAATTATCAATCAATGCAAACCAGAATTAGAAATACARCCCATTCCTTAAAGGCATCCTAAACTTAACCTTCATCTTTATTCACACCACATACCTGAAACTGTTCTGATCAAGATTTATTGAATTCTCTTTGGCTTGCAAAATCTGAAAGAAAAAATCTTTCTTTCATTATTATTAAAGAAATGTGATTAGAGGGGTATTTCTTCTTTTAGGGGGGTTAAGATTTTTTCCTACTTGTTCTTATCTGATGTTTTTCAACAGATAATTTTGTATAATAATCCAGAATTTCTCCACCAACAGTTTTCTGTTCAGTGTATTARTCCCTGAAATGTTTATGTGTTTCAAAAATAACTACACAGGCTGAGATTGATTTTTCATATTATTTTATTACTCTTAGAAAACTCCTTTAAATTTAAACAGTTTGAAAAGCCCCTTCAATCATCAGTAGCATTCCCTCAAGAGCCTCCATTTTGAGGATACTCAAGTCCATGATTTTTGCTTTTTGTTTGATGCCTTTTACAATGAAGGAAGAAAAACACAGCAAAGTATAAACTTTTCCTGAAAAACACTGTTGTGTCAGCACATACCTAGAAAATACCCTTATTTTAGTTTTGGATTTTGTTAGCTTTTTTCTCACTTTTCCTGCTCCAAAAGCAAAGTCTACATTTCTAAAACTTATAGAGGTATTTATTGTATTATATGTGCTGCTCAGGGACATGCAGTTGTGATAAAAGTTGGCCCTTTTTGCATTGTTAAGAATTTTTCCATACTCCAATACTAAGCAAGAGTTGCACTAAGTATCTCATTTCTGTCACTTGTGMTAAAGGAAAGGTATGATGTAAAGGATAGTGAATTTGTCCTCTTGGGTCTTGTTCCTGGCAAATGAAATCAGAATTCTGTTAAGCAGTGTTTTTCACACACTTTACTTGGGAGAAAATGCTGAGCCCACATTCTCTTTCATGAATAAACTTCATTGAACTGCATTAATCCATTAAACACGCAGAAACACTGTTGGAACCAGCCTTGGCACAGAAGGGAACAGCCCAGGTGACTTAATAAATCATCTCCCATTCATCACCTTTGACACGCATCAAGTGCGCTCCRGAGTTGGCTTCACCTCCATTACTGGGATCCTCAGCAGAGGTGCTGCCTCTGCCACATTGTATATTTCCTGTTCCACATGAACAAGAACATTAAAATAAAAGAAGTAGAGAGAATTAGATAAGAAGGGAAAGCACCTTTCTCATTTCTTTTCTCACAGTCATCTCACTGACTCAAGCATATCTGTTTCTGCCTTCTTAATGTTTGAGAAATGATCAAGTTATTTATATTTGGACAGGATTTTATGTTCATTACATCCCTATAACAGGGATCTAGGTTTCTTCAGTGGTATGTTTCTGCATCTGAACAGTACACTTTTGGCTTAAAAGATCTTTGGGGTAATGAAAACCATCAGTRTGTGAAAGTAGTCATAAAATAACACTTATCTTCTGATTGAAATTGAAGGTGATCTCAAGAAAAAGCTAATTGTGAGACTACTCTGGACTAATGTTATCATTCTATGATCCTGTGGTTTTCAAAATGGAGGAAAGGATCTTCTTTCCATCTCATTATCTCTACTCTTGACCTTTTATTTCAAATGGGCAAATTTTTCTTCTCTTATCCATTTCTTTCAAAGAAATAGGGACGAGGGAACACCCTTGTAGATCTGATTTCCATCTATGGTTGTGAAATTTCTGATCTATTCAGGAATTTTATGACCATATAAATAAATCCCTGAGTTGCCTGGAAAAACAAGGTGACAAATGTATCGGCTCTTTCTGGTGCAYCGTGTTGAACAGCATTCCTGCAGTTAAAAAGGCTATCCACAAAACAAGTCTTTTCCAGGGGTCCTACAGGACATCTGAAGCCAAAGCCAGTCTCTGTATAACACAGTAGTAATTTCTGAAGTCAGCTATGAACCTGGCTGCAAGAAAATCTAAATAGGCACATTGGAAGATCATAGAACCGTTAAATATGGAAAAARSCCTTTAGATCATCAAGTCCAACCCCCAGCTAAGCGCCACTACCATGTTACAAACCAAGTCTTCAAGTGCTTTAGCCACATACTTTTTGACTACTTCCACAGATGGTGACTACCATTTTTCTGGGCAGCCTATTCCAATGCTTTACAACCCTTCCTACGAAGAAATTTTTCTTAATATCTAACTAGTTGGGCTCTGGCAAACAGTGAGGACAATCCCTCTTGTCCTATAACTTTTTATCTGGGAGGAGACACTGAAACCCCCACAGCTTCCTTTTGGGCAGTTGTAGAAGGCAATGAGTTGCCTCATGCGCTTCCTTTTCTCCAGGCTAAAAACCTCCAGCTCCCTCAGCTGCTCCTCATTGGTCTGTGGTCCAGATATTCTCCCAGTTCTGTTGCCTTCCCTGGATATCTTCTAGCACTTCAATGTCCTTGTAGTAAGAGGCCCAAAAGTAAACACACAACTCAAGGTGCCACCTCACCRGGGCGGAGTGCAAGGAGGAATTGTCACTGCCAGGGGTTTTAGTRACCCAGATGGAATTTGGCCTTGTTGAACCTCATAAGGTTTGCCTTCTCCCATCAGTCCAACCTGTCCAGATCCCTTTATAGGGTCTTCCTACACTTCAGCAGATCAATACTCCTGCTCAGATTGGTGTTGTCTGCRAACTGTCTTAGGATGCACTTGGTTTCCTCATCCAGGTCACCCATGCAGATGTTAAACAGGGCTGGCTCAAACACCGAGCCACTTGAGACCAGCCACCAATTGGAATCGACTCCATTCGCCACTTCTCTCTGGGCCCAGCAGTCCAAACAGTTCTTTACTCAGGAAAGAGTACATCCATCCACACGATGGGAAGTCAGTTTCTCCAGAGAAATTCTGAACATACTCCTTGAAAGGACTCAGCTATTATCTGCCAATGAAAAACCCAGTTACTAGAGGATGGACCAATATTGCTATATGAGGTTAAATAATCAGGAATTTCTGTTAAGCAGACAAGGAAGAAGCAAACAAGCACATTTGTATATTTTCACTTATTTTRAAAATAACTATTTTAAACCTTTTAAAACAGATCTAGCCAATAAAACTGATATGAATGAAGTTGAAAAGAAATTCAAAAGTATAAAAAKAATACCTTCCACTACATTAATCTTTCTCTGGCCCACATTACCTTGTGGGATTTACAGATCTTTTTGTCAGTGCCAAAGTGGAGGGTAATGAGTGCTGGTGTGAGGACAAATAGATTACCCAGGAAAAGAAGGAAGGAAACTTCTTAAACTTCTTTTCTTATATGAAAAAATATACTGATAAACTAATCACTGTGCATGAAAAATATCAAAAATATAGTGTATGTATTGGTTGCCAACTTGCTATATTCTTATTTGTACCCATCCAGCCTTATGAAGAACTTTTGTACGTCTTTCTTATTACATACATCTACTGCCTGTGAAAGTCAAGGCAGGAGGGAAAGGGTTCTTAATTATGACAATTAAACCAGAATTTCAAAACAGAAATTATTTCACTTCTGTGACATGAGGTCAATAATCCTATTAGTTGTTAATGCATTTGTATTCCCCAGGCAATCACGCTGGTAGCATTATAGCTGCACACTCACAGTACTGGGCTAGCATTGCTTGATAAGTGCACTGACTCTCCACTGTAGTGATGGTTTACCTGTGAAACAAAATTATTTTTATTGTGTAAACAGTAGATAAATCTCCATCCAATTTTTTTCTGATGGATGGATTTTGCGTGGAATTCCAGCTAAGCAAGAAGGGGCCGTGAAGATACTTSAAGGAGAGAGGGAAGGAAAATAATGGACAGAGAGAATATGTCTCTAAAAATTCAAAGTTGTCTGCTAAAAATACAAGTTATACAGTAAAAAACTCAATGGCAAAAACTCTTGAGTTTTCCAAGACTGCTGCTGTGACATCTAGAGTCAAATTGAAAATCTTTGCTTTCTTTTTTAGTTATAGTCATGAGTTTTTCCTACTCACAGTGTTTCTGGATTCACTGTAAAGAGAAAAAAAAATACAATACATATAKTTTTGCTTCTAATTGTTGAAATAGTATACTTGGTTGTGTGCCTGGGTGTATTATCAATGAATTCACTAGTTCTCCATATTTTGACTTCCTTGYGGTCCTTTGAAGATTAATTTTTTTCCTTATTTGATTGTGAAGCTATTATTTGCCACCAAAAAGGTGATTTTTTGCTACTTGTAATGGATCAGTACACTGTAAGGAGACACATAAGTAGACAAGGAAGAGGTCCTTGGTATGATRATGTCTTTTCCTATATCATGTTTTTAGACCTGAGCTAGACGCTGGGCAAATACTGCAGATTTAATTTTTCTTTACCTGTTGCAAGACAAAGTAAACAGTAGAGGAATAACTTTTAAGACAGCAGTATGCTTGGAAGAGAGGATGTGTGGAAAGAGGCATCATCTTTTAATTGCCTTGYTAAAACACAAGACATGTCCTATCAATATTTCCTACACTTACTCCTTCTCTGAAAGTAGCAGCATAAAAGGCCATCTAGGCAGGATATGCAAGTCTAAACTTTGAATGGAGATTACTTGTCCAAAATTATTGTAGTAGGGATGTTAAATATCTCCATATTCCCTTTCATGTCTGTTTAAAGTTTTCCATTTTCCATGTCACTAAAAAGATAATAARAAAGCCAACACCACCCTCCCCCCGAATCCTGCAAAACTGCTCAGAGCAATGAATGCTCCTAAAGTTAAATCAGGTCAGCAGTGATTATTTAACAAGATGTGGAAAAACTCCAAGGATGTGGATTCTTCTTCCTGTTCCAGTGTTATGATCTTTCTCAGAGAGAAACATCTTTTCAATATCTAGTCCCCTAAGCCCCAGCTTGTGTCCATTTCACTTTGATTAAGCATCTGCCACTAATAAGAAGAACTGGACTCTATAATCCTTGTAACTGTTCTTGAAGCAATTCCAGRATGACATTAGACTTCTTTTACTCACCTCAGTCATATTAAATCCACTTTCTGTAATCTAGGGCCTCAATCACACTTGTCACTCTGCTACCTCTGGTTTTGTTACATGCTTCTTGAATTTGAGAGGTCAAAGACTGAGCACTCTTCTAGGTGGAATTTTATCTGCACTGGTGAGAATAACATACACTCTTAGTCTCCTGGCACTTCTCCTCATACTGTATACAAATATGGAACATGCATTCTTCACAGTGATTGTGCTCCTGGCTCCTGCTAAATATAGCGTCCACCCACTGTGCCCAGGTCCTTTGCAGCAGAACTATTTCAGCCTGTCACWTAACAGCCGTAATGATAAATGCCTTTATTCTGCTCATGTACAAGACATTGCTCTTCTCCTTGCCAAACTCCATGAAGTTTCTGCTCATTCAACCTTACAGTTCATCAAAGTCCCTCTAGACTATGGCTTTTTTATTTGTTTCGTCAGTCACTCAATAGCATTATATTGACTTTGCTCATTTAATGTCTAATTTGCCTCATCTAATTTGTCAACCTAATTCCTCTAATCCTTCTTGAACCTCTTGATACTCTGTGTCTCCACAATCTCCTCTGGCAACAAGTTCCAGCATGCTATTGCTTCACTCATATTGTTTCTACTCTCAACAAAACCCCAACGTTTTAATATTCAAAGCAAAGTCTGAGCACTTCTAGGGACAGCAATTATTTGTAATGTTACAACACACATTGCAGTTTCCTCAAAATCTATTTATCTTTATTTTTTTCCCTGTGATGCAGTATATGATTGTCATTAACATTTGAGTTCCATGGGGACATGGTTCTCCAAATATGAACTGTTCAGCTCTACTGCTTGTCTTTTGTCATTAAGTCCCTAATTCAACATAAGACCTGAGCACATCAATCAGCACATTCGTGGCATGTTTTCTTGAATAATGATGATGTATGCACTGATGCATTAGTGTCTAAATGGAGAAACTGCTCCTTCGCTTTTGTTTGTTTTTCTTTTTCCTCTGTCTGCATAATTAAACAAGATTTCAACAGGTGCGCATCATGTGTCACAGCACGGTCAAAAATCACAACTAACACCTATCTGTTGTATAGGGAAATTGAGGAAAGGGAAGGGTGCCAGTGCAGCCAAATACATCCCTTCTTTTCTAGAGAGAGAGTGTGTGAAATTCACTATGCTCTTTTAGAACATAAAACAAGGAAACATTATTCTTATTTCTATTCAGAGGGACAGAAAATTTTCAGAGGAACCTCTACACTATGGGGAAGAGAGGATGCTTTGTGTCACTTACCCAAGTTGTCTGTGAGGATGTTATTTCAAAATTAAGTGATTTTATCAGGGAAGGAAAATATAACAAATCACAAACCTTTCCAAAGGGAGTTTCATTCTCCGGATTCTATCAGAAGTGTTTCTATATGGTATAAGTAGGTTTTCCATAAATATTGTCTAATCTGTTTCTTTTTTCTTTGAGACTGCTCATAAATTCAAACTTATTATTGGACAGTTTGGGTAAAAAACGGTACAAATCATGACAAAGAAACTAGCTGAAGGGAAAAAGAAAGATGGGAGCYAGTGGGACTTTAATTTCATCATGGTATCCCAATATTTTCTTTTAAAATAAACCAGAAATGGCAAATTCTTCTCATATTTGAACCTCTGACATCATTGGAGAGTTCTGAGACATCAACACAGATGGAAGTGTAAAGAACAGAAATTTAAAAAAATGTATTTAATTGTGTTTAATATCTAAACCTGTTCTTCTGACAGTGACAAACCACTAATGTGAATAAAGTGTCTAAAATAAAATGTATACAAATCATTTAAGATCTGTTTAAAAAATACATTTAAATTTCTATCAATTAAGGGAACATGACAAACTTCTTTGGGTACCTTTTCAGTTTGTCTACCTGCCCAGTGAAAAGCTTTTCCCTTCTGCATTGCCCCCTTTTCTTCTGCATGGTTCTGAGAAGGTACCACATACATCTCTACCTTCCATTAAGTAGCTGAAGACCACGGTAAGATTTCACTTCAAATTCTCTTTTCAAGCCTGTCCAAAAACAACTCTTTCAGGATCTGATTGCTTATATATCACACATTCTTGAGCCTTGGGCTACCGTCATAGGTCTACTGCTGGACTTGCATCAGTGTATGAATATCTCTGCACAGCTAAGCACAGTACTGCACTCATGTGCATGCCAATTTGGAGCAATATCAGAAAGAACGTAGAGAATTAAAACCACATCAAAATCTGTGCAAGTCTTTTTACTGCAAACAGACACATGTCATAAAGCCCAATTCAAGAACCATACCAGAATACATTTATATGCATCTTTCAGTTAGCATAGATCWATCCTTAATAGATTTTTCAATTGAGACCTTGACAAGTAATTTTAATTTTTAGCCACAGAAGAGTCAGAAATTAAGCTAGTAGATCTCAGTGTTTATTAAATTTAAATGATTGAATCTTTACTTGCTTTTAACCTAGGGAAACAAAAAGCAGGTAATAAAAATGAAGCTACCTGAAATATATTTGTTTTACATTTTCTTACTCCATTTTCTCCATGCAAAGTCAAAAGTRCATTAAAAAGTAATATTGTGCTGAGCTCACAAATATGCAAACGCCTCTAGATATCTTGTCTCAATAAAGTTTATAGAATGCATTCCCAAAGGTCTGACAACAAAACAGAATAAATCGCAAGGCTCATAAAAAGATAATGCATGCCATTTTTTTGCTTACATAAACACAAACAAATGCAGCAAGAGGCAGGAGTGACTCTGAGAGGCCTCTTCCTTTCAAACTAATTCCTCTTATCATCACATACATTTGTAATGAATTATCACTACCTAAGGCAAAAATAAATAAAAGATTTTGTGAAGCACATGGACATTTAAAAAAAAAGCCTGCATTCTTGCAAATTCTATGGGAAATCATCTTTGCTTCCTTTCCTCAATTCAGATTTGCTGTTGAGGATCATATCCTATGGGGACCACACTCTACAAAAGAAGGAGAAACAAGAGTGACAGAAAAAATGACCAATGTTACCATACAGCAGAAAGTCCCCAGCAAAGTCCATTGTTAATTTATAAAGAAATGAAAATACATAGAATGATGTTACATATTCAGAGCACAAATATACCAGGCAAATTCTTTCCTACATCATAAATTAAGAAGGTTGCTTTACTCTTCTGTGAGCAGGATCTTTAATCAAACAGTGAGAGAAGTCAGGAAGGTTCYTGGTCAAAAATGAATCCTGAAAAAAATCTACATAACATTTAAGCCTTTTTAGCTGACTTAGGCATGTGGGCAGGCTGGATAGAATGGCTGAAGCCAATAGTATGAGGTTCCATAAGGCCAAGTGCCGGGTCCTGCCCTTGGGTCACAATAACCCCCTGCAGCTCTACAGGCTGGGGAAAGAGAGATTGGAAAGATGCCTTGCAGAAAGGGACCTGGGTTGCTAGCAAACAGCAGCTGAACATGAACCAGCAGAGTGTCCAGGTGGCCAAGAAAGCCAGTGGCATCCTGGCCTGTATCAGAAATAGCGTCCCCAGCAGGATCAGCAKAGGAATTGCCCCCGTACATTCATCMCTGGTGAGGCCACACCTCAAATCCAGTGTTCAGTTTTGGGCCCCTCACTAGAAGAAGGGTATTGAAGTGCTGGAGTGTGTCCGGAGAAGGACAGTGGAGCTGGGGAAAAGTCTGGAGCACAAGTCTGATGAGGAGCAGCWGAGGGAGCTGGGGGTGTTTAGCCTGGAGAACAGGAGGCTCAGGGTCCTCATTGTCTTCTACAGCTGCCTGAAAAGAGGTTGAATTGAGGTTTGGGGGTTGGTCTCTTCAATCAACGAGCAATAGGATGAGAAGAAATGGCCTCACGTTGCACCAGGGAAAATTGAAGTTGGATATTAGGGAAAGATTCTTCACAGAAAATTTGTCAAGCTCTGGAAGAGGATGTCCAGGACAGTGGAGGAGCCATCATCTTTGGAGGTGTTTGAAAGACATGTACTTTTAGGGACTTGGTTTAGCGGTGGACTTGCAAGTGYTCAGTTAATGGTTGGATTCAATGATCTTAAGGGTCTTTCCCAACCTAAATTATCCTACTCCACAATTTTATGGAAATAACTTCTTCACCTTACATACAAATATTGACTATGAATCTTTGAGACACACAGAAGTCAAAGGAATTGTCTGAGACTGCAATGAACTCAACATTAGAGTCACCATTCAGAGTGATTCCATGGTCATCATCCAAAGGTCAAACTATTTATGTCATTGTACCTGGAGACAGAAACAAAGATATCTAAGCTTTACTTATTTTCACCTGACCCTGAAGTAGAAATGTCATGACTACAAATCTCAGGTGAACATAATAAAAAAGCTATGAATTTTGTATACCTTAAATATTATATTTAGCATCAAATATAGCAAATTAAAAAACATGAGTTTGGGCTATTGTATTTTTGCTTTTACTTTTCCTTGAGTATACATACTGCTGATACCTAATTTTAAATCTTTCCCTTTGATCTCTGTTAACAATTTCATAAATCAAGTGTGTATCTTTGCTGTTTCTTATTATCTCATTTCTCATTTATATCTTGATCGGAGATTCTATACCCATAATGGGTGCCAAATAGATGATCTATTTTTCGTCCATCTTTAAAGTTATTAAGCAGTGTTATATTCCCAAGGAGTAAGGGTGGGAGGAGCAAAATTATGGAAAAAAAGAGTAAAGAGAGAAAGCAAAAAAAAATACCATTCCAGGAATCATTTTGTCTCAGATTAATGTAGGCAGCACTGTCAGAACTAGTTAGACCTAGATAATATGCAAGTTTTTCCCCACCACGATTTTTCATAACTGTGCTGATATTAAGTAAGAATTTTCATGGCATGAACTATATCACTAGTATTTTAATATTTACTAATGTATTTTTAGCTGTATTCATCAAGTCCTGAATAGATGGTGTGGGGTTTTTTGTCATTTTGGTGGGGTTTTTCTTTATTATATACTTCTGAGAAGTAAGACTCTCTCCAGGATGATTTTCAATATTGTTCCAATATGGCTGGTGTGTTATGATTCTTCCATTCACATTGTAATAACTGCTGCAAAAGCAAAGCAATGTCAGCCTATTTTTCAGAGTTCCTACCTAATAAGAATAAGTACTCTTGGACATGCAACTTCCATTATCATCAGTAATGGAACAATTACAATGTAAATCAGTGTGATGTTTCAGAATATGGATAATTTGCATATTATATGTGAGTTTAAACTTCCTGAAGGTATTTAAAATTAAATTGTAAAAAAAGTGAAAGATATTCTATACAGGAAGTTGAGGTTCTTTCAGTAGCTGTATTACAAGCAAGAAACCATATYGTTCAATTTTAAGACCTCAAGGTATGCTATTATGAAGCGTGTCTCATATATCTATGTATAAATATTGATATGACTTACAAACATGCGTAGATGGAAAGAGATGTCTATTTTTTGCCACTTTTTAATGCCTATCCCGCTGTACAGCAATTACAACGGAGCTCATTGAAGTCTTTCCACTGACTTTGGGTTTGTGGTTTATGTTCACTAATATTATTGCCTTAGTCCTATAGCACCTGAGATTCTCATGTGATCCCTGTACAGTTATTAGCAGAGCCCAGGAGCCTTGTGTTGGATGGATTCAGTTTGGAGTGATTGTGGACTGAAAGATGTGTAAACAGTAGAATAATGTTGGAATCCTGGATGCTGAGAATTTTAACCTTTCTGGGCTTAAAGGTACAGACCCACAAGAGAACACTACAATTGACCTGAGGCTGTGGAGAAGAGTTTAAAAATTGATTGATAGCAGTGGGATTACGGGTGTGTWRTTGGTTAGAAGTGTTTAATATCACTGGGTGGAAAACTAAAAGTTTGGGCTTTTAGAATATAGAAATAAATATGAAGCAAGATGGAAGTTTTAGGGTGGAGACACATTGTTCATCTTTACCTTCTTAATCCTTCTTCTTCATAGGTTTGGGTGATGTTTTGTAACTGGACACAAAAGTCTGCATTGTGGGCTTCGAGGGATCAGCTAGAGGGTTAAAAGGGAAAATAATCTAGGTGTCTTTTGTTAATTGGATAGTTTAGTCTTAAAAGACCTTGTAACAAGAGATAGTTAGTCATTTTGTGCCTTGCTAATGAAAGGCTGCTGAACTCATAGTTGTGAGGCTGTTTCACTGATCAGAAATAATAAACACCTGAGTCCAAACATGAACTACCATCTCAAGCGCCTTCAATCCTGACCTTGAGAAACCAATAGAATAAAGCTGTCTTATATCCTGATTGAACTGATTTAACTCTCCCATATAAATGAAGCCCTACAGCTACACAACTGACAACACATTGGTATAAATGTGCCTGTACGAAAATTACCTTTCCCTTACAAAGAATGTAAGATACACCATTGCAAAGTACTTCTACAACTCCATAACCTGCCTCTTTTAGGGGGTGTATCAAAATGCAGGGGCTGTCAACAATCATACTCATCAAAGAAAAGTTATACTCAAACAAACTGTGTTAGGGCAGTGAGCTGAGATCAGATTTCTGTCTGTGGATAAGAAATCAAAGTTACTAAGCTAGGATCAGGCTGTACTCTGGGGCCATTTAAACTGTCCCTGCAGTTCAAAGCCTGAATCTCTGTTTTTCTGAAGATTTTTACCTCCAAAGATTGGCTTTCCTTTAAAGAATCCCCACAAAAGCCAAGCAAGATAGATTATCTCATGGTCACCTCTCTGCTTACTGTCTCTTCCCCTTTGATGCTTCAATGTTATTGTGTCTGAGGACCAAATTAATAGAGAAGGCTCAATAAGGGATGCTGCAGGACTACCCAATGTTTTTGACATGTCATTAGCCCATCTTTGGCCTGAACACATCCTTCAAAGCACTACACGCCAAGTAATAACAAAGATCACATAATTATAGCCGAAGAAAAGCCTTTGATTAATTTCTTCAATAACATTTTTAAGGAAAACCAGTGGCTGTATTAGAATTCTCTAAATACCTTTTCCTTGATTGCTCTCCTCTCAGAGTTCATGATTCCTGTTCCTTCCCTAAAGGACACTGAGTCCACAGTTGATGAGGGAGATGGGCATCTGTTTAGGGACAGGAACAACCTGATTATTTTCCCTTCTCTCTGTTACAATTTCCTTTCACTTTCTAGGCTCATACACATGTAGGGCCATGCCTCCCGTTGACTGATTACTGGCAGGTTTGATTATAAAAATAGCACTCTGCAATTCAACTGGGTTGCAGGCAACAATGAAGGATTTGATGGAGATATATTCTTTCTTTGCAGTCCCATTTATCAATGTACAGTTTCGCACTTGCCATTTATCATCTGCTTTTCTGTGCTTCCCTCGACATCTGGAGGATTTGTAGTCTGCTAAGTGGAGCAAGGCCTTGTCTTGAATACKTTACCATCCCTGTCTAGGCAACATACTCCTGATTTTTCCCCAGTTTAACTTTTCTTTAAATAAACTTGACAGGTTCAATATATYCTCACTGCAAAGAATATATTGAGAAGAATAGTAAGCAATGGAGAACATACTAAAAAAGCTGCAGCCCAAGGAAAAAAATAGTGAGACGGAGAGAAATGCACCTCTAATGCATATATGAATTTATGATAAAAAGCAGTAGTAATAATTGTGTGTCTTTTAACTCGAGAGGACTATAAAACAGTGTGATGGAGTATACAGATGAGTGCCAGGGGGAAAGCAGGTCTTCTGTTTTGCAAGTGCTTTCAGGATTTAGAGACATGGGATGGAAAGAAGCTTCTTGCTCTYGTTAGTTACGACAGAAGTAATGCATCCTGGCATATTTGAAAATTCTGCAGGACGTCTAAATATCTCACTGCCTTACAGATGTTCCAGTACCGAATAGCTGAGGAATARGGATAGTAAGAGAAAAAAAAAAGGACTACTTGAGAGGGAAAAACAGCAAAACAATAATAAAAGAACTCTTTCAAAGAAATTGAGTTAATAACCYGGGTATAAGTTTGGAATCACTTTGTTTTGATAGTGACCTTTCAAAGTTCTTTTTATTTTCATTTCCAAATGTCAAAACAGTGTATTTTGACAATTCCAAACCATGATATATTTTCTTTAAAATTGAAATGTGATATTTTTCACAACTGGTCCCTTTCCGCGAATAGTTTCACTTTTGAAGAAAGTTATTATTTTCAGGGTTCAGGAGAGAAAACAAAAGGTAAAGAATTCCCGGAAAATCATTATACTCTTTACCAGTAAAGTACGTGCTTGACATAATATACACTACCTGTCCAGTTTCAGAAAACAAAAGGTCGGGGCCCCTGTGAGCTTGAGCTTCACCTGGTAGGTCAGCCTAAATAGCGCCTTAAGCAGGAAGGGCATGATGAGCTGGGAAGTGGTCGGCCCTGCGTCCGACACCTGGATTAGCCAAATCCCTGACCTGGCCACCAGGTGGAGGAATTATACAGAGAGTGTTTTCCCTTTTCAACAGCTATCGTGTGCATTGACATTTATCTGAACGACTTCAGAATCTTGTCTGTAGTCAATGTACCAAAATCTGGCTAAAGTCTGGTGTTGTTTTGAACTTGTACCATCATGGAAAGGCTCTCTGGCACTGCTGGTTGAAGGGTTGGGATGTGACTTAGGAGAGGTGAGCTCACTCTGTAGCCGTTGCAGACTGATATGGCATTAGGAGAACATTTTGGGACAGTTTCACAGGGGATCTTGCTGTGTTGCTGCTGCCACAGCTGAGCTCGTTGAGTTTTTCACACAGTTAAGTTCACACACTGAGGAATGAGCTGACGCCCTTTGATACAGTTTGGTTCTCTCATACATCAGAGCTCCTTCTCTATTTGTTTTGCATCTCCAGGCTTTGTGTGATACTCGTCACAAATATTTTCAGGCACCTCAGCCATTTATCGTTGGAACACACCCGCATTGTGTACTTCTATGCCCAAAAAACTTCTCACATACTGGAGTGCAGCAACATCAAGCTCATGGGTGGGACCTAGGAATCACTGAGTCATTTTGCAGTTAACAGGTTTTAACTAAAGCATCTACCTTGGTTATTAGCTGCTTTCTCCTCTCAATTTCCCTATATAAGTCAAAAGTAGATCTCAATATTTTGAGATCTCCATCCATCACTCAGACTATTTTGAGTTTTGTGATGCTGACTGTCATAGCAGTTTCTAATCTCATCGCACACCAAATTAATAAAAGCCAGTGTCCCAATGGACTGGRAGGAAGAACAACACGACAGAGCAGAGTCTTAAATGGTGTCACTTATGACAACTCCATCCAAACTGATAGAAATGTGATGATTTTCACCAGTATCCAAGAGACTTCCATCCCCCCAAAAGGAAATCCCACATCTGTTCACCCCATTAGCATTTCTTCAATGGATTCATATACCTCCTCAATTTACGCATTATGCTAAAATTTTTATATGTATTTAAAAGAACATGGAAATTCTTTCAAAATATTCTAATGAGTTAGAAGTACTCAATTTAAAAGCAGGAAAAACTGTAATAGCAACAGAAAAAATAGCAATAGTTCAAGTAAAATAATTTCTTGCCTTTATAATAACACTTTACACATTTTTCAATCTCTTAAATGGAGTTTCTATTGATGGACAGTGGATTAGTCTCAAAGCAACTGGCAAGGCTGTCTTTGAAATATTGCCACTCATGGGTTCAGATAAGAAAATTAGCAAAAGACAAATAAAATAAACATAAATAGTTTTAATGGAAAGCTTTCTTTGAGCTGCTTCTGTTTGTCTTAATCAACTAAGAATAGGCTGTGATTACAGTAATCATTATGCAATTAATCACTATAATTACTTTTTTATTGGTTTAAGAGTTTAAAAAGCAACTAACATATTTTCTATTCTTGCTTGACTGCAAGACATTAAGTGCTTGTCAAGAAGTTACTAAAATTATGTCTTTGCAATTTTTTCTTTTTGTCATCTTATTTTTTTTAATGTAAAAGTAACAGTGCAAGTTTATGCACATCCTATATACAGACAATATTCACACAAAAYAGGGCTGTGCAGTTCTCCAGTGGTAATAAGATGCAATTTTTTGTGTACTTAGCATGCCACAAGTGTTTTTCATACAGAGTGCACTTACATATAGGTATCTATAGTTTGGTTGTGATCCTTGTATCAATGAAAAGTCAACAGTAAATTAACAACTTAAGCCCACTTATCATTGTGAAATTGAAGTTTTGATGTTCCTGGGCTTTTCTCTTTTTGACCTCAGGGTGAGAGCAGCTCTTAGCATCTGAAGGCTGGGCTCTGTGTTTGTAGCTTCCCCTAAGACCAACCAGGGGACTCAGCCCTTGCAAATACTTCTCACCTCAAGTTTCAACATAATGACAGCAAGGAAAGAGCTTGCTTCATAAAGATTTGCAGTTTGTGAACATTTTATACATAGATCTCTATTTCTGTATTGAGGCTGGAGTGGGAGGTGTACTGCCTGAGTTGGGCTTGTATTTATTGTAGTTCCTTCACCTCTTCTCTCTTGGGAGTTAGTCACAGTCCTGGAGGGACAATCTCCTACTGTTTTCCTTCCACATCTCCCCCAGTCACCACAAGCCTCCCAGGAACATTATCTAATCCAGCCCTTCAGCATTCCTACCTGTCCTAGCTCACAGCCCAGGATACTTTTAGTATTTCAAATCTGTTTAATAATTTTTTTCTTACWGAACCTTTGCACAGCTGTGGACAGGTACAATCCTTTTCTGTCTACTTACTCTGCTGTTTTATACCACCTCAACTCTGAACATGTCTCAGACAACTGTGTGCCCACTGAGGGGACTGTTTTGCTGTCTTAAATACAGCCAGGACAATACAGTGTATACATGGAATTGTGTAATTAAGAAAACTTTTTCAAGGGGATAACCAGCAAGCAGTGCATGGCTGAATCCACTGATAAACAATCTAAAACTAGACTTGCTTGGACGATGTCAAGGCTTCCAAGATGCTGAGGTCTTCTCCTAAGTAAGTCATTTTATGTTTCTTTAAACAATTATTCCTGGACCACAAACTTCTGGGTCTCATGCTGCCCTACTTAAGCAGGCAAGAAAGCTGTCAGAGCTAGGACTGATTTCAAGCACTGATTCACCCAATGATWTTAAAATATGGAAGAAGTAAAGATGTAGAGAGTATTTCATGCCAAAAAGTTCTTACAAAAACTTTAGTCTGAAATGTCGGTGTAGCGCATGGATTTAGTTACTGGGAAATTGCCCTATTTAGTTACTTAGAAATTTCCCTATTTATAATCACTTTCTTCCCAGACACCTCTTAGAGATGGATCAGCTGTGGCTATTTTTTGTTTCCCTGGGCAGGAGGTAAAAATGCTTTWAAAAATGTTGATTGTCTTCTGATGATGAACTCTGACAACCTACTACTAACAGGCAAACTCCCTGAAATGACTGTTAAATGGAAATCCTCCCCCTCACATCTTTCCAAGCAACTTTTTGACTGGCAGACCAAGAGAAATGCTTTAAAATAGCAGTTCCAGTCAGTGTGGGACCCTGCTGGTACCTTTCAAAGAAGGTATGAACCWACACAACTTCAGTTTGCCCTGCAGTAGAATTTTACAGGCAACTGCTGGAGCATTTGGGAAACTAGAGGACCTAAACTCAGAGCAAAGATACTTGTGCAAACATTGGCACATTCTTACAGAACATTTTTATTTGAASAGATTAATATTTTCTGACTTCTGGAAAATTTATGATTCTCCTAAGGCCWGTAAAAATGCTTTGCCTACACTGGGGTTTTAATAGACAAAAATTWACATGTCCTAATGGTATAGTTTTTCTCTGTGGATGTCTGTGACACAGCTGCTGATATAAAAGCTATAAAARGTAAAGATATGTCAATAACTTCTTTCTTTTCCATCCATTCATTCTGAATTTTTTTTCATTGAACTCTACAATTTCTTGAGTTGAATGGGACCCACAGGGATCACTGAGTCCAATTCCTGGCCTTGCACAGGGCATCCCCAAGAGTCACACAATGTKCCTGAGGGAATTGTCCAAACCCTTCCTGAACTCTGTCAGGTTTGGTGCTGTGAACACTTCCCTGGGGAGCCAGTTCCAGTGCCCACCCACCCTCCTGGTGGAGAACCTTGTCCAAATATCCAACTTAAACCTCTTTTGACACAACTTCAGGCCATTCCCTAGGGGAATCCTGTTACAAAGTTCATTACTGAAGTGGCTGCTTGTTTTGAATAGTGAAGACAAGCTAGCAATTTAGTCTCTGATAAATCATACACACTGTGGGTTTTGAGGCTATTTTTGATCCTTTGTCTGCTTCTTTTAAAATAAATATAACTTGCAGTTTTACTTTTAATCCCAAACTAGAAAAAATGTCTTTGAAATGGCTACTTCTTTATCATCTGTGTTCATAAAATATTTCATGAATTCACAAAGAATTTTAAGAGCTATAAAACTAATTTTTTCAGTAATATTTTTGACAAGACATGTGGGTCAGTTTTAGCCAAGTATGATGACTAATTTCCTGCTCTAGGCTTAAAGCTGTTTCCTAAGCATTTGAAAGGACACAGAGTTCCTGGGGCATTTGATACTTAAGATGTGTCTCCATTTTGTTTTCTGCCAATTACACTGACAACTTTAAAAATTACTTTTATCTATAGTGTGGCATTTTTATAGTCCTTGATATCAGTTTCCTTATCACATGCAATTTCTCTTAGAAAAAAAAACTCAGGAAGTTTATGTCCACTCAAATTGTCACTAAGCTTGTTCAAGTTTTGTACAGCGTTGTCTGACTTTTACAATCTGGGGCAGGAAGCTTTAAATCTCCATATTATTATAATTTATTTTGGGGTGAACTGAGCAAAACAGCACATGCTATTTTGACAGCAACTAATGGAAGTACTTCCTCTTGCCTCCACTGGCAACAAGCTTTTGGCACAAAGGTTTTAGGGTTTAGTGTTTCAGCACTGCCACACAGCAGCAACACAGATTTTCCCAGTTTGGGGTTTTATCACTGCCTGCCCACGAGCCGTTGCCCCCTCACCCGCAGCTGCTGGGCACCTGCATCCTTACAAAGGCTCACATGGAAACTAAATTATCTTGTTCTGCAGCAGTGGGAACAGTGTCCTATTTTCAGAGCAAAGCAGGGAACAGTTGTCCCCACTGCACCCCCTTAGGGAAGCCCTTTGTCACCCAGTGCTTCCTGCTGTGGGTGGAAGCTGTTGCTGGAGTGAATTTAAAGTCAAAGATCACATTTTTGTTTGAAAATACAGCTGATATGCCTAGCCAGCAGGGAAGTGTCAGTTCTCTTTCACTCTCTGTTTTGTGTTTCATTGTACCAGAGATTTACCACTCCAATGGAGTAAAATTTGGGGATTTATCTTCATTCTGACAAAGCAAGAATGTATTTTGCCTTTGAGCCATGTAGGTGAACACCTGTTCCCTTTGAGTTTTGTCTTTGAATCAATGGGGAACTTCATAATACTCTCAGCCAAAAAACATACAGTTCTACCTGGCTTGGACATAAAACTCAGAAGCCTGTCTCGGGTTAAGCTAAAAAAGATTTAATCAAAATGTTTGAAGGCTTTTGTTTTCCTTTTGGTGAGTTTGGGTTGATTGGTAACAAAACCCAGTCCCATTAAGTTTGCATGAGTTCTGGCTGCCTTAGGGGGATTTTTCTAAAGTGAAGTAATAATATTTTTCTGATCTCCAATATGTCTTGAAAAAATAAATTCTTTTTTTTTTTTTTAAATTTATGGTGACTTAATTAATCCTTGCAAACCACCAAAGTAAACGAAGTCCTTTAAAATACTTTGTAGTATGGTACAACCTTTGTAAGCTGGTATTTAGGAACAAAATAAGCATGTCTGGAAATTGCAGACACAAGTCCCTGCACAACAACAAGATAAGAGGAAATATGTGATATTGTGTTTAGCTGCAACTTCTCACACAAATAYGGACCATGGATTTTTGAAGAGGTTTTGCAGCACTTTAATTCTGCTCAATTGACACCTGCTGATGAAAGGGAGCCCTGAGTGGTGATCTCAGATTCCTTTAGATCTGAACAAAACTGACAGCCTTTCAGACTAGGGCAGAAAAAACAGATTTTCTGCCAAGCTGGGCCATGCAGAAGGATGACTTTGACAAAAAGAACTAGGAAAAACAAAGAGAAATTAGGAAGGGCTGAGAGGGGCCTGTTTGCAGTGCTAAAAAGTCACTAAAACCTTGAAGGTACCTAAAATATTTGATATTCATGCCACTATATCAAAAGGTTCAGACCTCCATTAAGTATTAAAATTTGTCATTTTAAATTGCTTTTTTTTGCCACCACGAGCAATATAGGTATTGAAATTTCCTCAGAAAGTGCTTATCTCATCAAGAGTAAAATTATAGTATATGAAATACTAATTACAGTATTGTGAAGAAAGGTGAACTTTCTGGYGACATTTTATCTGTTTGTAGAATATTAATTTTCTCCTTTCTTAAAGCAGAAGATGCCACACATAGTGATTTCAGTTATTTTCTCATCAGAATCTCTTTTAAAAATATGTATATAAAAGTGATTTTTAAAAATCTTTTTAATAATCCATAATTCCAAAGAAGCAGCTGAGTTTTGATCATACTTGAATCAGAGTTCATCAGCATGCACTGAGAAAATTTTCGTATATCTAGTCAGCAGAATAATATGGAAATTCATCCTGGAGCTTTGGACAAACATGTAACTGAAAAAAACCAGTATTTTGTTTTGGTTTGATACATTTTGTTTTGTTTTATTTTGTTTTATTTTATTTTATTTTATTTTACTGTTTAAAATTCTATTTTTAATTTAATTTTATTATTGATTTTAATTTAATATTTTATTTTTAAACACATATTTCAAACTTCTGTTGGAATAGAGTAGTGAATTCTTTTTTTGGTGCTTTACTTCTATTTTCTGGGAATAATCTGATTTAGATGGCATAAAAATTTATTTYAACCTTTGATAAAATCAGGTACCATCCTCTTTTGAAATGTGACTATCATTGGCTGGCATCTTCATTTAAATATTTGTTTTGTTTTCCATGTGTTTAAACAAAATCCTTTAAAAGGAAAGATACACTACTTTTRGCTTCAGAACTTTTTCTCATTTTTCATTTCTTTAGTGCATTTTTTCTTTACTCTATGTTTGTGCTTTGTCAAAGGCTGTCAGTCTGATCTCATGAAATGTCATACTGGGACTATAAAATATTAAATAAGTTTGTATAAGTTTTGGATATCTAAGGAAAGTAATTTCATTATGTCTCAGTTGTACACAGTTCAGTTATGTTGTGCTTTGGTCAGGATGAAAATAACACATTTAAAAAGTTGCCATAAATATTTTATCTGACAAATTTATCTTCTCTTTCCATCCAAATAAAAGTATCTTCAAATAGATTACTTTACTTGCTGTTTTCACCCATATATTTGTGGATTATTTTTCTTTTCTGTGCACAATGGCAAGCCTCAAATATCCTGTGTTCTCTGTGTTAAACTCCATCTAGATGCCTAGCAGAGATTTATTAAATCAACCACAGGGTTTTGCTTTCATTGTTGACAGYAAAAAGGCACAATCCATTCAACCACAAATTCATTTGCATGAGTGTTCTTCACAATGGTTCCACTTGCAATTTTAACATTTATTTTTGGTAAATATTTGGCCACTCATTCTACATGGAATGTAAACAGAAATGTACAGACAGGAAAAATGAATATCAATGCATTGGAAAACCACATATTTTTCACACCAATTTTTTTTTTCTTCTCCTGCACATATTCTGACATTTTCTGATAGCTTTCGGTCTCTGTTTTTTGATTAAACTCTTGTTCAAAATTTTACTCTGTGTTCAGTCATTCCTGAAGCTGAGTAGACAAATCATTTGGGTACAGATTTCCTGCTTGTGGAATTTATTTCATTGCAAATTCCATGAGTGGTAGAGTTCACTTGTTTCTGATCAGGAAAGAACTGTTCAACGTGTCTTTCAACTGGGGTAATTACCTACTGCGAAGGGATTTAACAGCACATAGAATTGGAATAAGAACCCATCARTTGATTTGGACTTTTGTCAGTGAGAGAGTATAGTTAAACAATTTATTTTAGTGACTATAATGAGGAGTGCTTGCCTTTACCTGTCTTTTTATTTCAAAGCTGTGGCCAGTGGTGTATGAGGAGAACACAATCAAGTAAGGAACACCTATAAAAGCCAATTTATAAGACTTGTTCCTGCAAACCTGATATATTGTTTTCTTACTGAATTCAGTGGGTGGCCTGTGCCTGTCCCAGCTGCAAGCCTCAACCTGTGGATAAATCAGATGCTGTAAATCCTTTGTCTGAGGAAGAAGAATAGAAATCATATGCTATGTGAATAATCATATGCTATGTGCAAGTTGCTAATCATCATTCCAYTGTAGTTCATTTTCACTTTTAGCACCTATTATGTAAAAAGGGAATATACTTCACTAAAATACAGGTTGAATTGAAAGGAGTGGGAGTATAAAGAGTTGTGGTCAGGAACCCATCACCTTCCCAGGGTTTGAYCATACCACCATCCTTCCAGTCACTACACTGGCATTATGATCGTGATTAGCTCCCTCTGATTGATGTCAGGCAGGTGAAGTATGTTCTTGTGCTACTAAACACAGAACCACTTCTAATAGCTCTGTAAATCAAGTGCATGAAGATAATAGGTTTTATCTACAGATCTGAAGGTTGTTTATGACAGGTGAAGTGCTCAAAAATACACACTGTCTTATTTCTCAGAGCAACATGTAGCCAACAGTTAAATCCTAATAAAGTATTTTTCCAGAATCCATTTGCTGTAAAGAAATTGCTGCCTTGAGCAATAAATACAGGCCTTGAATTCTTCACTAGCAGAGAGGAGAGTTTTCAGAGAATATATATGTTAAGGGCATGAGGAATATTCACTGTTGTAATGAATGATCATTTTGTATATACATAAGTATAAAAGCAATACTATTGACTCTTACATTTATGCCTTTCTGCTGAAATTTGAACTCACAGACGACTCGGTAGGAGATGTTTTCATGCATCAGATAGGCATTTATCCAGATATTGAGCATATTACCATTACAGAATTTGTCTTACTGTGACTTTCAGTTGTGTCCATCTGCACATATTTAAAATGAAATGTGATCAGTTGATTAAATGGAGAAGAAATTGATTTTTTTTTTGAAGTGTGATGACAATAGGCAATTTGACTTTTAAACATTTTAACCTCAGATATTCTTGGCATCCCTGACGTCATGAAATCCATATTTTTTGGGTGTAAACCCTTCAATGGTAACGTCAGTTGTAARAAAAGGTTTTATTTAATCATGTTTTGTTTGCTCCACTTATCCTCTTTCTCTGCTTGCCTGGATGCCTTTGGGCCGTAGGATCTCAGTGTAGAATGTCAGGGTTTAGGAATGGYATTCCTCAATTTAGTATTCCCACTGAAACACCTCAGACAAGCGCTGCTCTCTCACTCCTCCCCTCCTGCTGCGGCAGCTGGAGATGAGAATTGGAAGCACAAAAAAGTAAAGATCACAGGTTGAGACTAGGACCATTTATTAGAAACAGCAATGAAATAAGAAAGAGAACAGTAAGAACAATACAGGAAAAAGGAGTGTACAGGAAAAGCAAACAATTCACACGCAATTGCTCAGGACGCAGAACCCAGCACTGCCAGACTACATTCCCGGGCAAACGATAGAGAACGTGACTCCCTGACCCTCTGTGTCCCCTTTGCACAGCAAGAGGTCACCCCTCTATAACCCTAGGGTCCTGGCACTGCCGCTCCTGCCTGCTGCAAAACTTAACCCTGGTGTGGCCAGAAAGATGACATATTGTTTGGAGGGATTGGTAACTACTCTTCCAAATAGGATTTCCCTTCCAAAAACCTGCTTTAGCAGGACAGTTTCCCAACAAGCAAAAAGTCTTCTTTTTTCCGTTTGGATCCATTCTTATTCAACACATGGAGTAGTTGGAAAAATTTTGTTTTTTTATTTTATTAATGGTCTTTAGAAAGCAATTGTAAAGAAAACAAAAAGTTGCTGAAATACCATTTTGTGTAAAAGATGACCTGCAGAAATAAAACAGGAATTGATGCTTTCCGACATGAAGGTATTCCCTGATAATCCTTCCTCATCTGCTCTCATTATMTCCAAGATGTCTTCTTTTTTAATGAATATTTATTTTTAATAGATTGAGAAAATTTGAAGGTTTTTTTAATGTTTCTTTAGAGATGTTGAATCTTTTGCTTGTATTAAAGACTTCTTTTAACAGACATGTGCATTAAGAAACATAATTTTGTGAATATTATAGTAAGAATTATCTCTGCATAGCATTCTAGAAGCACATGTGAAAAGCTGTAAAAAAATAAAAGGCATGCACAGCTGTAATTGTTTTCATTTTGTGGTAAGGACCATGTATTATGGGAGAGAAAGCTCCTTTTTAAAAGAGAGCAGCTATTATCTGTCCCATATAAAAACACTATAAAAGAGTATTCCCTKCTCCAAAAAGTGTAGAGAATAGAACTGAAAAGCATAAAGGAAAAAATAGAGGGGTCAGGCAAACAGTCTTTCAAATGTTCAGATTATAGTTTTGATTTTAAAATGTGAACAAATTGCCAGTTTTTATAGAAATCCTTCTGTATTATTATGAAGGTTGTACAAGAGAGTATAAACACTTAGATCCTCACAGAAAAAAAAACATTCAGGGTAATAACAGAATTTCATCTGTCTAGGTCTCTGAAATAGTCACATTTCATGAAGGGTAAAGTCTCTGGAGAATTAGAAAGCAGTTTGGGGCCAAGTTTCCCAAAATAAGGATTGTGTTGTCTGACTGTGTTTTTTGATGCTTCAGGTGTGTTGTGCAGAACACCCAAGGGCGTGCAGGGACAGGGCAGGGGGGAATGGCTCCAAACTGAAAGAGGGTAAGTTTAGATTGCATATCAGGAGGGGAACATTTGTTGCAAAGGTGGTGAGGCACTGGCACAGGCTGCCCAAAGAAGCTGTGGACGCCTCATCCCTGGAAATGTTCAAGGCCATGTTGGATGGGGCTATGAGCAACTTGGTCTAGTGGAAGAGGACCCTGTCCATGGCACTGGGACTGAATCTAGATGACCTGTAAGGTCTTTTTAAACCAAACCATCCTATGGTTCTATGGACATTAAGATAGACAGCATTGCTGATCTTTATTGACCTTGTTGTCCTTAAAACCATCATCCAAAACATCCGCTGGTTGTAAAAATATGAAAAGCAGAGAAAAACACTGTTTTGATAGATTTTACTTCACTGTGTAAAATCCAGACAGCGACACATTGCAATTTGAGGATAACACTTGGATCACCAGCTAGTGTCATGCTCATGCAGATGGGTGCTGGCCTGAACACTCCAGAAATTACTATTCACTCAGAGCTGCATTAGAAAAAAACACTTACAAGCAGGTAAATGAGATGCTTGACACTTCAGGAAAACAAGAGAGAAATGAGAGAACCTAGCAGGATTGATGTTCAATGGAGGATTTACACAACAACATAGCGCTAATTCATGAGGCAAAATGCTGGATGGTGCAGGATTGAGGAAGCCAAGTCTGTRCTCTCTCTTAGCTTTGAACAAGCAATTTAACTATGAGCCTAACTCTTAGCTGTGGTCCCATTTATCTCAGTGGGAGTATTCATACACTTAAAATTAGGCATATGCTAAATATCTTGTTCAATTGGGACACATTTACATCTTTAAGTAGGAGAAGTAGCATGGATGATGGAGTAAGTAATTTCTGSATCTCAGGCAGAGATACACATAAAATTAAAAATATGAAGAACAAATGAGTAAGTGCTGTTTTAGAGTGGTAAGTGTTTGCCCGTAAATTGTTAGCAAACTCGAGCCATTAACATGAATTCACATGTTTCCAAAAAGCCAGTGTGGAGAGTTACTCTCAATGCATGTCATAAACTTCTCTAATTATCAACAGAAATAAATTCCCTCAGTATTTAAAAACAGCAACCCACAAATAAAATGTACAAAATAACTCTGTGGCTGTGCAGGTATAATTTTCTCATGTTAGGAGTAATTTTCTTCCTGTGATCTCTGCTCAGCAGTCTTGTGTGTGGATATCCATGTTCAGGCATGGTGGGAGAGAGAAAAAAACTCAATGAGGAAGTCTCTTGTAACATAGTATTTCTGCCCATTGTGTTTTCTGTGCACACAGATCCCATTATGGCCCCATTCCCTGGAAGTATTGAGGCTACCATAACAACTCTTTCTGCCATACTCTCTGAGGGACAAAAGAGAGAAACAAAGGAGTCTGTGAGGCTGAGGCAGCAGGGGAACAGTGAGGTTCAGACAATTAGCCCAAGTCATAGAGAATCATCTACTCAAATGATTTAAAGTATCTTCCATATGCCTCTGATGTTACCCAGCCCACATTTCAAATAATTCTACTGAAAGATTTCTGACAGCACAAGAAATTGAACTTTGGCCCATCTTTCGGAGATGGACAGGTATTTTCAAGCAGTTTGTGATTTTTATGCTCTTGAAACACCAAAGGGGCTTGCTTCATCCAGATATATTTTTTAAAAAGTTTTTTTGCTTGGTCTTGCTTGGATAGCTGAAGAGGAAGATTCAGTAGCCATTTCCACTAGTCAAACTCTTCTCAGTCCTCTGCCGTCATATAAATCTGAGTTACAAGGATTTGAACTCAGCCTCTCAAGCTGAAGTATTGAGGGACCAGTGCATTCTGTGTTTGGATAGAAGCACAAGGTAGCAGATCCTAGTAAGGACTAAATCTCTTAGCTTTGTCACGTTCCTGCTGCCRTGAATTTGACCCATATTCAATTATTTATGAGCAAATAGGTTTGTGCCTATGGATAATAGGAGAAATGGAGTATAAATGAGTCTTTGTGGACATGTGCAGYTCATTGTCTGCATGTAGATTTTCACTTGTAATTTAATAAGATTTTTGTGAATATTTGGCCTATCAACTTTGTAAAATAAATTTTGATCTAAGTTTGCATTGTTCAAATACAGTGCTGTTAGTTCTTCTTTCCACTACATCACAGAAAAGTCTCTGATAAAATTTATATTCATAAGCTTTTAGTCTTAGGGAACTGGCAGGAAAATTAAGTACATGTTGGACATTTACCTATACGTAAGCACCAAAAATCCATCTCTTCCAATTCTTTCCCATTTTTTWAAATTCTCATAGCACAGACATTTTTCTGCGTGTGCAAGCACTCAGCTGGACAAGCAAATCAGGAACAATAATACCAAATGAAGAGTTTTTGTGTGTACTTGTATGTCTGCATCCCACAAATATTCTTTGATTAAACCATTTATGAATGCCACATAAATAATTGTCTTTATTTCTTTGWGACATCTATGACATTTTGTAACTTACAAGCTAGTTCTCACCCATGTTTAGTTACAAGTGAAAAAGTACAAAAAGGAAAGAATAAAAAAAGGAAGAAGATATCAGATAATTTTTATTTTTCTAGATGTTGGAGTACTAGGAATTTCTTTAATTTAAAGGCTGTCTCATTGACTGAATATGGAGCACAGACGTATAAAAACAATTAAGATGAAACAAAAAGCCTTCTGAATCTATCACTCTTATGTTGCACTCATCATCATGTTATTGGAGTGCCATGTCTGCACACATTCTCAGCAAAGGCACAATTAGGTAGAGCAAGAATTATCCTGTAGGAAAACCATTCTCCTGGAATCACTGTCTGAGTGAATGTAAAAAATATGCCCTTGTGTTTCTGGGTAGTAATAGAAGTGCCAGCATCAATTATCTCTAAGAGCTCTCAGGCAGTAGGAACAGACATGTCTGACAAAGCAAGGGGCACTTGGCATGCCGTTAATTGAGTCTAAGATATGTAACACAGACAGCAGCTCTCTCTGATTGCAGGATCCACTTCTCCTCAGGTTCTATAAGGGGCAAACCCACTACTAGAGATGAAGAACCAGGAATTACATGCCCAGATTGGATATTCCACACATACAAGGCAAGTTAGGAGTCTCTGGAGTCATTTCTATTAACTGGCATCWTGCATAGACATGCCCTCGGGATATAAGATGAGAGAGAAGTGACAGGTCTTGGGGTAGAGCTGMTGCTGCTGCTACTGCTGTGAAATAACACAGATCAGTCTGATGTGGTCATTTTGAAGACTGCTTCATATATCTGCCCAAAGTTTGCTAAGCAAATCATCTGCTCCCTGAARAATTCATAAACTGCCGGTTAACATCATCTGGGGAGGGGAGCGTGCCTTTGACTTCTGCTGGCTTCCATGAACGGAGATTTTYATCAGTAGCTCCTCATCAGTAGCTCCTGAAATCAGATATGCTACCCAACAACGCTAAGGCTTTCTCCCCTAATTCATACACTTCCCTGGACTAGGTTGTGTTTGGTGGTTTTGGTTTGAGTTTTGTTTTTTGGGTTTTTTTTATATAAACTCCTCTATTCAAGAAGCCAAATAATATAACAAATTTAAACAATAGAAGGAGAAAAATTTCTATTTACAGTTATATTAATAGACTAATGAGAGATTTTATTAAGCCTGGGTCTCTTTTTCCTTCTCCTTGTTTTATTAATTGACATTCAAATAAAATGAATTTGCCTTATGACTCAGAAGAATACTCTGATCTGAMAAATTAATAGCTGAATTGTTTTGGTGCGATATTTCAGTGATTATCAGGAGGACTGTTAGTCACTGATGAACTTGCTCAAGAAAGATGATAAACTCTCTTGTCAATCATTTTGCCAACAGTTGAAGCAACATGGAAAACAATCCTGCCTTGGACACCTCAGCACAGATTTAGGGATACAGTAGTTGCTTTTGTTTTTCTGTAGTACCTGATCCACCCCAGATCTGTCGAAGAAATGCGTGTAAGCAGCCACGTCAGTGGGACTGATATTTAAGCATCTGCTTACTTTGCAAAACTCTGACTTCTGAAGAGGACGAAAAATCTTTAAATTTCTATTTGAATAGTATGGAAATCAAAGATGGCCACCAAAATGCACCTCRGGATACATTTGCATCCAACATAAATATAGATAAATTATTAAAGGTTRTCAAGCACTGTATCAGGCTGTTCAGGGCAGCAGTGGAGTCACCACTCCTTCAGGTATTCAGAAGATGTGTAGATGTGGAAAACGGGGATGTGTTTTAATGGTGGGCTTGGCAKGGCTAAGTTAACAGCTGTACTCAATGATGATCATTGGGGCCTGTTTCAACCTAAATTATTCTTAGGTTCTCTGATTCTATTCTACATAAAATCAATTTTGCAAAAAAAGCAAAAAAAAAACAACCTGTCTTTCATCAGGTACCAAACTCTGTAAGAAACCATCAATGTAGCAAACAGACACAGCACACCTCACTGCTTTTTTTTTGTTGATCACCTTGTCTCTTCCACACTGTAGACTAGAGAGCTGGGGCAAGGAGACACAAAAAYTCACTGAAGAGGTAGCTAAAATGAATGGAAATAGATTTAGTTCTAAAACAAGTAACAGCCACATTTATTCAGATTTTTTTTCTTTTTTTTTAACAATCTAGAGACAAAAAGGATCATCCAGAAGGTTAGCCCCTTGAATTCGGTGATTTTTTAAGATGTAAGGAATAAATACCAAAAGCTTCAACTTCAGATGCAATTTCAATTTCTTTGGCCAATCCAAGAATGGGAAGTMTGCTTCATTCTGCTCAAACTGGATCTTTTTCAATGAGGAAGGCAAAATCCAAGGGAAGAATCCCAATTAGACAGGGAGTTAAAGAGAGGACAACTTTATCAATGCCACTGCATATGAGAGTAAAGAAGCTGCTCAGGACTAGCAGGTGATAGAAAGAGCTCCACTAAGCTAAATATTGTTAATACTTCCCAGGTTACAGAGGTAGTGGCCAGGATAAATTCATCTTATGACATGCTTAAATTTCTACYGTGTCTCAAGTCTAAGTCATAGTATCAGATTATGCTATTGCTRATAAAAGTTTCAGACAGAGGTTGGTTTTCAGAGTTTTTCTATTTTAATGCAACAAAAAAAATATCTATAACAGTTCAGATTTGGGGAAAAAATTAAAATATGGGATTTATTTGACCATGGAATTTAACAACCAAAGATCYTACGCATCTGCAGTAGCCTTCCAAGTGACCCATAGTTAAACTAGTTTCAAAATKACATAAAAACAATTAGAGAAACACAGTGTTTTGATAACTGCTGAATTATTCTCTCATTGCTCTTGTTGTTTATCTAATGGTTAGTTACAGAACTAAATCAAGATTATGGCCTTCAGTGCCAGATGTTTTACATGTATGAAGGTAGTATGCACTGCTCTATCATCCAGCATTAAATTTGAAACTGTAATTTGGCTARACATCAAACATTTTTAGGAAGAAGATCCACAGACCCAGTGCTTAAAGAAACCAAAACCTGATTCTGTAACCCCATCTTAGCATGTCAGCTATAGTTAAGATCTTGTATAAAAAAGATCATATCTAACATGTTCTCCATCTGTGTGAAACATGTATAGCCCCCTTCTGTATCCTTAATGTCGTTTCTTACTTTCCATCAAGTTTATCAGAAGATTTGGCTGTCAATTATTCTTTGCTGCTGGATATTTTTTACTTGAGAAATCTCTTAAGGGAAATGGTGACATTATGTCATGTACAGTGGCCTGGCTGGTCCTGAAGACATTGTGCTCATTGTGCAGACATTGCAGAGTTAGTCTATCAAATGCTCAATTCAACATGGCTCAGATTGCCTGGTAACTTTAATGAGTTCTAAACTGACTAAATTGCTATCCTCTTGGAAACCAGAAATGTAAGAAGATAGGCAGGATCCTTTAATGATTTGTTTGTTGTTCTTCTTTTTTTTTTTTCTGAGACTAGCCCTCAAGGAAGTGCTAGTCTATTGGGGTCTTTTTCATATTAGCCAGATGTATTCAGCCCTTTTTTAAACAATTTTATTTCTACTGATGACTTGGATATCTAAACCTGCAAGTTATGAGAAGCTTTATTTTCTGAAAGTGCCTCAACCCCCCTATTTTCTCTGCAAGYACAAGTTGAAATGTTTCAAGAATCTTCTTGTTCCTGAGTGTCAACTCAGAGTTGAGAATGGATTTAAACCCTCTGGACAAAAGATTATTTTCATTATTTGCAGTATAAAAGGGAACTGAGAAATTTAACAAATTTTGGTGTATGTATCAGAAATAATGGTTCTSATACTGACACAGAAAGATTTAATATTTGTCAAGAATACTGTCCCTTAAAAGGGAAGAAAATCCCAAACCAAACCAAAATAGCCCAAYCAAACAAAACAAAACCACTAGCAAAACATCCCAAATTCAATAAATATGTTTTCCAGATTGTCAATGGAATTTAAAACATCAGATGAGTGTGAAAATCTCTAGTTATTTACAGCTATTCTACTCATAAATGTCTTTTTCCATATAGTTTTATAGAATTTCATTGATGAGACTCTTTATTGAAAAGCTGAAACCCCTTAGAGTTCTTGAACATGAAAAGCTATCTTAAGGACAATATTATTCAAAAAAAAAAAAGTCTCTCAGAGCTTAAGATTCAAAAATATATTTATATACACTTATCTAAAACTAGCATCTTTTGTAATATGTAGTCTAACTTCTCAGTACTGATACTTGAACTACATGTACTTAGGCAAAATATTTCTATTTTTCTGAAGACTGCTGTGATCATGGTGAGATACCAATCAACTAATAAAGTCAATGAAGACAAGCAAATGAATTGTGATTTAGCTCCTGGTATCTGTATCTGGTGTGTCTCATCTCATTACCATTTCCTTGACTTATAGCATTAATATGATCTGACAACTCTTAATATCAGCTGAAATGAGACAATGTAATATGACAACAATGTAAAAGAATACACTGCTTACAGACTGTTTTTCTCTCTTCACCTCCAATGGGCTCTATGTAAGCCAAAATAAACCAAAGTGATGAGATACCAGTTTATCACAACTGTTGTGAATGCCTAGGAACAATACTGTCTACCATTTTACTAATCTGTTCKCATGCAGGGGAGATTAAATACATTTTAAGAATAGTTATGTAACCTAATTTATGTATTAGGTTGTGTATAGCTCCTGTGTAGCCTGAGCACATTAAATTCATTAGAAGCTTAACTTGGAAGGATTTTCTTGGGCTTGAGTGTATAGGCAGAGGTTGAATGGTTGAGACACTTCATTTATTCAAAGATTCTCAATCAACAAATATCATTGCTCTTAAACTTTTGACTGTCAGGTACTGAGTTKCTGTATACCAGCAACTGCATGAAAAATCTCCATTCTATTATTTTTTCAGTTAAAGGGGTTACACAGGAGGATTGGTCTCTGTCCCACAGCTACAGTATACTACCACATGACCTTTTGGACTTTTTTTGTTGCCCCAGTGAAAACCGGTTAGCACATAAATTAAAGTTATCATGTGCATTAATGAGGGCTGATTAATGTATATACATGCTTCTGTGTCCATTCCGCTTGCTCTCTGAGAAGTTTTGACAGAGCAGGTTGTCTTTCACAAGGGACCAAGGTAGACCTCACTGAGAGCAGAGGCACCTTTAGATCTGAGCTTCTATTGAACTGTCTTGGAGCAAAGGCAGACAGACATGCAYAGCTTTGCAATGAAGCATGGGTTTAAATAACAAACAGCGTTGAAAAACTGCTTGATCTTAATTCACATAAAGTTGTATTAAATTATCTACACCACATTACAATTATTTGCCATGAGCTTGAAGGGATAACTGACTCTCCTCAGGACTAATGTATGCATTGGAACAAACCTCTGTTTTTTTCACATTATAAAATCTTTGTTTTCTCTTGGAAGTACAAGAGTTTGACCTCTTCAGTAAATAGGATTAAAGTTCTTAGAACCTTGCAGGCATTTGCTAGTTATTACTCACAGCATTTTACTAGGAAGATAAGAAATTTATGCTGCTTTATTTTATATCCTGGTAAAAAGTAGGAGGACAGAAAAGCTGAGGTATTTACCAAGGCTGTTGTCTGTATCTCACCTAACCCCAAGGACTCTGGACAGCAGGCGCTGAAGTTATGTGATTACATTGTATTTGAAGTAAATACAGGAAAACATTATCTTTAAAAGACCAAAAGCAGTGAAGCACTTTTTCTTCTTAAATATGAATGGTTGTATTAATGTTTTTCATATTTATTCCATTGTATTGTTTYTAAATGGGAGTATATTTTATAAATGTTAAGAAAATCAGAAGTTTAACCTTGGAGAATAAACATCATAAATGTGTACAGTCTGCAGTGCTCTGAGCAGTGCTTAAGCTGCCAGATACAAGAAGAAGTGTTAATATTTCTCTGCCATTGCACATCAGCTGAAATATCTCCTATATTTTTCTACTAGGAAATTTTCAGACTTTTTTTCCTGAAAGGTTACTTCAGTTTCTGTAATTATTCATAAAAACCCACACTTCCACTCTGATGTTGGGCAAACATACCCCTCACTGCTGGCTGCTAACAATGGTTCTTGGTTCTGATCTGATTCCCTTCCTCATTGAGATTCTTCCTTCTTGTTATTTGCTGAACTTGAATATGGCATCAAACACCTGATGAGAAACATGAGATTCTGGAGGGAATATGACAGCTTATGTCCTGGTTTTTGCTGGGATAGAGTTAATTTTCTTCTAAAGTAGCTGATATAGTGCTTTAGGGTTTGGACTTATTATGAAAAGTGTTGATAACACACTGATGTTTTAGTCTTTGCTAAGTTGTGCTAACCCTAAATGCAGCTTCCCATGCATAGGTTCAGGAGAGGCTGTGAGGGAGCATGACCAGGACAGCTGACCCAAAGTGGCCAAAGGGATATTCCACACCATAGAACATCACACTCAGTATATAAACTGGGAGGAGTTGGTCRATTGCTGCTGGAGATGACCTGGGCATTTGTCAGTGGGTGAGCAGTGGTATTATGCATCCCTTGTCTCTCTTGGGTTTTAGTCTTCTCTTTCATTTTTTCCCTGGTTTTTTTTTAATTATTATTATTATAATCATCATCATTATTATTTTGCTGTTTCAATAATATGTTGCTATCATCAGCATTCTTTTTAAATTTCAATTTTAAACTTCTTATCTGAAATCACAGATTTTACCTGTTTCTCCAATTCTTCTCATCYGCTGGAGGTGGAATAGAGACAGTGGCTGCACAGTACATAGTTGCCATCTGGAGTTAAACCATGACATTAAATGAGAAATAACGCAGAAACTTCTTTTCTCTTGTGATATGGAGCAGCTTTTTCTCCCTGTCAGATGCTTCACATCTGTCATAGACAATTTGATACCCCTGCATTCATCACATACTCTGTCTTAGATCAAATGCCATGCAGTTCACATCATTTCAATTCATCACAAAGCCAAATATGTGTCTAAACTGGGACCAGGAAATACAAGCTAACAAATCCAACTAAATACAGTGAAGTCTTTGACACTTCTGTTGGTCTGTGCTCCAGGAGCAGACAGGGGTTTCACAAGTTTCTTGGTGTGGAAATCTTTCAAAGGAAATTTAACCCAGCTACAGAAAAATCCAAGTACCTGTGGCCATGTGAAGATGCTTTCACCTTTTCATTCACTTATTCCTTCCTTATAGTTTGATTATATCTCAGGTAGGTCTGGGAGAAACACTAAGTTTCCTCTAAAGTTTTTCTGGAATTCCATACTGAGGGGATTCCCCGGAATGTCTGGATCCGCATTTTGGATAGGCAAGACAGGTTTACACCATGACCACTTTTTTAACCATTATATGGGTATTCTATACTGTTATTATTTTTATTTGAATTCAATAGTCATTGGCAGGAGAACATAAGCAATAAGCATTGATTGCCAGGTGAGATTWGGAAAATACTATTCTAAAGTTCAAGAATGCTAAAGTAAAGGKTCAGATTTTTGAAATGAGCGCAGGTGCAGCAAGTGCTCCATAATCTAGGYGTGAAATGGGGTACTCTCTCCAACAACAAGAATGGAGCATTTATGGACCTTTGACCTTGAGGGGATTGTGAGGAGTTCATTGGAAGAATTACATGCTACAACGCCAGATATAATTTTTTAACAAACAAGAGGAAAGGAAGGAGATGGCGCAATGACCAAGGAAGGCATTTACATTCAAACAACTTCATTTTTTAATGTACTGTATAAATTCCTCTGTTTCTAAACCTCAGTGTTCTACTGCGTTTTTCAAAGAAAACAAAAAAATTACATTTAGAGTTCTGAAGTCTTTGTGGTGCTTTCTGAATGCCCATTTTAAGGAAAACATGTAGTAGATCTTCCTCAGAACTCTGTGTGACTTAAAGGCTTTCCAGTGCTCTTTAACACTCCTTTGTCTCAGGCATTAAAATCTGCATATGTATAGGTAATGTGAGCCTGGAGATGCAGCAGCTAAATTCAGTCTATTTCATCTGATGAGCTTTAAATCAGCCTCAACTATTAAAAATAAAAAAAAAGAAAGAAAAAAAAAGCAGCACAAAACTGTCAGAACTCAGCAATTATTTGATGTTTTCAAGTGGTCTGAAAAATGTGAAGTATGTAAATGCCAGTGTTATTACCAAAGCCTCATGTTTATAGCTCATTGTTTGTACAACCAAATGCTCATAGACTTTTGAAATTGCCACTCCTGTGCAAGGTCAGTCTATCATCGCATCATCTAATTTTATCCATATGAAAGTTAGTCATCGAAGGTAATTATCTACAGCCAACACAGAGAATATAGCACCTCTACAGACAATCCATCCTAAATATCTCAGATATCTCGTCTTGAAAGGAATTAATTGCTCAGTACTGATGCCAGTATCTCTTCACTATAATCACAGGGAATTTAAGCAATTTGATTATTTAAACTGCCCAAATTTTTATAACCAAAGTCAAGCAAAATAAATGTCCTTTAAGGCAATTTGTCTTCAGGGAGAGTTTTGGGAATCCACTTGAACTATGTGAGGTCTAGTGATTAGCAAAATCCTTAGCACTCTCTGTGGAATTTTCYCTGTTGAAAACTCTGTCCATTTGGGCCATTGAGGGTATAAGTTTTAGAGGGAGCTTTGTTGAAGATAGCCCTCAGAATCTACAAGGAGGAAGGGATGGATTCATGCATGAATACGTGGATGCTAAAGGCTGTTATAAAATGAAACAGCTAATTGAGTCTGGAGCCTTTGAGGGTTTAATGGTAATAAGCAACAACCTGGAAGAGCRCAGTAATTTGAACATGACAAATTCTGGAGGTTTCTTTGATGTGTGATAGAAAGTAATTTGAATCAGCATGAGAGTCTGAATCAAACAACGTAAGCCCTACCATAACCCGCTGGGGCTGGCATTCTTCTGGCTCGATAAAAGGTTTCTCAAGGCATTAAGTAAAGGCCACAGAAGGTGGGAACATAAATGCAAACAGAAGCCACCAAAATGTTAACTCCAGTTTTCCCTTCCRTCTTCCTTTTCCCCAGAGTGAATTTGTCATGAGCTGGTTAACATAATGATGTGTGTTTAAAAAAAAAAAAAAGAATATATATATATATGTATATATACTGAACATCTAGCAAAGTTTCTAGGGTGGAGCTCTTGTTAAGGTGATTTTTCACCGACTTGTAACAAGCTTGGACACAAATATTTTACAAATGGGGCAATCTCCTATTTAAACACCATGGTTTTGGTCACATCAGTTTAACTCAGGGTCAGCATTCTCTGACAAAGCAGTTTGCAGCTCATCTCTGGCAGGTTGGAGCTGAGGTGGCGGGAGGTTCGTCCATTGCCTTGCACAAACCTGGCCTGTTCATCGAGATCAACATGTGCCATTGCCCAGAGGCATCTTTTGGGGTGGTTCTTCTTCCCAGAAGCACAGCTTTTGTCACATAAAATGTTGAGTTGAATCAGCTGCAGCTGCCACTCCACACACTAAGATGACAGCTCAAGTRGAAAGCATTAGCTGCTGAATGCTACATCAGAACAGCTCGGCTTTAAAGCCTTGAGATTATTTAGAGCCACTGTGTTTAGAACCTTTAGGGGAAGAATACCAGACAAGTTAGATCACTATGAAAAATGATCACTAGGGACTACAATACATAATAAGGTATATAAATAAGTGTCACACAAAAGTGCCGTAGAAAAATGAAAAACAAAGTTTGCAACATTCTTTCACATAATGGCTTTATGGAAACATTACAACATTACACAAAGCTCGGAGTACATTATGAACCCCTGCAGACTCTGAAATGTGGTAAGCTGTAGGGTACAGGAACCCACAGAGAAGCAAAAGCAAAGGTTTAATGGTATTTTAAAWGTTATGACTACACAGAAGGAGAAATCAGCGATCTAATCCTTTTCAGCATTCTTTGTGCATGGCAGAATAGGCGGGAACTCTGATGCTGTCCTCTAAACCCAGCTGTGACCAAACAAGYGCTGGTAAGGGCAGCAGTTAAGAGACAGAGTTTGCGAAGACAGGATAGGATATCATCGAGGTCTGTGCAGTTGTTTCAGTGCTCTTCTTATTGCAGTGCACCACTGGCATGTGCATACATTTCCCTTCTGAGAGACCCCACCCTCATGCAACAAATACATTATGCTCTCAAAGGAAAAAAGRCTAAAAAACTTCAATGTCAGACTCCATAAATTTGCCTTGAAATAAAATTTACTTCCCTGGGAGGTCCCTAGAAACCTAAAGGAAAGGGATTTGGCTTTTAACGTAGGATGCTGCTAGGTTAAAAAAAGTCAACACAAGATTTAAAAGTATTATAAAATTGCTCAAGCTTCTGTGGAGTTTCATCAGCTGGAATTCAAACAGCACTAATATAAGAAAAATAATTTTAAAAGGGATATTAGCTTCTGCTGGACRTGTCTGCCTACTTTGTCCTGTAACCCTTGTGTTTTTCTCTATGAATGTATGAATCTAAAAAAGGAGAAGGTTCATTACATGAAAGTACCATGGACATACATTTAATGTGCTRAAAATTCCTTTCAACATAGCATTCCTTTTACAACTGAGAGATAACAAAAAATGTTCCTGTTTTAGTTTACATGGCCTTATAATCATTTTTTTTTTGCATATCCTGTCAAATTTAGTCTTGAACATACATATCTCAAGCTTGCAAAAGGAAAATGCAGGTTAATGAAAATTATTAAACAAACTAGAAAAGGAAAACAAAACAAGGAAATCAAAACACATCTTTTAAAAATATTTATTTTATTGCCTTGAAACAAACCTTTGTCTGTCATAAGCCGTCTTATTAGCCAGCTGTTTTGCTAACTGAAATATTGATCAAATCTGTCACACTTTCTTTGTCTGTCAGGAACAAGAGAAGGTGGTGACCCTTTCAGGAAATTGTAGTGACAGGTCTGTAATTTGATAATCACATGTTCAGAAAAGATTTTATTTGCTCCCTGATGTAAATTCAGGCTACTTAATTTCCTTTGATTTTTTTTTTTTTAAGTTTCAAGCTTCGTCTTCTGAAAACTTCAGTTACATGAAGAAATACAATATGGTTATTGCTTTTTCAGAATACACTATATAGATTTTTTTTCTCTCTTTAGCTGAGGTGACTGTGCTTACTGAGGAGAAGCTATTTATCTTTTTCCTCCAATTTCTCATTATATGAGAAGAATGCCTATAGAAAAATCCTGCCATATTGCTTTTTTTCAGAGTGGAACTATAACCTGCAGCCATTTCCAACTGCTGATGTCCAAGGGTCACAGGATCATACAAGAGTTTGGGTTGGATGAGACATTAAAGGTCATCTAGTTCAAAATTCTCTGCCATTGCCATGACACTTTCTACTAGACCAGGTTACTCAAAGCATGGTTTAAGCTGGCTTTGAACGCTTCCAGGGATAGGGCGTTCACAGCCTATCTGGACGATCTGTTCCTGTGCCTCAGCAGCCTCACAGTGAAGAATTTTTACCCAATATCTCTTCTAAACCTGCCCTTTGTCAGTTTGAATCCAGTCCCCCTTGTCCTATGGCTACATGCTCTTGTAAATATACTTCCAGTCACAACAGGCTGTTTTGTGGAATTGGGTATTTCCCATCTTGAAGTGACTGAGAAACTGAAAAAGCACCTCTCATGGGTTTTTTAGATACCCATGAGGCCCAGATTCAGGTTCCTGTTTCTCCAGGACTTTAAGATAACCAAATCACCTGCTTGTTCATCTTCCTTACCAGCACTTGAAAAGGCCTGGAAACAGAACAGTGCATCCTGCAGAGTAGAAAAGCTTCTCTCTCAAATTTTTGAGTAGTCAAATAACTAAGTTAGGCAATCCTTCCGTAATTATTTTGTACCATTAAATGTTCTATCCATCAGAATTTAATTGTTGTAATTAACAAAAGAAGCATTCTTCCTCTTCTCTCTATGTCACTGAAATGATCTTCTGCATGCCATTACTTGGCATCATTCACTGACTTGAAGATTGTGTGTCTTCATTTGATGAGCAAGGCTGTCACCTTCCCTGGATTTTTCTTTCTTTTTGGTATGATCAAAAGTAGTAAAATATTTTTCCCCACAGCTAAACTACAGCTCAGAGGTTACACACACCTGAACAGCTACTTCTGTAACAAACTTAATTTTCCTCCCAGATGAGCTACATTGAAACCAATTGGCTAMAAAGAAATTTGAAGGGGATATTAGTTTGCCATGATACTGTTGAGTGCCTGATCATGAGTAATGTATGCATTCTCTTCAAGGGAAATATCCAAAAATCGTGTCACAGAACATTTTACCCAAATCCTKCCACATCTTGCAGGGTGGAGGTTCAATTTTTTACAATCCTATATCAATCTTGAGATGCTGTTGCTTTTCACTTACTTAGGTTGTTTAAACTCGGAGCTTCCACCTGATCACTAATGAGTTGATTCTGTCCTCAGATGGATTATCTCAGACCTATTTGACTGTATTCTAGCTTTCAGAGATCAAGAACAAGGCCAAATAATACCCTCCTAAAATAAGATGAAATGTGAAATCYATTTTACTTGAATTCATACCACAAAAAATTAGATTTTTAGGCCAAGATGACGTTCCTTCTATATGTATTCAGCAGAGGGAAGCTATTTAGAAAAACATCCCAACCTGAGAGCTCACGATAATGAACATGACCAGACCTTTTGAGAATGTCTCTCTTTTCCTATGAACCATAGGCAGAACCTGAATGAGAGTCAAACACAGAGTCATACATGATATCCTGACATGGAAGGGGCCAATCAGGATCAACATCAAGTCCAACACCMAGCCCTGCACAGGCACCATCCCCAAGGATCACAATGGCTTGTGCCCAAGAACATTGTCCAAACACTCCATCAGGATTGGTGCTGTGACCTCTTCCCTGGGGAGCCTGTTCCAGAGCCCAACCACCCTCTAGGTGGAGAATCTTTTTCAAATATCCAACCTAAACCTCCCCTGAAACAAATTTAGGCCATTCTTTCAGGTCCTGACACTGGTCATCACAGAGAAGAGATGAGTGCCTGCCCGTCCTCTTCCCCTCATGAGTTTTCAGACTGCAAGGGTATCTCAGTCTTTTGAATCACACCTAGCTTTAGAAACCTTGATGAGGTAAGTTCCAAACTTACTGACAAATATTTCCTTATCCAATTCGAGAGACATCAAAATAACGTTTTTCACATCTACAAATATCTGTTATTCCATGACAACCTCTTCTGCCAGAGCTCTGGATTGACATCTCATCTGTCTGTCTGATGAATACCCTCTTGCAGTTTTTTTATTGCCTCTGTAGTATCCTCAGAATCTGTTTAAAACTCCCTTCATTCACACTGAAGCAAAGCAGGTGTAATTCCGTGAACAAAGAAATAACTCTTTGTGCAGCAGCAGAATTAGGTCTTTTTTAAAACAAACAGCTATGACMGGAGTATCAGGCATGTCATGTATACATCCTCTTAAAGACAGGGATGAAAAGGCTAAGGAGAAAAGAAAAAAGCAGAAAAAGTGTGTCACTTAGGAAGGAGTTAGACAAGAATTTTATCTGTATGTTTCGGTAACTGTTGCTTTTTTCATTTCATTTTTCAGTTAGGCAAAAAAGTGCTTTGGTTTCACCATTTTTTTTGAACTACATAATAAAAGTATTTCTTCTAAGAATTAAAGGTTTGACAGAAACCTCCAAAAATGTAGAGTATCACTGCTTACAGCTAGATGTGGTAAGGCTTGCTGAAGTTGATATTTTTAAGGTGATGCAATGTGGTGATATCTTGACTCATCTATTGTAGCTATTAGACTGCTCATATTAATATTGTGTTCACTCTTTCCCAGTGTCAGTGGAATATTTTCCTCCTCCTTTACTTTAGATAAGCATCACTTGGCTACACTTTTTGTGTAGTTTTATTCCTGGATGTAACCCTAGCAATAGACACCCCTCCCATTACTGCTACTTCAGCTCTTTAATATTTTTGAGTAAAAGTCCATTTTCTCCTGARTACACCCTTATGTCTCAACACTGTTGTTCTGAGRAATTTTATCAACCATAGGTGGTGCTGTGCTGTAATTCTTTGATTATGTTTYRTTGGTTTTTTTTTTTAAGTAGCTAAAAGAGGCATAAAGGCCACCAAGAAAGAATCTGTTGTTAGAGTTTTCAGAAAATAAAATAATAAAATAAAAATAGAAATGGATGGGATTARTTCAAAACAAACTCAGTGGGTGTTCTGGTGTACTTCTGAATTCTCAACTTCTTTTACTCTCTATCTTTCTATTTATATATTTTTAAGCTTCTGTGTATTTCTTTTCCACCACCTCTGGCTGTACTTTTAATTCTGGTACTTACTGGGTAGCCTATTTGGTAGATATCTCACAGCTTGACACCYTAATTTTCTTTGTTTATCTGCAGAAAAGCATCATCATAGAAGCTTCTGTTCATATTTAACTTTATCGGTGTTTATCTTTTAGTTGATCTGTACTTATTATCTTTCCATCAATGTATGCTTCTGAAGTTCAACTGGAGACAGACTTGAAATCATGAAATGGAGTATTGAGCCAAAATCTGGTCTGAATTTATCCAGCTAGGAGGCCRGGGTGATTTACCAAGCAAAAAGTGATGACATTTACCTGAGTCCTTTGAAACCACTACTTTTCTGTATGATGATGACCTAGAAATGTCCTGGGAAAGCYATTTCTGACAGGCTTTCTGTTTTTGTTTAGCTAAAATGGTCTGGAAACATCCTGTCATAAGGTACCACTTTGAAAATTAGCGCAATTACTACAAGTAAGAATTTTAATTTTTTTTTTGTTCCCACACTCCTGCATGTTTTCTTTAGATTTCATTTTTGTCCCAAGATTAATTCATTATTGTGCCTTAAAAGCAATGCCTCCTTTACCATGTGTTGCAGGGAGAGAAAACCTTGCTCAATTCACGTGGTTAAAATCAAATCATTACGAAGGAGGTATGTCAATTCATTAATGACACATCATTATCTCACAATCAGTGAGCTATACAGTCAGGATCAATTCAGAAATAACAYAAATAAACCACAACCTCTGAAACTTGCAAAATGCTAACCAACACCTGTGCTTTTTGAGACATCCTCCCATAACTATTCCTCAAAAATTTTAATCACATCTACATGCATGGGTATGCAGACAGAGTTATAGAATAGTAGAATGATAGAATTGCTTAGGCAGAAACAATGAAGATTAACAAATTAAACCATTAAGCAAGCACTGCCAAGYCTGCCATTTAACCTTGTCCCTAAGCACCACATCTACCTGTCTTTTAAACCCCTTTATGGATGGTGACTCCACCAACTTCCTTGGGTTGAGTTCACAAAATTTCTCCCAGGACACTGTAGTCAGAAGAACACAGCCCTCCTCTCAGAGCTCTTTTCCCCGTTTTCACAACATTCCTGTTGGAGATGTGCTGGCCATACCACTGTGGGTACGCACATCAGTACCTGCAGTCCCGTAATTCCCACCTGTGAGCGCTGAGACGTGCACACACTGGCTGTGGGTCTCTCCTTGCTGTCCCTGCACTGCTAGGTAGGAAAAAAACCTGATGCCCTTATCTTTCAATTTTTTTGTTGGGTTGTAGGCAGCATTCTTGCRTACAACTGTGCACACTAGTTGACTCCCACCACTGCATGTTGCAGCATAGGTCATGTCCTTGGGAATCCTGCTACATGCTTGGCCAGGCTGTTTTGTGGCAGTGAGCTCCACATGATCCCTACTGATCAGCTATTTATTTTTCCATATTTTTTTCGGTATAATCAAAGAAAATACACAGCTGTTTGTTCAAAATTCCCTGAAACTCCCTCTAGATATCACCCTGCAAGACCTCAGTTTACAGAGAATGTCTTGGTTTAATAAAAAAGGGAAAAAATCTTCCAAAAAAACATTTATTTTAAAACAGAGGGTATCTTAACTCCTTTTTTCCTTTGCTTCCTGCTTGGCTATGTATCTTCATTCATTTTAATCTTGTAAACACAAGAAAAGGTCCTAGCAATTTTTTTAACGGAAGAGCCTAATAAACACCAGCTGGACTCCAGAGAAGCTCTATTTTGATTTTAAAAAATATTCATTTGGACATCCCTGCAAATGTCATGGACCACTCTAATATTCATGTTCTTCCTGCTTAAAAGAAAATGCRCTGATCTGAAAAGCAAAAACTCTTAGATTGGCACTCAAGTGAGTATAGCCTATGTTGTACTTCTGTTGTCTTTGTTGTGGGCTGCCATCATTATATATGAGTGTTTAGCAGCTAATTGATGGGCAAAGTTGTGTTCCAGATAAAAAAACTTTTATGTGGAGTTAATAGTCAAAAATTCCATTCTATTTATTATGGAAGATTTTAATCAAGCCAGGAAACTTCTTGATTCAGTCAGCCATGAAGTAGTTCAATCCAGGGCTGATGTTTCCTGGAAGTGCAGTCAACCTGTTCATCTCCAATGAAAGGGGKTTTTTTTTCCTGCCTGCTGTATGACTTATGCTTAAATAGTTAGAAAATATTCCAGTAGTTGCTGAGGCACCTAGAAGGGAAATCTCTAAGGTATTTGAAGCCTTATGTATTAATTGCTTTGAAGAGCAGAGTTCACCGACAGCCAGGGGAGCAACAGATATGCTTATGGCTCATCTTGATACATGGTGGAGGTCAGTAACTAGCTGAGACTGTACATTATTTTCTTCCATTCAGCAATACATTCAATGAAAAACAGCAGTGCAGCACAGAGGTGAAAAATGCACATGTCACCATAACTGCAGTCTTCTGTGGAAAAGTGAGGAAAAGATTCTTAGGTGCTGGAAGAGCAAGAAGATAGAATGAATAATATGATGTTTATAGGAAGGTATGTGCTTCAATGGTAAGAAAATGTTGATGATACAGAAAAAGTTTTCAAAGGCATCATCTCAAAATATGAACTAGAGCAGGAGCATGTGCAATGTCTGATGTACAAKAGGTCTGTTTGGAATGTCTAGAAAATGAGAAACTTCTATTAAAGTGAGATCAGTTTGTGAAACTTCTTCATATATATATACTGGATTGGAAAATATCAGGGAAGAAGAACTAGAACCACAAGTTAAATTGGTCTCAAACTGGACATAACTGTGACTGAATTAGCAATTATGTTAAAAAAAAAAAACTAGAAAAAATCTAGACCTGGAAGAGGAAGGGAGAAATTACTTCAGAACCAATTTCAAGATGCAACTTATGTTCCTAAAAAAGATTCTGTGAGTTAGGGTGTGCAAAGAACTGGAGTGACCAAAGAGATTTCTCTCTGTAATGCATCCCTAAACCTTTCTTCCAAATTTACACTGAATGGAACCCAAACCTTTGATATGCTCATCTGCTAATCTCTTGCTAGCAACTCTGTCTGAGGGAAGACAGCATGGAGGAGAGATTCATATGGGTCCCTTGTGTGACTGCCTTCAGAGAAAAGCATTTTGTTTCCTTGTATTCTTTGGGGTCTCCTGGGATCATAAACATATGAATTATCACAGACTCACAGCTTAGACACTTTCTTGCTGTCCATCTTTTTCATTTCCAGGCACTACACATCAAGCAAAGACTTGTAAACATAAGCAGTGGAGTGAAGTGGAGAAAAATATAAGGGAAGAACCTAAGGATCTCAAGTCCCTCCTTTTATCCTAGTTTTCTGACAATTTTAGGGCCTACTAAGATGTGCAGACTATTAGAAACTCACAACCCCAAGTYTTCCAATTTTTTTCACATACAGTTTTGTAGTGCACTTTTGTCTGTTGAGCTTTCCTCACTTTCAAATGCCTTTTTTAGCACTTAACTTAAMCTAATCCCCTTTTCCTCTCTGTCCTGATGCTAAGCTGATGTTCTGAAATGTATGTGCAATTGCCAGCCAATTRCCTTTACTTGTTATAAACCTTTTTCCCCACCTACTTTCCTTTGTCTCTTGTTATTATTCTTGACTGAGACAGAGGTCATGTCTTTTTCATCATATCTGAAGAGAACCTCACAAAGACATAACACCAGATAAATAGTCATTATTGAGGATGAAAAGGTGAAGTTAAATTGTCCAAAATAATTCTACATTTTAGAACAAATTGGGGTCATCTCAGCTTTCTTGGACATGTAGAAAAACTTATCCTTTATGGACCTTTGTGGAGAAAAAGAAGAAAAAGAGGCATCATGTCTGCTTCTTTCAAACACAAATTTCCAGATTCTACTTTTTGCTATGTTCCCTACCTCCCTTCCTTGGCCATCCATTGCATATTTACCTGCCTAAGTGGTGGTTTGTCTAATAGAAAATAACAGCAGATCTAGGAACCTTTTTTCTGCCACTGACATTTATATGATAAATATTTGGATATGTATTAAAAATGAAATCTCTAAATCACACAAAACATGCAAAAATAATTTTTGATCTGTTTACACAGTCAGTCAACATGTTGCTAATAACATAATCACATGGAACAGCATCTCTAAACCTCCAATAAATTCAGCTTATGGAAGAGAAAATGTATTAAGAGATTGTTYTCCTTACAGAATAATTCCACATAGAACAAAGAAATACACAGTGAATAAAATACTTTCTTTAGGGGCTGAAGGATTCTTCCATAGATCTAGAAAATTTACTAAAGTGATCCAATTTATACAAAGATAGGACTTGGGTTTTGGTTTTGGCATTTTTTAGCATCTTACATTTTCAGTGTTTCTCTGATTTTTTACTATTGAAGACTAATTTTTTTTAACTTTTGTTGTGGGTTTTTGAAGTTACGTACACTTATACCAGCATCTCTCAAATATTCAGCAAACAACTGCTTTCAATCATGAGCCATCACGGTTATATTGATTGCCTAGCAAACTCTATACTCTTTCCATTAGGAACCATAAAATGCTTTTTTTTTTTTCCCCTTCTATATAAAAGACATGAATAATTTCTGAAAAATGCTTACAGTTCCACAGCATTTCAACTTTTAAAAAACCTTATTTGGAAAAATATTTTAATCTTGAGGTCTTCCTCCAAGCACCTCTAATACTAACATTGCTGCATCAGTTTACAGACACTGTGGCAACAAGACCTAAACTTTTATGTGATGATCTATTACAGCAGAATTAGATATAGATTTCAAAAGAATCTTATTCTTACTTTTTCCATTTCATATTATATTCCTTGTAAAGAATTGAGTAGAATACAATTCTTGCATTTATCAACAACAGCATCTAGTTTTGAACAGTTACTAAGATATAGAATATCCTCAAACATGTCATCTGCCACTCTGTAATAAAACTGTACCAGTCTCTTGGCTGACATCTTAAAGATATGCACAWTTAAATTCAATAGAAACATCACAGGTTTCTAATTCCTAATTTTAGGGCAAGTTTAAGGAAAAAAAGCAGTATTARTTTTACTTCAAAAAGGGCTACTCAGAGGGGGCGAAAAAAATTTYCTTCTTTTTCCCTTTTCTTTTCTTTTTTTTTTTTAATTAATTATAGATTAGAAAGAAATTCAGGGGGAGAGAAGGCACAGAGCATAAATATGGTTATATTAAGTTCACTTAAAATTCTCTGACAGGAATCCTCTGCCATTCCTCAGCTCTTCTTAAAGGACTTCTTAAAGTGCAAACCCAATCACTCATACCCCATGTTTCTAGACCCTGATCTCTCCACAGCCACACAGTTGCTGAACTGCCAAAGGTGCACAACAAACCAAGCCAGTATTTCAGACCCTTGAAGCTCACTGGTCTCTCTATAGACCAGTGTTTGTGAAATGTTCAATTTAATAACAATGACCTATCATGTGCCACTATGGCATCTGATATCCCAGAAAAATGCAAATCCATGTGTCCCACATAGAGGGGAGAAGTGAGTATGAAAGGTAGGGCTGCTGAGAAATGTAACATAATTTAATACCCTTTAAAAGACAAAACTCCTTGTAACATTACTTAGGCAGCAATTTTTATTCAAGTAATGTCAGTAACATTATTTAAAATCCTTTTAGATAAGAACACCCACCCCCGCACTCATCTCTTCATCAACTGACACCTGTCAAGAAGAAACTGTGGGGGGAAGGACTGCTCTTTAAAAGAAATTTGAATAATGTTAATACATTGCTCAAAAATATTTGGCAGACACTTTTCTTCCTAGCAGCTCTCTCTTTGACCTACATGTGCTTATGCAATACCCTTGAAGAAGAACAAGGAAAATATCTAAAACTTCAGTCAGAGTTAAAAATTTCTTTTCTTTTAAGAGAAGGAGAACTAGTGGTAGTCTAATATTACTTGAGTTTTCCTGAAAAAATAAAGCTGTATGAATGATACAGTATGTTATAGACTGTGAAAATACTGCATTTAGAATCACAGAATGATAGAATTGATTAGATTGGAGAAGATTTTTAAGATCATTGAGGACAAGCATTAATCCAGTACTGCCAAGTCCATGACTAAACTGTAGTGACGTCCCTGCCATATATTCATGTATTTTAAATCTTTGGGTATATTTGGGAGTTTCTGATCAATGGAAATGTACAGGCAGATGTTATATGACCTTCTAGACACTGTCCTGACACACTACCTGTTTTGCATAAGTCACAGTACAAGCCCTCTGTTGGTCTCCATGTGTTTGGCAACAGCCATGCCACATTCAACTCCTGGCTTTGTCCACAGCAGAAGCTGCCAAGAGAGCAGAAATGTGCCAGGTGTATGGGTATGTGATGTAGAAAAAAAGGGTTTACATTTGTACTTCTTTCCTTTCTCATTGCCCCCTTTTATGAAAATGAATGCTTGAGTAGCCATTTCCTATTCCATCAATCTCTGCTAGTACACTGAAGTATCAAAATTGTAATGACTCATGCAGTCTGGGAAAGATAAAGTGAACATATACTACTTTGACTTTATCACTGCTCTGTAATTCAATTGCCTATGGTTTTTTTCATTCTCTTTGGTTTTAACCTTCCTGATCTCATAGAAATATAAGCTTACATTGTCCAAATGTAGGTGTCTGAAGTTCTTTCAGTCAGAACAATAAGGAAGCTGCTATTCAGTACTTCTGAGTGACCAGAATGGTTTAGTTTTATGTTCCAGTGATTACAATCCCTGGTAGTGAATTAAGACTTCTGGGATTGCATCTGTATAAGCACTTAGAATAAGGTGGTAGTCCCYGTCCCTTTGTAGTGAAAATGGACAACATTAAAGGAAATGTTTGATAAAKATTTAGATTTTGGGTCTTGACACAGAGAAATTTCATCATACAAAGATGCTGCCACTACACAAGACCTATGTAGGATTCTATTTTACTTTAGGATTCCCAGAAATTCAAAGAAGAAAAGAGAGTACGTCTAGAGGGATCATCTTAAGGTCCCCTATATTCCTAAGGTTATTCAAGTCAGCAGCCCTGTTTCTCTTCAGCAGTTGGAAGCAGACTCTAAAGAAATWACTGTCAATGCAAGTATCTGCTCTATAGGCATTTAAAAGTTAGGTAATATAAATTTCTCTTGTTGGACATCAGCAGCTTCCTGACAGCTCTCCAAGGATACTTACCCCATGGCAAAGGTGCATAATTCAAGAACAATTGTACTGCCAATGAATCCATGACAACGTTCTCCAAAGCAGACATGGATACATGCATGAACAGGTAGCTCAGAACACTGCAAATCTTTCCATGGTGTTTGATTATGAAAGAGGCATGGATGTTTAAACCAAGATAGATAGCACAGTAAGAAAATTGTGTTTTGTGTCACTTCTCTTAAAGACATAAAATGGTTATTGTCATCATTAATAGAAGCAAAACCCAAGGAAAAAGACTGGAAACCACTGAAGTAGGACAACCTTTTTACAGTGAAATCAATTAAATACATGCTGCTCTCTTAAAATGCACCACTTCATTTTAAGGAGCTTAAGGTATGAATAACAAGGCCATAAAATGTTAATAACTATAATAACTGTAACTTCTACGATATTTTTTAACTGTGCGGAACTGTAATGTGACAAGGAACAATAAAAAGAACTTGCAGACATTACTTGGGTTAGGAAAGGTTGAGAGATTTTACTGAGAAAGCTCTGCTCTTTCACCTCCTTGACCTTGAATGAATAAAATCCAGAAAAGTGAAGTGGCCAGGTAGTTTTTTCAAGCCATGGCTTGGGAATTGCCATCATATTTATTTTGTTGCTGCTGTTTATATATACTGTAATGCCTAGAGCCCTCGTCATGAGCTGTTGTGCTAAGCACTGAAAAATACAGATTAAAATGACAATCTCTGTCTCTCAGAGCTTGTATGTAAAATGTAAGGCAAGAGAAAACAGCCTCATGTGAAGAGACAGGACAACAGAAGGAAACATTTTTTCTTGGTCAGCCTGATAAGCAATGGCCAATTTCTTGAGGGTTTTTTTCTTTTTCAGCAGGCTGGTAAAGTGGTAAAGGATCTGCAAGAAAGTACAGCTTTGTAGAAGATTTTGGAAGGCCCCTGTCAGACAAAGAAGATGTCTGGTAGGGGTCCCAAAAATGTCTTTTACATGTCTGTGAGCAGACTGAGGGAGATAGGACACTGAGCTGTAGATCTGAGCCAATCCAGAATGAGAAAGGTCCTTTGGAGGATATATGTAAAGAACAAAGCCAAGGGAATTTGGACCCATCAGAATCAATGAAGGGTAAAAAAAATTCAGATATGCTGCAAATGGATAGCAAGCTGAGRAGAACAGGATGTGAGGCTCAAGCCAATTTCTGAAAGCTTGAAAAATGTTCAACAGTCCTTCTCTGCTCTGCTGCTTGTGAGCGCACAACTAATAGGAAGTAGAGGCATCTTTGGAATTATTCATTATTGCTTCAGTCAATGTCATTGAAACACAAGAGAGTCATTCTGCCTTTGAGAATCACCTATCCAAAACAAGAGAGAAGCATCTGGAATGTTCACTCTAGACGGGTAGTTTCACCCAAATTTATGTGCAAGCATTCGGGGGTTGCTGAAACTGATAGGTCAGCTGAGGTGAGGAGCTGGACCCCTATGTCCCCAGGTCCAACCAGGAGCAAGTCTGGGCATGTGCTCCTGGTAGGCACATGCCTGGTCACATGAAACAGCACATTCTGGCAAATTCAGTGTTTACACAAATTTGCCAGAACACAATACGTGTTCAACACATGAACACAAACAGCAGCAATGGCCTCATTCTGTTCTCTGGCAAGTGGAAAACCCACTACTTGGAAAAAAATCTTTATGTAKAGATATATAATGTGGATCCATTCAGTAAGGTGACTCTGTCTGCCCAGTAGCTGATGCTGGAACACCAGTTTCCCACTTTTCCCCTCTAGACACACACACACACACACTGTTAACTCCCAAACACTACAGYGTCTGCAGCATTTGGCCTATATCCCCAGACCCTCCAGTAGCCATGTGATGGAATTGTAGAATCATGGAATCATGGAATGGTTTGGGTTGGAAGGAGCCTTTATCTAGTTCCAACCCCTATGTCAAGTTATCCCTTGGTTAAGGGATATGTTCCACTTGACCAAGTTGCTCAAAGGCCCATCCAACCCAGCTTTGAACAACTGCAGGGATGGGACAGCTACATGTTCTCTGGACAAACTGCACTCAGCTGTCACACCCCCAGTTACATACACCCCACTAGCTAATGACCAGTTCACCGTACTTGCCAGTTACCCTTACTTGATATTTACTGGTGTTGGCACACTGCCATATGCACTTGCACTTGCTCCTCTTGCTGGTACCAAAACCACAGAACTCCAAAATCAACAGATGTTTCTGATGATGCTATACTTTGCTCTGCCCAGGGCTGCTGCAAAGCAGTACTTACAGAAACCTTTGCAGAGGCAATCCTAGAAAAGCTATCCATTGTTGCATTCATTCCTCTTGGCAATGAAAAAACTAAATTACCTATTATGACAAAATTGTACTTTTTGCCTGAAAAACTATGACACAGGATTAGGAAGCTGGTGTTTGCTGCTTATMCTCAGAAGCACCTAAGACTCCTTCTCCTATCAGCAGAAAGAAAAAAGTCACCGCAAAAGGATCCATGCACAATGCAATCATCTTCCATTCAGAAAACACAAGATGAAGAGTCAAAATACTGTTTGCACCACCACCTTTTAAAAATGCTGGGTTGTTGGCGCAGTTTGTGAGGCACAACCTTACAGAGGAAGAGGGCAATKGTGCCCTGCCTTCATTTGGGATATATTTCTTCTGGGGAGCAAAAGGAAATKAAAATTATAATTATATCTTCTCAGGTGCAACAGGAAAGCAATGCTGTTTCCATTGTCACTTCCTGTTGGGCAAAGAAGTGGTCACAGATAAAAGGACAGATCAGCAGGGCCAGGGGTTTTCCATGACTTATACTCAGTTCATAGAATCATGGAATTGTAGAATGATTTGTGGTGGAAGGGACGTTTAAGATCATCTTGTTCCAGCTCCCTGCCATGGGCAGGGAGACCTTCCACTAGACCAGGTTGCTCAAAACCCCACCCAGCCTGGCCTTGAACACTTCCAGAAATGGGGTATCCACAGCTTCTTCAGGCAGCCTGTGCCAGAGCCTCACCATCCTCACCCTAAACTTCATGTAGGACAGACMCTGTGCCAGTTCCTCTAAATGAGGATTATGAGTTTAGATTTATGGGATCATTAAGTTTGGAAAAGTCCTCCAAAGGTCATGGAGTCCAACCTTTGTCAACTAAACTTTGACATCACCATGTCAACTAAATCACAGCACCAAGTGCCACATCCTGTCATTATTGAACACTTACACTTTAAAGGCTTTGCGTCTTATAGTGTGGGCAGCGGTGTCCATGACCATGCTACCTCAGCATAGGGCTCAGCCAGTATTTCCTGAAATGTGGCAAGCACCAGGAAAGTATTTTTGTGCAGAGCACAGGCAGAAAAAACTGTTATCTTTACTGTTTTTGTTCATGTACCCTTTCAAGATTTTTAATCTGTCATGAATGACTGCATGCTAAATATCTAGGCAGATAGATTAGCTACATGCCAACCCAAAGAGAAGTAATCAMCTCTTTCTGTAAGAATTTGTTTGCATGGGAGATTGCAGGAAATTAATTCCAAATAAATTTTAATGGTTTAACAAAGCAATGTAAATACATATTATTAGGAAATCAATGTGTATATGAATTAGYTTACTTAAGTCACTTTAGAGTCATATAGTTATGTAATTTGGAAAAGTTTTCATTATTTTTTTGATGTAGACATGAGTCCCAAGAATTTTAGAARTGACAGATCTCTTTGGACATGTCAAAAGCCATGCTCCAAAATATTAAGAATAGAGTTAATCAGAGATTTTTCCATTGAAAATTCCAGTCTGCATGTAAAGAGAACAATTCCAAAAAGCTRTTTTGGGGACAAATAATCTAAATACTAAAAAATTCCAGTTCTCAACAAAAATTTTCTAATTTGAGGCTGTAACCCCCTAAAATAAAGTGCATTTGTTTGTTTTYTGTTTAGTTTCTTTTRTTAAAAATTTATATAGCAAGAGACWGTCAATTAAAAAGAAARTATGGTMATTTTTAAGCYTTTTAAGRCCATGTAATTCRTAAATCAGAATAAAATTCTTTAGAAGACAAAACTCAATCTTTTTAAGTCATCTCTAGCATTGCTGGAACCATTTAAGTGAATAGTTCTGACCGTTTAGAGGAGATCTCAGCACCAATTCTAAGATCTATACCTAGATATGTTGCAGTATTCAAGCAGCATTGCCTCCAGCTTCTGCTTCTTTTGTTTCTGATGTTTTAACTGTAGAACCAAGTGGAAAGGACACATCTCCTTCCACTGCACTGAAATACCCATCAGGCAAAAGAAAGCTTGAWGGATGCACACCCACATCTTCCCACTTTGAATCCAGAACTTTACTCCTAGGAWAGTGAAGTTTCATAAAATCCAGCAAATTATTTACTAAGTCAGCTGAAAAGAGTAGGAGGGCCAGTTCTCATTTCTGAAAGCACCAGGGGAAATAAAAGAGAGAGGAAAAAACAAGCATACAAATGTGGCAATTAAAGACGATGAAAAGGAAATAAGAGAAGACCTGGTCCTCTTTATCAGAAAACAAATCTAGCTGTTGTTAGAATAGTCTCAGGTCAGTTGGGATACTCAAGACCCCTAGTGTATTAAGGAACAGGGCCAGCAAATGAAGGTATTGCAGAGGGAGAAATTCACGTTTGAGKTAGACACTCAAGAGTGCAGGAATATGCCCCTGCCTAGTGACACTGGTCTCATTTCAAAGAACTTGGACACTCCAAGAAAGCAATTGAACTCATCACACACATCCAAAAAAGGTCAGATGAATCACAGCAAAGAAATATCTCTCTCCAGTGAGAAAAAAATTATCTTTAGTGACCAGCTAAGGTGGCAGACACACCACAGACAGATACAGATGACACCAGTCTCAGCCTTTCATCTTCAWACACTCAAAACAAATTGTCAACTATAACTGAAGAAAAATTTTATGGTTTTTTTTACAATGCTTTCTGTCTTCCTATAGAACTGAACACCCTGCATTTGTGGTGTGTAAAACATCTCATGAACCTCCAAGGGTAGTGATTTCATATTGAKTAGTAATTAGGTGAGTTTATACTGTGGAAAAATTACGGATGGACATTTAGCAATTCTGCAATGGGAACAAAAATTTGAGCAAGGAAATGTCTCCAATTTCGAACCAGGATGGATTTAGGACAGATAAAAGTCTCATGTTTTAGGGTCACTGATTCAAACTTTGCTTAGCGCAGGCAAGCTGTTACTAAGTACAGACTAAAATGAAATCATTTGCCATTATTATTTAATTCTTCATTGCTCTGTATCAAAACTACCTCCACACTGCTGATGACATTACTTGCTAACCCACACATGCCACTGTTCTGCCCATAAATTAAAATATGATGCAGTAGCTTGTGGTTCCACTTTGCACTATTGGCTACATAGCCCATGTGAGGTACAGACATAAGTCTCTAAAATAGTATGTGTTAAGTCTGTAGATTATATCTATAGATTTTTCTTACAAAGGATCATATTTTGCACCTGGGAAAAGTGGAAAAATYCCATGTCTGACATAACAAGCATGTCACGTGTTACAAGGGCATATAGTAACCACGGCACAGGGGAGKGGCTTCAMAYTGAAGGAGGGTGGGTTTAGATTAGATACTAGGAATAAATTCTTCRCTGTGAGGGTGCTGAGGCATTGGAACAGGCTGTCCAGAGAAGATGTGGCTGTCACATCCCTGGAAGTGTTCAAGGCCACGTTGAATGGCCTCTAAGGAACCAGACCTAATGGATGGTGACCATGTCCATGGCAAGGTGGTTGAAACTAGAGGATTCCTAAGATCACTTCCAGTCCAAACCCTTCTATAATTCTATAAATGGAATTTCTGTACATATACAGATCAACTGCACCTATGCTGCAGTTGATTATTTGGACATTCTGTGTGTTAAAAAAAATGAAAAGTTGCTGTTCTATGTTGGTCCATTACAAAACTATAATAAATCAAGTTGAAAAATGAAGATGAGTTTTCTGTAAAAAACATTTAATTTTACTTGGATTTATATATTCACAGAAGACAATTTTATAAAAATCCTCTTTAATAACAACAACAAATTCTTTAATGCAACTACCAGCAATCTATCAATTAATGGCTTATTGTTGTGCTTGTTGTCCTCAGATGATGTGGGTCCTTAATATATATCAGGCAAACTGCATAGTTGCCGCCAGTTTCAGGAAAGTTGTAATCAACCTTTTAATCAATTTTCATAGATTTGGGTTTTAATATCAATGAAGCACTGCTGTCTCACTACTTTTTTCTCTATCATGGTTCTAAGAAAAATATTTGCTTGGGGGGATATTTTTTCTGGACTTACTGGGATGTATTCCTAGGACACATTGGAAGGATGGAGAGAAGGGGGAGTGAYCAAAATTAGTCCATTCAATGGAAAGAAAAGAAAAGCAAGAACTTTGTCTGAAATGCACGAACTCAAAAAATAAAGTGCTCCAGCACTTTCTTTCAAAGAGTCTTCACTCTAAGAAGAAATGTGTGATTTAACCTCCAATATCCAATCTTTTTTTTTTTTTTTGAGTAAACTTTGATGAAACTAAATATCAATTTCATAGAACTTCACTGTTGGTATTGCCTGCAGCATTTTGTTTGGTAATATTGTCACTCTTGATGTCCTTCAGAGGAAAAATTAATTCTTAAATATACTGGCTTACCTACTGGCAGACAGTGTCCCCTACCATAAAGAATATATTTCAGCCTTTACTTCTCATATGTCATTATTGACAATAAAAGGAAAAATAAATCTTATATCTTTTTGGTATCAAATACATTCCAAAAAACTGTGTTAAGTTACTTCTGGTGCTGAAGAGAGTTTTGCAGCTGGCCAAAAGTGATGCAGCATTTGAGGCATGCCTGATAAATAATTTTGCATCTTTCTCACCCATGTCCTTCAGGATAGGCTTCTGTTTCTTAAACTAAGTTGTCTAGTATTATAGAAGATTCCCTGGGATATTCCATTAGGTTTTGAATTGCTGTTCCAGGCATTGCATGGTCATATCTACCCACTCCATGGGAATGTTTTGGATAACCTGGYATGCCTAAAACACCACTTCAGTATTTAGGCAATTGAATTCTTTCCCCTCTTTCCAATCCAGTGCTGTAATAGCATCCTTATCAACAGTAAAATTTATGAACTGAATGATGAGAAGCATAAACTCACACTGGGTGGGGAGAAGAAATTCTAAGAGGTGATAATCTCAATATTTATATACAATCCATGAAGGCTGGGCAGCTACAGCCCCTCTGTCTGCCTCCAAGMTTTTTCAGAGCTTGGAGCACACCCCATGAGTACAAAAAAAAAAAGATGTCTTTCTAATTATTCTTATAGAGTTTCTCCACATGACATTAAACTGCATGTTATTGCTGGTGTCTTTTCCTTTGAGGAAAGACTTGAAATTAAAAGAAGAAAATATGATAAGGACCTTGTACCATCATACAAGCAACCTGTAGTCCTACTTGTCATATAAATTTCACTCTTTACTTTTACTCTTGTCTTATGTTTGATTGTTCATATACATTGATTCTGAGATTTTTCATGCACTTTTTTATATGCTGTGTCCATGGATATGTAGGCTTTCAGAGCACCTTCAGTGATTCCTCTAAGAGAAAAGGTCAAGTCAAAGAATTCKGTCCTTATAAGTATTATAGTACCCACAATATTGCAAAAGTTTTATCACATGCTTTGGACTTCAGATAGAGATGAGGAAAATAAAGTTATCCTTCTGCCCCCACGTGCAGTGGGCTGTATTTGGATCATATTTTTCCCAAACAACATATGGATGACCATAAGTGCATTAATTGACATTTTATGGCCTGCAATGGATGGAAAATCTACCCTAATAACAACTAATTTAGTGATTTCTTCTGGCTAGGGCATATTCAAAGCCAAGAATGGTTTAAATATGCCCGTGTATATATATATGGGTTTTGGTTTTTTCATGGGAAAGGGTGAAAATCTTGTAGAATTATCTTAATAGTATCTAAATTTGGACAAACAACCAAACTGACTCTCATGATTCAATGCTAATAGGCTTTGCTCCTGTGGTGAGGGATTTCTTGGTGTAGGAGAATCAGTACTGCCAAACACCTTAATCTAGAAAATTAAAATTTCAAGATTTTTGTTTTGTTCCAGTATATGAGACAATATAAGACACATTAAGAAAGATTTCTAATCTTTTTGWTTTTATGTGCATGTGCTCTTGTAAATTATTTGCACTTAATACTTCCAAAGCGCTTTCATTTTTAATGAATGCCATCTAAAATAAATTRAGGTTTATACATACAGCTTCTTCTACAAATCACTGGCCTAATCTAAGTATGGAGGTATACAGCTGGAGAAGTCCGTCCTGCTTTACAAACTGAGAAATTAAAATGAATAGGGATGGTCACACCTCTGGGCATGTTCTGCAACAACAATTTTTCAAAATGTGTTAACGCACAGAAAAAAACCCATGAAAATTACCAAGAAAATAAAATCCAGAGGCCAAAACTCTTCCTGTTCAACTGTAATTAGCTAGRTAGGCCTAATGACAAAATAAAGGGAAAGGAAATGCTGTATTCATATTACTTGATCATGGAGAGGAGGGCAGGATTTGGTTAGYTACATATAGGCCTTGGGTGACAAGTCGGCTGTGCAGCACATCGCAGCTGGACCCCAGCCCCTCCTCTATGGGCGTCAGGGCTCCTTGTGTCTCATCTTTCTTGTGGAGAACATCCATATGATGGATGGGAGGCATYCTTTGCCCAAAACCCTGCTGGGAATTCCCTGCAGCCCAAGAAGAGGTATAGAGGATCCTGGGATCAGTGTTCACAGTCTGTTATGTCCTTTCACTGAATGTGGTTGAGAAGCAGGAGATGAGGAGGCTGCATTCCAGACTGGTGGAAAGTTATTTCTTCCAGAAGAGCAGCAGAGCTGTATGGGGCAAATCAGGAGAGAAATGGGCTTCTGCATGCACTGGGAGCCACTGGGACAAACACAGAACCAGGGGCAGAAAGATGAAGACGACAAGAAGCCTCTTAACCYAGAGCTTGTAGAGGGAAGTTGAGAAAAAAGGGGCCTCCCTATGGAACAGATCAACARAGGGGTGTTTTGTTTCAAATTCTTTTCCATTTTACTAAACAAGTTCTGTGGCTTCTCTGTTTTACAAAGTTTGATGATCACCTTGATATTCTTATAAAAGTTAGGTCTAGATTTGTCAAGCCCCTTTGGAGTTTTGGGGGCCCTCTGTTTTAAGGAGGAGGTGTTCACAGGCTCAGCTTTAGGTCCTGGCTGACTCTGGGACTCATCAAAGACACTTTCCAGACCCAAAGAGAAAATTACCCCCTGACGCAGGAGGCCGTAAAGTCACTATAAATATCTCCATTTGCCGCACACCTTTTCTTCTCTCTGCCTCCTGTCCTTTGCTTGTCAGGTCTTGGTCTCCTTTACCTGCCTAGTGCTGCTTCTTCAGTATCCCAAGAAGTCAGGTTTTCCTAGGAATTAAGATATAAGCAATAAAGTTCCTATCATATTTATTCTATAGCCTACCTTATAGTCTTACACTGCTCTAAGATAAGATGAATGATTACATAAAGAGAGGGGTTGTTTCAAGTGAGTCTCTCGGGAGCCGCAGATATTCCTGAACCAATCTGGGGTGGTTGCTACAGAGAATCATTAACCTGTCATTACAGAATAAATAACATGAGAGTCAGGAGAAGGTCATACCAATCCTGTCTCTTTTTGTAAACTATCTTTAAAGTGTCTGGTCAATGTCACGTCTCACCTGCTCACCTACACAGCCGTTTGCATTTCTGCTCTATCTGCTTATCCCGCAGTGCAGTAAATCTGCAAAGCAATGCCATCCCTGTCATGCAGCTTTAGCATTGCCCTGTACCCTCAGTGCCTGCCCAGACAGCTAATCTGTGTAAGAAAAGTCTTCATTATTTCTAATGAAGGAGTTTAAATTTAAAGAACAATAATGTTGTCATTACTATTTAAATTCTTTGTTACCTCATTTTTAATACAAATAAATGGGCACTGGCTACTGAGCTAAGAATTTCAAGATGATATTTAGCCACAGAAAATACACATTTGCAATAAAAAAACCTTTTCTTCCATTCTTGATCATTGCAATTTCCCTTCAGGTTTTCCACGCAATTTTCCTGTTTGTGTTACAGTATTTTATAGCCAATATCACTGTCAAAGTTGCAAAGTGCTTGCATTTAAAATTATCTCTCCTGGCAGATGCACCTGAAACAGATGCAAACTGTTCCTCAAAAGAACTAAATATCTTGGTCCTTTCCCTTTATTTACACAGGGGAAATGGCTTTCACCAGCCTTTTCTGGCAAAAAGCTTTTTTATCCTTTTCTTTCAAAGGTCATATTTGTATGAAACTAAAGCAGTCCCTTAGGACAAGGAGGAATAGRAGTTCCTGCCTGTCTAAACTTGGTCATTGAACAAACATATCAGTCCATGATACCAGTGTAGTTTGGAAACCTGATCTGTTTTAACAACAGAAGGCTGTATTTAATTACAACTGGACCAAGTTTAGCAGTTGGGCTGGGGAGCAAAATTTCATTGTTATTTATAAAAACACCCAAAACATGATATGCAGTGTATTGTGCATCTGCCTAATGTCAAATAATCTGCAGTCTATAGAAGTTTCCATTCTTGTTGCTTAGCAGATAATGGGAGATAAACAGGTGGTACAGGGAATGGGGTTTTTGAGGTTAGAGAGAGATTTGGGAGTGGGGAGTGAAAATTTGTAAGGTACTTAGACTATTCACAAGATTCTAAGTTTGAGAGAAATGATAATGGTTGGACTCAATGTTCTTGGAGATATTTTCCAACCTAAATGGTTCTCTGATTCTATTCAATTAAAAATCTGAAGAGAAAAACTTTTAAAAATTCCAAATACTGATGTCTGCTATAATTCCAGTTTCTTTGTCTCCCAGCTTGAATTCTATTTTGGAAATTAATCATTTCAAAATAGTGATCGCATTTGAAATGGAGGAAAAATGCTAAAATGGATAGTACAACTTTCAGTTAAAACAAAAGTTTTTACTGGCTTGAATGTTATTTCCAAAGGAAATACACATTACTTGGTAAGAAAGTATGCATTTTGGTTTGGCCCAAAAAGAATACATAGTGACTTTGCATATATGCATATAAATGTTATGTATAAATAATATTTATTCATTTCTTTATTTATATCTGGGTATCAAGASTAACAGTCTCTCATCTCTAGGCTGCAAGTAAATGCAAATGGTGTGAGCACATGAGATGGGGGGAGGGAATTTGGAACCCAGTTCAAGTGTGTCAGCTTTGGGAAGGCATGAGCTCCCGTCAGAACAATGCCTGMCTCTAACCTCTGGATGCACAGATATCTACAGAGCCAACTTGTTGAATCCATCAAACAATGCTTCCATTTATCCCTTTGATGGTGAATTGTCACTGAAATAGAGACTTTGGCTAAATAGCTATGTACAGCTGGCAGCTAATGCAGCGTTGTCTGTAGCAGCCTGAACAAGGTTTAATGGAGCTTTATTGCTTTTCATAGAGTTCTATTGTTTTCAGGTCTATTGTCCTACAGTATCTACTAGGATTATTTTAAATACTTTCGACACTTTTTGTTAAAAGGAAAAGACATCTGCTAATCCTTGAGACCTGAGGACTTCTTCTTTTCTAGACTGCTGGATATAAGGCTGCTGTTTTTTTCCATTTTGGGGTCCATCCATGATCAGGGAAGARTGTGCAATCCCATGCACACACTGTGTGTGAATAGACCAGAACAAACAGGGAACCATACCTTTAACAACACTTGCAGAAACAAGCACTGTAGTGTCACATGGGCTTCAGTAGTATTGATGGCCCTGTCCYGTGCTTTCCTCTCCAGCTCGTCAGGCTTCAAGGTTATTCCCACTTCATATTCCACTGCTTTTCTGYTTTAGCGTGCTGGTTCTTTCACCGCTTTTGTCTCTTCACAAATAAACAATCTGAACACAATTGTTTCTCTCTATTGGCCCCAGTTCTGTCAAATCTGAACTCAAATATTGTATTTCTGCTATAGTTGCTCACGTAATCTCAGTCCTAACCAGTCTTACTGCTGCTGCTGTGTGTATATTGTGTGTAGCCCTGACAAGGCTCTGCTCCTAAACCCCCTTGTGTATGTATTTGTGGGTTTTGGCTGTGTCTGATCAGACKCTTCCTTAAACATCACTGAATCCATCTATCCCTGCAAGTTTTGGTCTGAGTCTCAGAGTAATTTTTTGCATCCCATGGTTTCTTGTGTGATGTCCAGTGTCTTTTTTCTTGCTCTACATAGAGCAGAGCTTAATCACCTGGCTTACATACCTTAACAACTCCTTGTCCCTAAGTTTTTATCACCCACTTTTAAGGTTAGATCCAAACCTACCAACCTCGATACCTTCCATGAGCCTTGGATGAAATCTTCAATGCTACTGCCTTACTTTGAAAGATAATTGGAAACCTTTAATACTGAAAGAGTGAGCAATTTTTTGTCACCATCTGGGCACAAATAATTTTCTCTGATCAGTAGAAGTAACCTTCCACATGAAGCAGCTCTAGTAATTGGGAATCAGATACCAAGTCCATCTGCCTAATGTGTTGATTCTTTGGTTTGACCATCTGGCACTCAGGTAGAAGTGGATTAAAAGCATGATCTTTACAATAAAATTGATTCCCTTTTGGCTGAATTCCCCAGGTAACTGTAGTATCATTATTTTCCCATTGCCTGTGTTTTTGACTTTCAGACTAAAAATTTAAATTTAAAGCTGTTTAAGCTATATTTGTGTCTGTTACACTTGTGTTGAATTGCTAACCAGAAAACAGCAAGAAATGTTTCTTTCTGACATTACTCACCTCTTAAAATCAGTGCACGACTACAACGGATGATATCAAGATATCAGGAGCTCCCCATAAATCAGAACTAATGGAATTAGCATTTCGTATTCTCTGAGCTTTTTAGTGGACATTACTATCTGTATCTGTAAGGCTTCTACATTTTTAACTCATTAATTCAGACATAAGGATACTACCTAATTAAGTGCACAGAGTAGTCCCAGAGAGTCTTTAGAAAAATGTTTGCATTCAGAATCCCCAATTTATAAACTGCTATTCATTAAAAAAAAGTTAAATTAGTTCTSTTTTGAATAAGGATAGTATTTACAGCACCAAGATTTGGCTGAGGCCAGAATCTATTTCTGGTGTACACAAGAAAAATTGGAAAAGACAATGCATTGGGTGAACACTGATATATCGATTTAATTTTTTAACCTCTTGGCATTACTGACATTACACAGTCCTACACTTTCTAATGCAGTCCCCTTTCCCCTTTTGCCCTCCAAAACTGGTAATGTATTTTATAATATATTAACAAGGAAGAGAAGAACCACATAATTAAAAGCAAAGTTATTTTTTCTCTGTTGTGAAAGGTTATGCTCTGACATTTTTGACAATTTCCTCTTTAAACAAAGTTGCAAATGCATTTCTTTGCTTGGATATGTATCAAGTTCCATATATTTGTAATGATTGGAATCTTGCCATAAAAATAAAAGCCTGTAAAACAATTAGGAAATACACAAGCTAATAATAAATATTAGATTTTTTAATGGACTTTAATTAAATGGTTCCTATCTGATTATATATGTTCAAAGTAACTTTTTAGCAGTCAGCTTTTTCCTAGATATGGATATCCATGAAAAAAAAAGAAAAAAAAAAGAAAATAAAAAAAGGCATCATCTTCTGCTTGTCATCCAGGACTAAATACTGCAGACGAAGAATTTTCTCTTCCTAAAGAAAAATATTAGCATGCGCAAAAATAAAAATATTCAAAAAGCAATAAAATGTCCTTTGCAGGCTTTAGGTGAAACAGAAGTTTCATCAAACAGTGACAAAGGTGTGGTAGGTTCTGGAGTCCTGATATTTAGTACTAATACATGGATATCTTTGTTACAGAGAAAGGATTATGATGAATCCAAGATAATACAGACGGGAAGAGATCAAATTTGAGATTGAGAACTGTACAGCTTGTCCAGACTGGGATAAATCAATCTCAGGTAGCTGGTGTTTCTAAGTCTAGACAAAGCCTCTGTGGCAGGCAGTAGGGGGTGAAAGAAATGCTCAGCTAGATGACCTCAAGTAAGAATGTCAGCTTTTGTACAGAATGCAGCAATAGGGACTGGTTGAAAAACAGGCAAAGCAAATGCTGGAAAATTCATAGCAAGTGGCTTGTGGGAATTACAAATAGTAATTAATTCTCCAGTGTAAATATTGGACATTTGCAATTGTCTAAATTAGCCTGAATTCAACTAGGAGAAGAAGTGTTGTTTACGTCCTATCTTACATCATATACTGCAGGAATTATAGCAGATGGTGGAAAACTAGAGAATTCTACCTGAACTCTACAGAGAATCTGGAATCTGAATTGATAATGAAAAAATGTTTAAGAAATAAATTCAACCCAGTTTTTACCAACTCAGATGTGGCCTACACACAGATTTTGCTGGGGAGGCACAGCTGATCAGTTGTGTTCGCATGTAGATCACTAGATGTGGGTGCTCACAAGCCTCATATGCTTCAGCAGAGCTGGGACACTGTCTCTTCCTTCCTGGTTTTGTTACTCTTACATGCTGTACTTTGGAGATCATCATCCCAGTTTTCCATGGCACTTAAGACTTCTACAGAGCTTAATGAACCCCGATAAATTTGAGCTTCTTTTTGTAGGAGGCAAGTGTGCTATTTCACTATGAAACCTGAAAAAAGGTTCACTTGATAGTAAATAACTTTTTCCCTTCAACCTTCAGAAGCSTTTCTGAGCAGAAAGGAAATAATAATGAAAACCATATAGATGTCATAATAAGCAGATTTATATGTTTTTCTCTGGCTTCATTCCTTTTCTCTCCTGTGTGTTCCGGGATATAAGGTTTGAGAGTGGCCAGTATGGCCAGTCACAGCATCCCCACGCAACAAAGTCTTCGTCTGTGAACATACAACCAGAGTTTCTGAGTTTTTTAGAGGGAAGTTATCCAACTCATTTAACTCTTAAACGTTCACCAAAAAAAATCCTATAAAATGAGTGAACCTTTCTGCATACATGATGTAGTAATGAATTCTCAAGATTTATCAGGGCATCTTTACAAAGAATTGTGTAACTCAGAATTTTACTATATCCAAGGATATCTTYGCGCCAAATTTGGGCCACCAAAAACCTTACGTTTTATCACACTATTCTTTCATACCACTTCCCCTCTCAAGCGATATGATGACTTAGTTCTCCAGATCCTGTAAATCCACCCTGGCTCATTTAATYCAGTGGAACTTCTGAAAACTGCCTGAAACCAGCACCTAAAACTTAAGTGTACACTTTTAAATGCATACCAAAAAACTCCCTGTATATTAATTCAGTTCCCTGAGGCCTCCCTTCTAGACCAGTGCTCCTAAACAGAATTCATTATTTGCCAAATATTTCGCAGATCTACATAGACAAACTGAGTTTAAGATGGATTATTATGACCATGTTTTAACTTTTAATTGAATATGTGTGCACTATGAAACTTGCACATCTTCTCATTCCAATAGAGGAARAAAAAAGGAAAGAGCTAAGCACACAAATTAAGAGAATTTTTTTAAAGCAGACCTCTTCCCCTTCCAATAAAATAAAATTTTAATTTTTTTAGTAAAGGAAATATTATAATTTTAATGTAACTCCTAAAGGAAACTACTTTTTAAAAAGCAACAAAACAACCCAAATCCTCTTAATAATACTAATAATCCTATTCACGTTCTCAGATGAAAAAATAAAGGCTGCTAATTTTTATCACGATGTTCATTTTGTAATCAAAATTCTCACAGAGATGCTGCCATGTTTGTTAAATGTGGGCCTCATTGTATTAAGATAAAGGMGGTTTCTATTCATGTCACAGATTGCTTGTCCTTTTGAGATACATTTAGTCCATTTCCATAGTATGAAAAGAATGGAGAATTGTAATTAAGTGCAGTAGCGTATACAACACTATAATCATAATTGCTAGAATTATATTCACAGCTTTCCTCACATGTTTTGCAGATGCATTCTCTTTTATCTACATGCCATGTAGTTCMTATTCCCATTTTGTAGAAGTTTCCATAAATTTGTTACCACATGTTTTATGCGTCACCATGTTTTTTCCCCCTCCTCCTTTGTGGAGGAGAACAAGGGTCTGATTCACTAGAAATGTCCTGTAGACTTTGTTGTTTCTCCACTTCTCCAAGTCCCAAGGGAGACCATCCACTTTGCATCTGGTTTGTCATTTTCTCAGCCGTGCACTGGATTATCCACTTCAAATAAAATCCATTGTGTGCTCAATCCACCAGCCTGGAAGTTCAAAAAGTGCAAGGTACTTCTCTCTGGGGAAAAAAAACAAAACTGTAAAATGCATTTGGAAACAGAGATTTTATTAATTGCTAGTGGCATTTGTAGGCCTCATGTTGAAACCAGCCAGAGTGCTGTAAATGGCATCATTTGTACCAATTTATAATGTAAAATGACAGTCTCCATCCGGCTTTARTATTAGTTACAGGGTCCTATAAATTTATAGTTGATAATATATCAGGATTTTTTTTCTTCCCTTGCAAAAACACAGTCTATGGCAAGTTAGAAATTGTGACATCATCTGGAATATGGGCTTCATTGTCATTACTGGTTGCTCACCTTCTTGAAGGGACAAAGATCACACTTCAGCATCTGTGAGATGATGGAGGGAAGAAGTGCAATAGGCCCAGTGAAGCATCAGGTAACCTTGGACTTTGTGGTCTTGGAGGTCTTTTCCAACCTCAATGTTTCGATATTTCTATGTTTATTGTCTCACTCTGGCACTAGACCTGGATTAAAAGTCTGGCTCTGTCATTCTTCCAAAGAACTGGAAGTTTTCCCCTAGATGGTCAGGACCTTTGGTTAGGTCACAGGGAACGAAGAGAAGAGTCTGCACAGACCTTTCCTCACTGGTACTCTGTACTCCCTTCCTCCCATCTAGTACATAAGGTGTTCTGCATATTCTCTGCAGCTTTTTTTTCTCGTCCTTTTTATTTTTATTTTTTTTTTAATATATWTTTGCAGAATCTCTCTGCCAAGAAATGTAACACTGCCTGGATAGCCTCTTGTATCCAGAATAAAGTCTTCAAATATATCCGTGGTTACAATTTTGAGATTTTTTAAATGCATCACATTTATTAATTTCAGAGTACGCGAAACATCTTGCACAAAAAATGAGACAAGTGTATCCAGTGACWGACTTCTCCCCCAGTCCCTGCATGGCTGATGATGTAATCCCATCTTAACATCTTCTTCCTATCATCTCAAACTCCTCGGAACAAAAGAAACCAAAGGTTACATGTGAATCTTTTAATGGACACATACCAGTCTTTTTTTTTGCTTCCCCAAGGTACATTTTGTTCAAATTTAGTTAGAACTTTAAAACATTGCACGTTTTCTTACTCTGTTTTTCATTTAAACTTTTGACTGGTAGACATTTCCTTAGGTACACTTTTTATTCTCTTGAGAAATAATTTGTCAAATTCAGAGCAAAATAGGGGGTTTGTAGTGCTATTTTGTCCTTCAGGAATGCATTTATGTTCCATGTTTATATTCTCTATTTATAATGGTAAATGCATAAAATATTAACACTGAAATAGGATCCTTGAGGGACAGTGAGTTGAAAGAGCAGCTTGGGATAGAGAGAGGGAAAGCATCCAAGAACAGATATTTGATTTATTTTGTAACTATAACAGATGAAACACAGCAAATGTTTTGCAAGGAGCCATGGTGGGTTTATGTTGAACGCAGCAGAGTCTGTAACAGAAGATCAGCAGAGCTGACGTTCACCAGCTCTGTGTGCTTCAAACACATATGGAAATGGAACATGTGGTTGGGTTTCCAGGAAAAGATCCTGGTGGGGTCTGAGAGGTCTGAGAGTTGCTCCTCGTGGCCACTAGGAGTCCAGCTAGGGACATGGCTCAGCGATGTGCACTTGCAGCCCAGAAAGCTGACCACCAGAAACAGAGTGACCAACAGGATCAAGGGAGGGGATTCTGCACCTCCTCTCAGTTCTTGTGAGAYCCCTGCTGCAGTACTGCATCCAGCTCTGGATCCAGCCCTCAGTACAAGAAGGATGTGGGCCTGTGGAATCTTAGAGGAGGTCCAATGGTCCAAGATCTGAAGCATCTCTCCTGTGGAGGAAGGCTGAGAGAGTTGAGTTTGTTCAACCTGGAAAAGAGAAAGCTCCAGGAAGACTTTAGAATCGCTTCCAGTGCCTAAAAGTACCTAAAAGGTTATAAGAGAGCTGGGAAGAGACTTTYGTCAGGGGGAACAAGGGAGAATGACTTTAACCTGAAAGAAAGTAGATTTAGATTTGGGATTAGGAAGAAATTCTACATTGAGAGGATGGAACAGGTTGCTCAGGGAAGCTGCGGCTGCCCCATCCCTGGAAATGTTCAAGGCCAGGCTGGATGGAGCCCTGAAAAAGTTGGTCTAGTTGAAGATGTCCCTGCCCAAGGCAGGGGGACAGTAGCAAGAGGTCTTTTGTGCCCCCTCTGGCTCAAACCATTCTAAGATTCTTTATTTCTATGAACTGCACCTTCAAATCTCAGTGTCTGTTAGGATTGCATGGTTCAAAGGACAGCCTGTGTTGAGATATGAACTTTGAATCAATCAAAAGTAATTTGCCATCWCACAAGGAGTGGAATTGGATGCTCGAGGCAGGATAGTGTTATTTCCTGTTTCCCTATCAGCAGTCTCAGCTTTGCAGTTTTGAGTTTTAACCCTCAAATCTGCCCTGTAACACAGGAAAACATTTTCATGCACATTCTAAAAATAACAATACTTAAGGCAAGAAATGAAATTTCTACCCAGCCTGGAGTCTCAAGGATATCAGAACAAAAGCCAGGTTGCAATTCTTGACTCCAAGTCTTATATACAGGTCATCCCGTGACCCCCACCTTAACAGGGTAAAAACCACACAGGGTTTCTGCACTGCCAGGGACATGCTCATGTTCCTTTCTCTGCATTTTCTACAGTGGAAACCATGATAAAACATCCTTTGTAGCACCTTGGAATTCACCCTGTTTAAAACACATTTTCTTCTGTGTCTGTGTTTGCTCTAGAGATGAAATAGCAATTTATGTGTGACAATTTTCAGCATCACAATGCTGCTCCTTTAAAGATTGAAAGTAAACTTTTCTGAAATTACCCAGGTATTTTGTGCTGCCACTGCAAGCTTATTTCTAATTTGCTCTGTTATCCACACAAAAAAGTCTGTCTGGCAGACAGCCTTTTTTCTGTACAGGGTTTTGGGTGTTGATGGGTTTGGGCTTTTTTAATTACAGAATCGGAGTGTAGCCAATCATGAGACTACACTAAATAAAAAGGTGCTTCTGCTGCATTCAGCATTCAGTCAAAACAAAGCAGAAAGAGGCATCGTTTTCTCTGTGAAAATTCACTAATCTATTTTTATCCCACGGTATAGAACTGTAAACAAAATAATTTCATAGTATCCATTTCATGTATCAGTGCTGAGAAATTTCAAAGATAAAACCTTAAAGCTCTGGTTCTACTTCATTGATTCAGCCTGTATTTTGACATGACATCAAGGAAAAAAAAAATCTACTTTTAACTGGCAGCATGTGGAGAGTTTGTCTTAATGGAGAGAGGTCTGACCTGGGCTTCAGAGGATCTGTATTCMTTTTCCCTTTAACCCACAGGCTTGATGTGATTTCATCTAACAAATGCACTAAAAGATAGCACAAAAGTAGAAATATAGAGAGCTCATAGACTCAACAGAATTTGTAAGTGATACATAGATGGCTCCCAATAGACTGGCAAAACACATTTTTAAAATAAAAAATACCCTCTCCAAGGGTGTTTAAGACTTACAACCAGACTCAGTCTCCAATAGAGAGCTTCTCATTTCATTTTCACTCTCAGACTTCATCTGAGATTAGAAAAAACATTGCATTGTATTACTTGAAACTGGGATTCTCATAACTGCCAGGAATTTCACTATCTGCTGGATTTTTGCAGTCCTTGGAGGTTTGGATATGCTCCACAGGAGAGGCTCAGTTCTTGGAAGCTTATCTGAAAATCACTGATTCTTTGGAAACACAGTAAGCAAGACAGACCTTCATGAGATGTCTAATAATTCCTACATGCTTTGGGTACCCTTTCATTCTTTGTGACACCAGTCTGCAAGTGCATGCCAAGAAACAATCAAAACACATTCCTGAAAGTTACATGTAACTTAAAACAAGTAATTTAAAAGTTATGTGATTCTTTGAAGAGCCAAGAAGGTTCTTTGTGTGTCTCATCGTTCCCTGAACTCATCTAATGCAGCTCATTCCCCACAGAACGGAGGGCATATGTGATCAGGATGATTCAGTGATGTGTTGGGGAAAGCTAAGCAAGGTCAGGGTTAGATGGGGAGAAAAAAGTGCTGGAAAGAGTAATTATATAGGGATCATGCTGAGACTGAAGGTGGCAACCCTCAAAGTCATCACCTTTTTGATGTCGTATTGCTTTCCATTCTAAAGCCAGCCTGAGGGATTTTTCATTGTGCCCATAACATAGCACAAGAGAACCCTGAATTTCCACACCCCTTGAGGTGTAAACGTGGTAGTCCTTTAAGGACATGTCTGTGTTTTCTTAGCCTGGTATGCTCAAGGTTCTGCAAAAATTGCAAAATGTTTTTCCTCTCTCTCTACTAGAAGTCAAGCTGGTAGGACGAGATATTAATTTGAGTAAAAAATGGGTTGGAAATAGGGCAACCTAGAGAATTAAATTATTAAGAGCAGTGGCCCTGGAAATAGAAGACTGAGAATATAGATTGAGAKAGGTCAAAGGTAAACAAGTGGGCTGGGTATTGTGTGTGCATCACAAGATGTAGGATTCAGGAGAAAGGTACAACATCATTGTAGGTCTGAGGCTGGTAAGGAAACTGAGGCCAGATAACAAGCAGGAGTGAATAAAATGGACTGGATGAACAAAATTGATTGGGAGGGATTACATGTGAGGAAAAGTGTTTGAAAGCAAACCTGGAGTTATTGAAGGGAAACAAGAGGATTCAAAAGGACACACTGAAACTGAATAACAAAGGAAGAAACTGAAAGGCTGAGGAGGAAGGAGAGAGCCACTCTGGGCTAGAAGTCTGGGAGTAGAACTAGGAAAGACTGGAACAAGATCCTTTCACTAGGACAGTCATAACAGATTAGGAAAAATAAACAGCAGTTAAGAAAGGTTGATATTTTTGTTCGACTAGAGAACCCATTCATACTACTGGTGTTGCATGGGTGGGGAAAGAGCCTCTGCTTGGTCCTACCAGCCCACACAGATAGTCTGCACACTTAKCAGTAATTGGTTTGCTGGCATGTTACTCCTTCTAACAGCCTGAAGAGATTTTACCAGTGGAAATGCTGCAATTCACATTTGCAGCATAAAGGTTTATGGGACTTGCAAAAGATGTGTCAACCGTGCCTTAAGAGACACATCTCTGCCCTTGCTGCTGTCCCTTATTTTAATGACAGAACTCTGTGAAATCATAGAATGTTAGAATATCCTGTGTTGGAAGTGGCCCACAAGGACCACTGAAATCCAACTCCTGGTGCTGCACAGGACAGCCCCAAGAGTCACACCATGTGCCTGGGAGAGTTGTCCAAAYGCTTCTTGAAGAGCTGCCTGCTCTTCTGCTTCTGCCTCTTTCATTTACCTTGTGTAGTACTGAGGGAGTGCATCAGTGGCCCTTAACCAAAAGAGCAGTTCGTGGTCAGGAGGTGATACTTAGGAATTTAAAAAGAGGAACCAACAAATCACTAAATGTACTCCTGTGATAGGGAACAAGTTAAAAATCCTAATGTTACCCTTGCCAGTRGAAACAGCAGAAATTCCTCCTGCAGCGCTGTGAGGGACAAGTTTTGTTAGGAACATGCAGAACCTGAGGAGGATGTCCTCCAGCTTCCCTATGCTCCAGATTGAGAGTGCTAGTTAATAAAAGAGAAGGACAGAAATTCAGCCTTACATGGTGTTTGTGGCATGTACCAGAATTTAAGRATTAGCAAAAGTCTCTGCTTTCTCTGAGCTGCTAACTCTGAGCTGTAGAGTTCCTCTGCACCTACATGGGTGCTGTGTTCACATTACACCCAGTAAAAACATCATCCTGAWAAACACATGGTCTAGGTGAGAAAAAACTACACACAAGGAAGGAAAGTTTAATGAAGAAAGCAAGGGAGAAGGAAGTTTAACAAAGAGAAGAGGGATCCAGCAAGAGAGTTACACAACAGCAACAGCATAACAAAAAGGTAGTAAACCCAGAAGAAAATTCTTATAAAATGTTTATAGTTATTAAATCTTTTAGGTTGCCACTCAGAAGTTCTCATTTTTTAAATTTCATTGGATATAACTAAAGTTTCCAATCCTGCCTATGAACAATGTAGGTTTTAATACTGTGTCAGGGGATGGGATTTTGCTTTGTTTTTCACTATTGTAATTTTTTAAAATCTAATAAACTACATGTGGAAACCCTCCCTAAAAGTATAATCATAATAAGATTTCAACAATCAAGAATTCCATATCTAAACGCATGAGAAACCTTAAATAATTTTATTTTTTTCTCATACTTATCCCGCACTATAATACAGCTGGGCTTCATTAATATATTTGGAGGATTTCAAATGACAGAAACTCCCATATGGAAATGAACAGAAAAGTGTTCAGGAAAAAAAAACAAACAAAACCAAACCAAAACCCAAACAAAATAAAACAAATCAAAAACCCACCAAAACAAAACAAAAAATACCTCCATATTGTATAAAAACAAGAAAACAACATTCTTATCATTGCATTTCTGGGCCGAGAGAGATCAGGCCATTCAGAAAAATGCTACATGATCAAATAAGATATATAAATACAAAACCACACACATACATATATCTATAGATACATACACACAAATTTTTTATGTTTGCTTAAGGACWGATAAGTAAATAAAACTCTCTGGAGAGCTTGACTTTCTGTTTATTAATACTATTCTTTTAGTGGAGCTTGGGATGCAGGTGGGGGACAGCATCTCAGTGGGATTGTGTCTATGTGTATTGCAGGTAGTTACCAAGTTCATCATTATCAGACAAGGTTTAACGTCTAGTAATTTGTTTCCTTTGTTATTTAGGACACATAAACTAGTTCACCAAGGGGAAATGATTTCTGTAGCAGTCCTCTGTGACAGTTTTGGTATGAGGAGACCAATGCAATGGCTCAGCCTTGTGCTGAAGACGTACCTCCACAACCTCTCAAATGTTATAAARTACACAAGTCAAACTGAAATTTGTCTCCCTTTGTCATTTCAATGAAATGACATAGTGATCCATCAAAAAAAAAAAAAAATTAAAAGCACTGTATTTCCTATGTTTAGGTCCACTTCGTTTTCATAATCAAAGGCAAACAGCTTTGCAGGTGTAAAAAAAAACAGYGAAGGACTTTGTTCTCTTTGTACAATCCAATTTTCTAAGGATACAGCTGGAGAATGCTCATCTACAAAGGAAGAATTACCAAAAAATACACTATATRAATTTTCATCAGTGTCCTCTTTACTACAGATTAATCCAAATACATATATTTTAAAAAATGCAAAGAATGCCTTCATACACAATACAAAAACCTCTCCTGAGAAAATGTTCTGCCTTGTAACATTTCTTCCCATGAGGTCAAAATGAGAAAATGGGGCATCCATGACAGATGTTTCTTGTAATGCTGAATTTTATGCTATAAAGGCACTCAGCCTCTACTGGATAGACCTGCAGCCTGAACACTTAAAAAACTGAATTGGTCTTCTTTCAAAATGTGTTTCTGATGAATGTTGACAGATCAGTGTGGTTCTGATGATCAATTAGTTAATGTTTGTACAGTACTTTGGAGATGTAAAATTCTGTAAGTGCTGAGCATTGCTGTTATTACAAGTACACTTCAAGATCCTTAGGTAACTGTTGGGAGCACAGTAGACACGATCTTAATCTATTAATAGCCCTTTATAAGTGCAGTAGTTCCGAGACTGCCAAAACATCCCTATTGAAGCATAATTCTTTTTTCTTTTCTTTTTCTTTTTTTTTCCAGATAGCATGAGTGTCATGAATGTTAATAGCAAGGAACCAAAATTGCTCCTGTCATCTTCTTCCCATTTTTATACATACAGTGTATGAAAGGGTCTGTTTCCTTAAAATGACAGGAGAGAATCATATCCCCTTAAGACTCCAATTCTCTGCATAAGGCTGAATTTGGGATTTGAGYGCCAGATAATTAATAGTTGAGGTAGAACCACACTGTTTTGTGAGTCCCATGGCCCAATTAGTAAATCTGATTGCAAAAGGTTACTAGAAGGGCCCTTTAATCTTACCAGCATTTTACTGTTATTGCATGTGGCAGACAGAGCATCCTGTATCAGGGATGGGAGAAAGGAGAAATTTAGTGTCATAGCAAATGATCTGCTGGTGAAAATTGGTACAGCTCCTTATTTACATCAGCTGAGAACTTGGCTCCAGGCCTTATAGACATTTCACATAGTGTCTGCAAATGGGTGTCCARTAGCCCCTAAGGGCAAGAGGAAAGCTACTCAGCAAGGATGCACGTGTCTACTGATGTAAGACAAAACCTAATAATCCAAAATCAGAGGTAACAAGCTTTCTGTGCAAAAGAAGTTAGTGTAAATTCAATTAAGGCCAGTGAAGAAAGAGCAAGAAAACAATTTGGACAATAAAAATGTATTTTTGAGTTGTTCTCTTATGCCTGCTCACACAGACATGCACAATGACACTCTCACAGCCCCAAGTGTGTACCAGCRTTGGCAACTTCTGAGAGAGGGTTTGTGAAAAGGATGTGTTCAGAGACAGAGTGGCGCTGCAAGTAAAGATGACTGATTTAATGTTCCCTTCTTCCAACCTACCCTGATAAAAACACCACCCCTGAAATGGGGCCAGCAGGAGCTGGAGGGACTTTCTGGCAGTCTGCACTGATGCTGGAGGAGACAGWACTGTCAGAGGTCCCCAGGTTGTCACCCAGCATTGAGAGAACGGGAGCAGTGTGGGTCAGGAGAGGGACATCTCACCAGCACTGTGTTCCAGTTCTGCAAGATGTGAGAGGGGAGAAGACAGGCTGGCAAAGGTGACCCAGGAGCTTTATCCAGTGTATCACTGCATGCTGGGCAAGCACTAAATCTCTGTTCTGTTCATGCTTCTTCCCCAAAACGAGGTAACAACTCTGCAAAATGCTGCATGAATGTGAAGTAGTAGCAATACCAATTCTGTTTACAGGAGWATTTGCTCCTCTCAGTGTTACAGAAGTCTGTTATTAGTCTACAGATCTCATTTATTTTTACTCAGTGCTGTCCACACAATTACCAGTTCTCATTATGAAAATAATTGCTGCCTGTATCACTGTGGTTTTGTTTGATAATATATTTCATGTTCAGAAGGGCCTATTAAAATTATCTAGCCTGACCTCCCACACAAGGAAAGCATTATATTCTCACTGAGACATTCTTACAACAACTCTCACAGTGGAGCTGTTAAAAATATCAACATATGTTCATTGGCCATTGTACCAGACACATAACAAGGCATCACCCCTTCCCTGAACAATTAATAATTTTACTGGATCCTGTAGTAGGATGAGAAGAAAGAAATGTGGCTGTCTTTAAGATTATTAGTAGAATATGTGGAAAACCCGGAGAATAAATATAGCTCCCACTGTATTTATTGTTTTCCCTCCACAGCCATCCTTTTTGCAATGACTAAAAGAAAATCTTCCTTTGTAGTGATAATTTTCCACCACCTCTTTTTTTAACTGGTGTGATTTTTAGAATAATATTCAATTTATTTCCTGAGAGAGAAGACTCTTCCAAACCTCTTTGGTCCTTCAGAACATCTGCATTGGTGTGACAGGTTTTCTGCCTATGCCATGGTCTGATCTTTCTTGACATTACACAGCAGCTATCACTGTCATAGCCAGCAAAGCAGCCTGATGAAGATGGAAAGCCTACCATGTTAATTTTCAGAGGCATGCTCTCAACCTGCTGCACGGGGCATTAGCCTCACAGCTCCCATTAACCCCCACTGTGTTGAGTCAAGAACCAAGTGCATAAAGGATGTCAGGCATTATGCACTGGCAGTAATCAGATTTGCTGGTCACCTGGCCCTATCTGCACTTAAAAATGTGTGTTTGGAATAAAAATATTCTATAGCAGCAAAGCTGARATGCTTGACAGCAGGGGGTGTTTTTTCAGACCATCTAAAATACAYTTGAGATGTGAACATACAAGGAAAATTGTCCCAGATTGCTAATGCAGTGTTGGAATTTAGGTAGACTTTTACCCGAGCCATCGTTGGTACTCTCACAGYGATTAAACTTTCCAGCATAGTTTTCCTGCTTATGTGGAGTTATTTGTGCGATTGTTTGCACTGTCCCCAGGCCACAGTCTCTCTCAAGCCTCCATTGTGCTGAGCGTCGGATRAGTCCAAATAACCAGACAGTCCTTGCCCTGTTGAGCTTTCAGTCTGCAAAATGACATCCTAACTCCTCAGCTTGGTGTCACAGTTCAAGAAAAAGCACCCTGGCTGGAGGGGAAAGAGCTGAAACTGCAGRAGGGGTTCTGTCTTCCCCCTTTCATGGAGGAACATAACACATAAAAACAGCTGGCTCTTTCCTCTTCACCCTGTGCTCCTGCTGTCAAATCCCTCTTGCTGCCGTGGCATCTGACAACCAAACCTTTCCTTCACCGTCACCTTGGACTTCTTTTTTTACAGAAGCACATTATTAGCAACATAAATTATGGTCTGAGAATGGTGTCACTGAGCACACAGGATTAAAATCACATGCTTTAAAATAAAAATGTCAGCCAGACAGATGCACATAGCCTGGTCTGGGGAACATTTTTAACAAATGTGAGATTTCTTTTAGCATAGAAATTTGGAAGGGAAAAGTATTTGCAAATTCATTTCAAGTTTGATTAARTAAGAAATTGTTATCAATATTTTTTCTTGATATTCCTACATTTATTTAAAAGTAATCTATASTGGAAGAAGGAAGAGACATGAAAATACCAATTAGTAAATGTTACTGCAATAAAATAGAGCAYTGGAACTGAATTAAAAATAAAATATATTAAGCTTACTCAAAACAAGGCAAAATATTAGGGAGAGAAATACACATGGAAAATAATATTTTTTCAGCTCTCCTCTCAGCTTCTTGATTTGTTTTAATAACCAAGCCTCAGAATTGTAGCAGTTATGCAGCCCTGTTTATTGCTTGAATTTTAGGGCAAGTTTTATTTAGATGTCGTGGGGAAAGAGTTCCAGGGAAAGGTCACTTGTATTTGAAATTGTCCAGACAGAAATTCCCAATACCAAAACAAAATTACAGTGTGGGTTAGGTCTGAGGTCGGATTTGGGTTCCTCTTCAGCAACAATTTAAACACCATGGACTTGTGCACTACATTTAGATTTGCAAATGCAACAGACAGAAGGAGTTATTTAGGTTATTTCAGACTTATGGAGAGTTTGAAATGAATATTTCTTATCTGGTTTGGAAAGCACTGCACATGTTATAATTAGAGGTGTGATAAAAAGTCTCCATCCCTTCCAACTGGCATGGCAGCTCTGTTAGCCCTTTATTAGCTGTGAAGTTTTCATGAAAAATTTGCATTGTCCAAGGACACATGGAAACTTCAAATTTCAAGTGACAGTACAAGRGAAGCAGGAATATTTGGAGATCCATTTTTATGAGTGACACCACTAGTGGTTGTAGGTCATTCTATCTAAGTTCCTGACCTTTCTTCTCCATGCCCTTAGATGCAAAAATCACAAACTAAACTAATCCCTTYTTAAATAGTGTTTAAAAGTTCAATTCTTCTGTTTCCTTTCATTTCTTGTGTTTACTTGATAATTCAAAAAAGACGTGCAAGAGTTATTTGTGTTGAAGCGCAGCAGGGGTAGAAATTTCCCTTTTATTATATTTTTACTTCAATTTGCACATGCACATACTGGAGTGGATCACAGAGAAGCAGTAAGAGTTTTCGGGGCTCATTTGAGGATTCTGGCACCTCTGCAGGTTTTCACCTCCGGGTTGTCTCAGCAGCCCTTATTAGATTATTTCTGCTAAACACTTTGCAGCATTCAGCTCTCACTTAGAACCTGGCACTACTTGTCCCTTAGCTTGTGCCTGAGGATCCAGCMCTGAAGTGTACTGTTTTTCCCCAGATCTATTGTTTGCTGCTGGCACAAGCAAATTCCAAAGGCAGGACACCAGAATGAAAAAAAAATTGCAGGCACTTCTTCACTGAGGTCTGAATGTCAAGCAGGCAGCTCTCTGCAGCTTACTCTCTTATGCTATTTCTTCAACARATTTAGGGGACACAAATTTTTGCTGAAGAACAGGTCTATTTTRTGTATCAGAAATTTGTGTCACACCAATAYTAAAGYGGAGTAGCAGATCACTTGGTTACAGCTAGAGTCCTTTWGTTTACCATCATGAAAAAAGAATTCTTGGTAGGACAGAGGACCCCTAAGGCTGTGCAAAAGCAGTCATAAACATTAGTCTTAGATGAGAATAGCAGAGGGATTCCAGACAAACATTCTGGCTAAGATCGGACCACACATGTATTTTCTGATAGAGCAAGAGACTTTCTCTGAGAAGCTGCGATTGCAAGATTACAGCTGGATATTGCTGACAGCATCTTAGACTTTTTTTTCTTCCTTCTGCAATCATTGCTAAATATGAACAAAAATCTTCTCCATTGTCCATAATTTGAGACATATGAAATGGGAATATAACACATTAAGCAAAAAACCACAATGCTTGTAGGAGGCTCTGTTCCAGTAACACGCTGTTTATTTGCTCCATTTACAGCAACTCTCCTGCTCTGGCTCTGAAGTATTCATCTATTTTTCCCAAGTTTCTCAACACTTACACTGAAAAATTCTCACTGACCACTCAACAGCCCAGGGCCCTGAGTCACTGGTAGTCCATGCAATGGACTTTTACAGGCATGTCAGCAAGAGCTGAGGACTGAGAGCTTCATTACTGTACTTCTTGTGGTCCAGGTTAGCCCACAAACTGTCCAAATAGGTCTGTGACTCACTAATTAGTCCCACTGTGGTCACACTTGTTTTTAATATTTCAGACAATTTACCCATCAATGTATATTCTGCAGTTACGCTCCTAACTGCAACCCAGATTTCTGCTGGCTCACATTTCACTGTCACAGAGTGCTGTGGTAATATTTTGACTCCTCAGGAGAAGGCAGAGTTTTCCTTCACTGTCATAGAGCTGGGACCAGCTGTCACTTCTCAATCACTAGAGTTCTTTCACTGGAAGCAATGCAAAAATAAGGAACTGGTCATTTCCTCATCTTGCAGGTCTGCAGGACCACTTGCATGCACCATCTTGCCTGTCTGAGACTCCTGGGAAAGCACAGTCCGCGCGTCATACAAGTTAAGGTGAAATATGGACTTGGTTTGCTGGGTCTGTGTTACCTGTGTGACGCTTTGTCCTTCAGAAAGCCCTGTGAGTGTCACTTCATAGAATCATAGAATGGAATCATAGAATCACTAAGGCTGGAAAAGATCTGAAGCTACCCAGTGGCATTTTGGTGTTTTTTGTGTTCTTTCTTTGTATACAAGCTCATGGGACTGTCTCATCACTTTTAACAAAGGTTTCTGGGCAGTGCTAAACAAAAGAAAATTTCACTAATATGCAATTATCTCCATTGAAAAAATATTCAAGAACTGGAATTCTTTCTATTGTAATATCTTTAGAAAATTTACCTTTGTGGATTTCTAATAAAATTGATAGGCAATAATTTTGAGAAAGTGGAGTTTGCCTTTAGGGAAGAATTAGACAATCTAAAAATTCCGCTCTGAAATGTCTCTTTTGTTGAGCAATTGAAGCTGCCACAGTTAAGCAGTGTTTTGTTCTGCCACAGGTTTGTTTACATTTGAGAAAATGCAAGAGAACAATTAAAATTTAATAATATGGTAAACAAGATCTGAATAATTTATTCAGAGCAAATAAAATAAATGTTGATAATCACTTTTTTTTTGAGAATAGAAGAAAAAACTGACTTCTAAGACTGTATGGAAATTTTGTTCTTTTGTTTGGAACAAAAGTTGATTGGATCCATCATCAAAGAAGAAAACAAGTATTTTTACTAAGGGACAAAATACATGTAAAGTATGAGATCATTTGAAATAAGATAAACTTAAATAATATAGAAATTATGAAATGGAAAATGCTGATTTTGAAGTTTTGTGCGCCAACTTTTCCCCTAAAAGTAATTTTATATATGTATACTTGGATGTGTAGTTATGCATTTCTTTATACTTTCAAACCATTTCTTTATACTTTTAATGGACATCATCAAGAATCTATATTTTTTGCTATTAACGATAGTGGGATCTGTAAGATTAACTTCAATAATACATGACCAAGGTTATTATTATTTGTGTCACCAGTACCTTTAAACTCTAGATAAATGAACAGATCAGAATTAYATTGTAGCTATGTAGAAAGGCTTACAAGTTAACAGAATGTTTTGTTATACAGATTCTAGAAAACCTTTTTCCCAACAATATGTATTTAGGTTTTTTTCTCTGGAATAAACTAAGTCAGAAGGTACATATTCCATTCATAAAATATTTTCTATCTTATCGTCAGTTACTTATACAGTAAAGAAAACATTCTTTATTTTCCTTTATATTTATTTGTTTTAAATATAGATGAATATTCTAAATATAGAAAAGAGTTCTGTGTGATTTGCAGCTCAAATTAATATGCTCAGAAACCACACTCATGGTTCATGGATGGTTGCTTAACTCTGTAAGTCCTGGGTTCAGGTGATTCCTGGGCTAAAATCAGGGAGGAAAAGCTTTTTGGTAATTTTTTAAAATAAAAAGACTACCACAAGAGCACCTTGCTGAAAAGCAGTAGGARCAATCCTTCAGAACATTGTGTGCTCCTGCCTCCAACATCCAACAGCCCAATGCTCTAAATTTAAAGCATAGCTGTGGGTTTGAGAGGATGTCTAGTCCAACAGAGTAGAATTATTGCTGCAATGCTAAGGAATGCAACAGAAATGACTAAACCCATAAAACAGCAACAACTAAACCCATAAAATGCAGATTCAAAACCATATGTGGACCATCTGAGGTTTAATATCTCCTACAACCTGTGGAGAATTTGATGCAATGTAGGACCAAGTCCTGTGTCATGCTGGACTGAACTGAAAAGCAGCTTTCAAACAACATAGCAGAAAAACAAGAAACTTTAAAATAGCTCAGGGCCCACAGTGTTTAGTAACTGAAGGGCTCAGCCTGTCTCCCATACAACCTGAATGTTGTATTTTTCATTTTTGTGGTATCGAACATAATAAGAAAGTAGAAAAACTGAGGCCCATAGCACTATTCCAAGTTAACAATAAAAAAATGGGTCTCAAATTTCAGRCTTATTTTCCGTTCATGTAACAGGCTGTAATGCTATGTGACATCCATAGCAATTTACAGAGTCATTCATGTAAATATTCATCTAAATAGTCAGTCTTGTTCTTTCCATATGCTGTGCCTTTTCCCTTTTTGTCCTGTCCCAGTCCTCCAACCTGGCAGTAATCTGGAGAGAAAAAATAATTAAATTAACCTCCTTGTTTCTTCTGATTGCCCAACTGCACAAATGTAAATGTCCAGTATTTTGGTGCAAGTTCTCTCTTTTTAGAGTGATAAAAAATGAAAGCCTAGGGCTTAGGTCTGCAAAAACCTCCTCAGTGTGCTAYTGGGGCAGTGTATTGGAATGGCATGAAGGATAAAGATATCAGGACACATCTCAGAAAACTTGGATGAAACACCAAGCTGCTGAAAAATTTGAAGTCTGCAAGTCTTCTCTGGTCAGTGTTGAACCAGATCTCCATCACTGCTGCAGTAAATGAAAAGAACCTTTGACATGCATCAGATATTTATGGCAAATTAYACTTAACTGGTTCAGTGTGTCCAGAAAAGTGTTAAAACAGAGTGGATTTTTTTTTGCTTGGGGAAAATGGGTTGAAGATTCCTTCTCCATCAGTAGAGCTTATGTAGTTTGAAGACCAGATATGAAATGGGCCAAGCAAGGGGATCTCCACTCCACCATTCCTCTGGGCATGGTGTGAACTCACTGCAGCTGAAGAGGAAGACTGCTTCTGTGAGCCTGTACACACTCATAGCGCAGATGTGATGTTGACGTGCCAGGCTGGAAGAGATGCTCGCTGTGGTTACCAGAAACAATAACTTTGACATTTAAAAATATAAATTTCATCTTCAGGCCTAGTAAAATGTACAGTAAAAAAGCTTTTCTGAAGTCTCCCAAATCTTGAAGTAGCCAACACCGTAGTTGGAATGAACTCACTGAAGAAATCAGTTTATGTTTCACTGCAGAATCTATGGCTTAACCTACAGTACCAACTCTGATAATATCAGACATGTAGTGTTAACTGCCTGAGACTGCTAAAGCTCATTAACTAACCTACAGTTTTTTTTATTGTTGCTGCAAAGTCCATAAATGAAAAGATCCAGTCATCCATTAAGTGCGCAGCATAAATCATTTGTACCTGCAGACTGTGTTTTTTGCAAAGCAAGAAGTCATGTGTACCAGCAATAAACAGGAAAAACCCAAGGAAACCTCACTAAGAACCTAGTCATCTTGGCAGGTTTTATTCTTCCTCATCCTTCACCACTAGCTCTTGTACTTTATTCTACAAAAGTTTCTCATTTTTAGCTCTTTGTTATCAGTGAGCAAAAATGCCTCCTACAGATGAACAGATATATTTTTTTCTCCATCTGTTGAGGCATTTTCTTTGCTGTGCTCTGGAAATTTGCCAAAAAGAAAGAAGATAACACTTCTGAACACAGGATGGATGGCAGACATAAATCCGATGAAAAGATGGACTACAGCAGCTGACTGATGATTTCACAAAGGCTGTTTTGTTGATTCTCACTGAACCTGAGGTTTTTTTCTTCAATTTCTGTCAGTGAGGACAAGGATGTTCGAATCACTCACTGGAAGAAGTGCAGGGTATTTTTTAATTACATGACTTTTGTCCTTGGATTTTTGGAACTCCAATTAAATGAAGCCAGACCATACCATTACAGGTGGGATTTCACTGGGGAGGTAAGAAAGTGGTGCACAAGGCATCTGCCTACACTTCATAGCAATAGCCAATTGTATTTTCACTTTTCACTGTGTGTGAGTTACACAGGTAAAGAACAAGATATTGAGAGAAATGGTCTTTGAAAGCCACTCACTGTTTATGGGTTTTGGTGGTCTTTGAAAAAAAAAACAAACAGCTTGCTTCAATCAGGGCATCYTGCAAGGCTGAAGTTTTTTGTTCATCAATTACCTTGCTTTAAGACACAAGAATAGTGGAAGACATATTAACRATTTCAACCTACGTAGCATTCTTTCATGGAAAGTTTGGATTATCCCTTCCAAATCAAGGAGGATATACCTCATCAAGCCCAAACTGGTGATTGACTCTTTCACATAAAATATCCATATAAGCAGAAAAACTCTTTTGGCCCAAGAGACAGTTTGATACACTCCTCAGTGTTAGTTATGATGCCTTTGCAAACAGGTACTAGTGTAACATGATAGAATTGATTGTGTGACTGCTATAGCTGAATGATACTGTTTGATTTACTGACCTGAGGATAAATCCACCTCCCTATGCCCAGTGGRAGTCAACGGAAAGTCTCCCACTCTATCAGAGGTATATGGATTAGATCCCTTCTGCACAATTAAAAGAAGCTCCTTCTCAGAGAAAAAGAAGAGAGAAGAAAACAAGCTCTAAATCCAGTTAAGGATGCTTTTCATTTTTTTTCTGAGGGCTGCTTTAGGCATTGTATTGAACAAGTATATACAAACAGCCTCTCAGCCTCTTGTGAATTACAATTGTTATACGTTTCCTTTGAAATGAAGACTTGGCTCTGCCCTAAATAACACAGTAGTTGTTTGTGGGGCTCTTTTTGGTTTTGTTGTTTGGGTTTTTYTGTTTGGTTGGTTGGTTGGTTGGTTTTGGGTTTGGTTTTGGTTTTTTATGATTTTCCATTAAATTACAAGCAGAATATTAAATTTAAACACTAGCTGTCTTCTCTAAGGAATAGAATGATCTATTAATGTCTAGGTTGGTGTGTTTCAGTCAGACTTTTTTCTTCCCATTCTCTTCATTTATGTTATGTTTAAACAAGCTTTAATTTTTATTTTTTAATGTGCTTAGCTTGGGCAAATAAATGTCTCCCATCCTTACTTAGYAATTTATGAGAAGAGGGCCTCCTTTTACTATCCACTTCCAAGTGTTCAGTGAGGCTACTTACCATTTTGCAGTTATCTTTGCCCTCTATGGTCCTGTTAATATACWATATTGAAAGGAAGACCACCAGGACTTCCTACTTTACATGTGGTATTTCAACAGAGATCAACAGCAGAATGACAACATGAATACAAATTAGACTTACTAGATGAGCAACAGCGATGATTTACTAGCACAAGCTGTAAACCCAAGTCCCCTTCTAGTAGGTAAATCGAGTTGCATTAATGGCTCTCTTACAATTTGTTTATGACAACATTGCAAACTGGAGAAGTCAGGTCCTTTTTTCTAGCCATTCCCACTTCATTTCAGTAGCTGAAATTTCAGTGGCTGCAGTGGTTTGACAAATATCAAACTGGCCCCTAAGAAGGGGCAAGGATGAGTTATCACAGAATCATAGAACCATAGAATCATAGAAACACAGAATGACTGGGGTTGAAAGGGACCTTAACAATCACCTAATTCCAACCCCTCTGCCATGTGCRGGGACACCTTCCACTAGAYCAGGTTGTTCGGGGCTCCATTCAACCTGACCTCGAACACTTCCAAGGACAAGGCATCCACAGCTTCTCTGGGCAACCTGTTTCAGTGCTTACTACCATCACAGCATTGAATATCTTACCATCTAATCTAAATCTACCCTCTTTCAGTTTAAAGCCATTTGCCCTTGTCCTGTCACAACATGCTCTAAAGTATCACAATAATAGGTACCACATTCTTCTCTCAGATGTGCCAGGAAGTTTCTATTCCGTGCAACCATTTGTCCCCCAGCACCACTGTTGAGCAGATCAGGTCTTTGCCTGTTGAAGTCTGGTTTATCTGATCCTACAATGCCGTCTTCACAGATCCATATCCTTCCTTATTTTACATGCTGGCTATTCTTATCTGTTATTTTTTCATGACCTTCAATGTGATTTGTATTCTCACTATGAGACTTGCAATATTTTCAAATATTTCTTCCATATAAACAGCTCAGGATTATATTCCAAAAGAAAGTGGGGATGAGAGTAGAGCAGATGTGAGAATTATAGAAATGGAACCCAAACCTCAGAAATCTAATGCTTCCTGGAAATGCTTGCATCAAGCAAAGGGGCAGGCATGATTTTTGGGGTTTTTTTTGGTTTGTTTTTTTTTTTTTTT
>JACDOX010000026.1:769086-798177 GCA_014549065.1 Cardinalis cardinalis | reverse complement strand
CCTTCCTTCCTTCCTTCCTTCCTTCCTTCCTTCCTTCCTTCCTTCCTTCCTTCCTTCCTTCCTTCCTTCCTTTTTTCTGGACTCCTTCCAGAAATAAATTCCTTAATAGAACATTCCTGGGAAAAAAAAAAAACAACAATAAAAATCAAACCAAAAGCAAATAAAACCTGCCCACCCCAAAACCACAAATCAAGCTGAAATCATGGAAGAATCAGATCTAAAAAGCAATTTTTTGCAGTCTTTTAACAACATAAAAGCTAGGTGCACTCATTTGTGGTACAGACCACCCCTCCAAGAAATTTCATTAGAATCCACCAAACTAGCCACAAGGAACAGGCTGTGTTTAAGATTACTTTGAGGCTTAAATATGCAAAAAAGCATATGCTAATAATGTTAAGCTCTTTAAGAACAGATTTTTCTCTCATCAGACGTGTTCTTGCAATATGTGATAATGGATGGGATTCATCCACTGGGGRAAAAAAAAAACGGGCACCTGGTAAAAACAGCCATAAAAACTCTTCAATAACTTCTCTTTCAATTTGATCAATTCCTAATAGGCTTAAGTTTTTAATTTAAATTCCTATGAGAAGTCCTTCCTTCGTTACAAGAACTTCTTCTATTGTTTCTAAATTACATCACTAAGCCAGTTTCTGATACCCTGATGCAGTAGCGAGTTTGTCAAAGTTTTGATTCCAATTTTAAACAATAATTTTGTTTCAGTCAAGGTATCATCCACTCCTGATTTAGCTAGATACAACAGTACAATGACCTCAGTAAGTGAGAAGAAGTAAATCTAATGAGAAAATTGTTTCTGGATTGCCTGGCAGAGGGCATGGTGCCTGATTTCCTTACACTCTCAATTTTCATAAGTTTCAGTCTGGACAGGAAGAGCTGACCTTGAGCAAAGCTGGGAATAGTAGTACCATAAGATATGCTTCCCTACATAAGACTGAGGTAGTCTTCATTACTGAGGCAGTGTGCACCTTTTTAAGCAAATCAAGAGTTACAAAGGTGTATGAAGATCTATTTTTGTGAGAAGGTTTAAGAGACTTGCATATGGCTAAGTCCTCAACAACACAGCAGTTGTAACAACATTCTGGATTGGGATACTGTGGCTGAAGGTAGGTTAGATGTCTGAGGTAGGGGAACACATTTTTTGTCACCATTCAGCTTAATGACTGAATTATTAGAGGCGTTTTGTGTCAAGGATTTAAAGATGGGTCACTTTTCAAGTCACTCTCTGCCCCAGGACTCCTGTGGTCACTCCAGTTTTCAAGGTTTAGCATTTTCTTCCCTTAAGTTGCTTCTCCAAATGTAAGACTTATCCTACCTTCTCTACTAGCTGTAATCAGCACCAGGTCAAAGCAATTAATTCTCTTCAAAGAGTTGTAGCTGCACAGACCCATATGGCTGCTTCCCATGTGACCCTGTAAGCTAATTAAACTTGACTTTATTTTGCCCTCTTCCATTTTCCTCTACCTGAGGAATCAGTTCTCCAGAGCTTCAAACTCTGCACCCACGTTCAACCCCTTTGAAGTCAGCTTCTTGCCACTAGGAAATTTTCCTATGTATTAAACTTAATTCATCCATATATTTAATTCAATTACATCATTTTAATTGTGTAATTTTACATCTCCTTAAGCAGGAGGTTTTGGCACAGGTACAACTTTATAGCTGAGTAGATTTAAAGGGATGACTGTGAACATCTTACTAGAAAAGAAGTGTCCATTTATTACTGTCATGTTGAGGAGGTGGGTTTGGGGCAGAGAAACTGGGGCAGTTTTCCAGGATCTTAGATGCTGGGGTCAGCAGGCCAAGTCATATGGCAAAGAGAATTATCCAATTTAGAAACAGCTTCTGCTTGGAGCAACCACATATGTATTGCAGTTATTTGAATGGCTTTAAGCTGAAAGGGGGTAGATTTAGCTTGGATGTTAGGGAGGAAACCTTTACTGTGAGGGTTGTGAAGGAACAGGTTTGCCAAAAAGAGCTGTGGATGCTCCATCCCTGGTAGTTGGAACAAGATGGTTCTTAAGGTCCCTTTCAAACCCAAACCATTCTCTGACTCTATGAAATTTATTTGATTTGTGTTTGGTATACACTGGTTTAGAAAGAAAACTAGAAAAGTATTTTATTTAATTCTTATTACATCCTACTGCAGACTTGATCTTTATACTGTATTTTTCCAGTCAATTTAACAAAAAAAGTAACAATCCCACTCTTTGTGTGACCTCCTCCCCACATGCTTTCACGCACTCTTTCTGTCCTCCAGTGCTAATCCCACAATGGGGTTACTACAGGCCTTCTATAACTTGTTAGTCAATCCTTTGATRCATTTTCTAGAGGAGATTTGGGTCTAAAAAATGCGGATTTGATTCATTGGTGGGTAGAGAAACCTATGACAGATTTTTGAGGCAGAAAAAACATTTTGTTTGATCTGCCACGTGGCCTTTTATTTCAAGCTCTCTTTACCCTTGCTTAAAATCTCTTTAAAAATACAACTGAATTTTGGCATGAAACAATTCTTTGAACTGGAAAGTCAAAACATATTGTTTTAATGTTGAAAAAGTAAAGCAAATAATATTTTTTGAGCTTTTTACCCTAGCTGAAGTTAGGATGTAAYAGAAATGGGTGAGTAATTTGGTCATGTTCTGGCCATCCTGAGTCAGCACCCTTCAGGAAAAAATATTTCCTGCTACTTCTGCATGTAGCTTTTAGGTTATAATCCATTAAAAATATTATAATCATAGAGGAGTTTGTAATTAATTTTGAATATAAGTCATTCCCTATATCACTATCCATCCTGTTCTCAGAAATATTTGCCACAGGAGACAGATCCAACAGGATCACTGGTTTTGGTTTTACCTCTTTGAACTATCTATTTATTCAAGGCTCTTTCTTCCCCTCCACCACCACCACACCCCCCAAAAAAATCAATAAATAAAATCATAGGATGCTTTTTATTTAAAGGGACCCAACAGATCATCTAATCCCAACCCCCCCGCCATAAGCAGGGACACCTTCCCACTAGACCAGGTTGCTCAGAGCCTCATCCAACCTGGCTTTGAACATTTCCATTGTTCAAGCAGCCATAGCTCCTCTGAGCAGCATTTCCATCTATTGCTTTCTGTAGTAAAGACAGTAGGAAGTGAAATAATATCAGTTTTGTATCTGGTATGAAATAGTTAACATTCTGAAGCCAACACCATCACTTGAATCCCAATATACCTCCCATTTAAWCCATCTGCTGAGGAGGGATGCAATATCGTCAGTCATCAAGCAGGAGAATTTTAGCTATGCCCATAAAATACTCACATGAGTTCTCTTAGCTAAATGTTAATTAAAACACAGGCTTTGCAAGAASTGGCCTGGGAACTCCAGTGGTTTTTTCTCTAGCTTTGCTATGTCAGGACTCTCCATACATGAAGTACTGAAAAAGGTTTGCTGTGCCACAGGATAAGTGGTCAGTAGACCTGATTCCAATCTTATTTGTGCCACAGAGAGCTTGTCCAAAATATTTCCTTCCCTACACGGGTTCCCCATGTACAAAACTTCTCTGATAGCATCTATGTGCTCACCAGAAAAAACTCGCTATGAGGCCTAATTAAGAGTAGTGTAAAGTCTTGAAATCCTTGGGCAAACAATAGATAAAAATATAACAGTTGTGTTTATACACAGCAAAAATACCATTATAGACAGCTCCACAGGGAATTTCCTGAGTAAAAATGGTTAAGTACTTTCCTTAAGCTGAAAAAATATGAACTGCTTTGTATACTCTCTATAAAGCAGCAAACCAGCAAATAATCTTGAGTGAATGAATTATAGAATTATTAAGTTTGGAAAAGAGCTCCAAGATCAAATCCAGCCTTTGGCCAAATGCCATCATGCCTATTCAAAGCATATCAAAAAGTGCCTTGTCTACTTAATTTTTTTAAMACTTTCAGGGATGGTGATTCCACCACTTCCCTAGGGAGCCTGTTCTGAAGCTTAACCACTCTTTCAGTGAAAAAAAAGTTTAATTGGTGCCAGAAAGCATCTACCTGGAAACATTCAGGTAGGATGGTCACCTTTTTCTTTTTTTTCATGAATTTTCATGAATTTTTRTTTCTTTTCTTTATTGTTGGAAGGATCCAGAAAGAGGAAAATTTCTTTAGAAGTATCTATAATAGGGTTAATTCTCTTTCATTTAGTGAATTAATAAGGTGATTTTAAACAGAAGRCTTTCAGGGTATGCATGTGTGAACTGGCAGTTTTCCTCCTTTATAGTCTCCCATATAGATAGAATTATKGACCCCATCATGTATATAGTAGGGTAACAATACTTTGCAAACAATCTTTAAGTCTTRCAGTCTGGGTATTTCCTAACCCCACTATTATTTTTAAAAATTCCTTCCGAAACCTTCAAGTGACTCAAAGCCCCATTTTGAAAAGTGTATCCAACCTTATTAAAAAATGTACACAGTTAATTATGCTGGGCATAATTTACATAACAGAACAGTGTCACCACAGCAGATCAAGGCAAATTAGTGTAAGAAACAGTACCAAACCTTCTGSCTTAATGAGTTTTGCTCATGACATGAACAAGTGCTGAGTCTTCCCTCCGTCCTGCCCTGGTGTATATAATTGACCATAACATTGCATGGCAAATTATTTGAGCATTTAATCTCAAAATGAAAAAAATACAGAGCGCATTACCTCTTTCTTTTGTCAGAAGTTTTTATAATTAATATTGAGGGATTAAAATAACTGATTATAGCTTACATTGCCATAGAGCTGTTGATACAAACTCCGAGATCATTAGTTTGAGTCRCACAAGTCCCTTCTTATCCAACCCTGTCTTATAATTCCTAATATGTTCTGGCAGCTCACGTGTCTTTTTACATGGAGCAAAATTTCCCCTTTCCTGTTTTTACYTAATTTGACACTTGCATCACTTGATTTCAGAACCCCATAATGTGCAAGGAGAATGCATGTCCTGGGAGATAAATTTTCTGTCTTAGGTTTAGGGGACTGTGAGTTGAAATCTTAAAGGGTTTTCTTCATTACATATTTTGTATGCCTGATTCCCTCTCACTGGAATATGGATGRCTACATTCTCACCATGTAATCATCTTTATTGCCTATAAACAGTCTGCATTTGACTTGAACATTTCAGCTTTTTTAATGTCAGGCAAAGAAACAAAACCTATAGTAAATTAAGTCTGATTTCCATGAAGATCTATGTATGTTCAAAGCTTGGTATGTGTTTTGTGTGAAGCCTATAATCCTTGTATAAAATGTTTAATTAACCTCTTTCAGAACATTTGTAATATGTTTCCACTGAATTAATGAGACTACGTGGGCACCCACTGCTGGCTAATTTACAATATGTTTGCTTCCACTTCCCAAAATGTTGTGTGGAACCTAGTGGGTGATCCTAGATACAGATGATGTCATTGCGAATCTTGTTATTGGTTTTTACACCAAAAAGATTAGTGAATTTTTTCCCTTTTATCAATTTTTGTTCTATTTCTTTTCTTCACATTTATTCAACACAGGGAGCTGAAATGTTTGCTTTGCTGTTGGAGTTTTTTTGTGCAACGCAATGGTTAACAATGTAAAGTATTTACGCTGTTACCAGACTGAAGGTTTCTTCTGATTTATAGAAACATAGAGACATTTAGGATGGAAAAGACCTCTAAAATCATTGAATGTAGCCATAAGCCTAACCTTTTAATGGCTATCCTTGCTGTGCCTCAATGGCCAGCTCACAGCCGGCAGCAGTTGGAGGAGCTTTTTTATGAGTTACGTCCTCTGAGATGGGCTTAAAACATATTCTTCAATGTGTTCCCCCAGATGGGAACACATTGTGTGTTGGGGTAAGTTTAGTGGTGCTGGGGGAAGTTTAGACCAGATATTAGGAAAAATTTCTTCTCTGCACGGGTTTTCAGCCATTGGAATAGGCTGCCCAGGGAAGAGGTGTAATTGCTATAACTGGAAGGTATGTGAGTGTGGCACTTGAGGACATAGCTTCTTGATCTCCAGTGTTGTGCTGGTTTAATGGATTGACTCAATAATCTTAGAAATCTTTTTCCAACTTTAATGATTTATGATTCTTTGACTCTATTATTCTTTGAATCTGTGGTCATCATTCTTGACTGTCCCAGAGGTAAGAGATATCATGTATAGTTAGACCCAGGAGAAAAATACCCTTTTCTTTCCCACCTAGGGGAATTTTTGTGCTAAAAGGAACAACTTCCTAGAGGGGCATTTATAGAGGAAAATGCCTGCTTTTTTATTAAGTATGGATGATCAGGAAAACWAAATTAAACACATGAAGAGGTGAACAGTGAAGGAACTCTGGGTTCAGGTTCAGCTGTGTTGACTGGGTACAGGAAAAGCAGGGAAAGAAGTGATTGACATGTTATGACTACAGAGAGGTTTAGCAGCAGCCAATTTCCAATTGAAACACAAAACTAGGCCCGTGGTTGGGCCTTTTAATGAAATTTATTGCTGCAGGTCTTCCCCTGTACCAGGAAGTCATAAACTCATAAAACTCTAGATATTAGTGGTTACCTCTACTTCTTGAAGGGCAGGGGAGATGAGTAGAGTGGAAAAGAAAAAACCAGTTCCCAGACTTATAGAAAAAAATTAGAAGAGGGATAGAAATTACAAGAGATAGAAATTAAATTGATACCAAAAATTCAGGATCATATATAATCTTTTTCAGCATAATATCTGGCCTGTATTACTCTATTCTGGGAAGGGCTTCCTTACCTTTTGGATAAGATTTAAAACCAAGGGCATGAGATGTTGACACAGAGCTGCAATGAAAAGTCTTTTTATTGTGGATAACTTCCAAAGTCCCTGACGGTGACCCTGTCCTTTAGACCCTTGCAGGATAACTCTTAGGTCAGCATTTTCAGGGGAAGATGGAAACAAGCAGTTGTGCACCTCCTTTGACCTCTCAATGAGAGACACGAGATGTGTTGCTAAGGATTAAGGTTACCTGTAATAGGGTGCGCAGGTACCATTGTCASCTATTCCCAGTATGGGTTTTTCATAGGAGAGAGTTTAAAATGGCTGCATGTGAAAGTAAATCTTGACAGCACATGACTTGGGAGGTTGTGAGCAGTGAAGACCCTTTTATGAATTGCATTTCCCTTAATGTCTAGTTTTAGGGAGATGATTATAGGTGTTGGTCTGGATATGTTGTCACACAGATAATGGAGTACATTGACTCTCACATGTATCAAATCCTGTGGAATAGGGATAACCTATTTTATTGATAATATACTATTAAAAAACTGTAAAAATGGGCAAAAACATTCTTACGATTTTGAAGAGCTACAGAAGAAGAAACTGACCACTGCTCAGTCGTCACCAAGGTAATACGCTGATGTTTCTTACAAGTTATTTCAACAGGTGAAAAGGAGAGGAGAGAAAAAAAAAAAGAGGGCTGTTATTCCTGTGTCTTTTGAGATATTTCATCAAGAACAATGTTGAATGCCCTATGGACACCTTCTTTTCGTCCCAGAAGGCTCCATGGTCACTTTATATGACTTTGTTTCCGCCATTGCTCAGATGATGGGATAAAGTCTTTACCAGCTTTTATCCCATTATCAGGAAGTTATTTCTCTTTAAATTTTCTTAGCCTGCTACTACCTCTCAAGATAATATTTTATACATTTTTACCATATTAATATAATGTATAATATCCATAAATACTGATATAATGCAGAATATTATATCTGTATTCTCTATTATATCAGTATCCATAAATACTGATATAATAGAGAATATCCATAAATGTATAGGAATTTCTTTTTTCTTCAATTCTTGTAACTATGTGGACCTTCCCTGACTTCTATTGCCATGAGCAGCAGTGGGGAGCAGTGCTACAGCACTGGTGCTGGGTTTACACCTGAGATGCTGTGTTACACAGCATTTKCAAATCTATCTTGCCTCCCTACTCTGTGCTTGCAATCTGCCAAAGGAAATATCCCAATAATACTTGAAAAATGCTTAGTCTGGAACCATGGGCAGATWTTTAGTTGCTGGTTCTGAGTACAAGGCAAAACAGGAGAGGATTATGCAGCTGAATGAGCAGTAGTGATAAGAGAAATTCAGGGACAAAAAATGCTTTATTCCTGGAAAGCCAGGCAACATTTGGGGCTGAAAACAGATCACTGCTTTGAGACTCTCACCAAGCAGAGAGAAACCACTGACAATAACTACCTGGAAGCTGCCTGTTGTCCCTAACTGCTAATGCACTCTTGCATGTCAATTTGACACAGAATAGTCTAGCTGCACTACTATACACAAATATAGTAGTGGCATGAAAAAGATGCTGCTATGGGTGTCTGACTGGGAGCAACAGAAACAGAGGCCGTTTGTGCATCCCCTGGCACCTGGCCCAAAGAACAGTGCCACCAAAGGACTCTCTGCAACTTGATCACGCTTTCCTTTTTGGAGAAAAATGAACACACGGTCATAGGAGATAGATGATGTGAGCCTTCTAATGAGGATACCCTCATCCCGCCTACTGCTTGCTCGTAAASCCTCAGCCAAGCACTCTGACCACAGGAATGAGCTCTTCAACCWTCCAGGCGCATCTGCAGTATGGTGTCAGCCTGTGCATTTCAGCACTTCAGAGCCCAGGGCACATACTTAATATTTGGCTTGAGAGAGAGAGTGCTGTTACCTTTCCTGTATTGGGGTTGACAGCTGCAGCCATAAAACCGCCCAGACAACTGATTCAGTGAAGTGATTTAATCATCTGGAGACACAGTCAGCAGCAGGCAGGGACAATTCATGCAGAGGCCTTGAGCAACCCTTTAGAAAGACATATGAACCCCAGAGCCTCAACAGAACTGTCTGAATCTGGTCCATACTGGAAAACCCTTTAGAACTTTCTAGCTCTTTTCTCTTTTCTTGTGAGCTTTGAAAAAAATATTCTGTTTGCATAGGTCAGCACATAATCTTCTAAAGAAATAAGGGYATTTTTTACTTCTTTCTTTCTCTGTTTTACTTGGAAATATCTCATAGAATCATAACATGGCTTGGGTTAGAAGGGACCTTAAAAAYCCTCAAGTTTCAACTGCCCTACCATGGGCGGAGACATCTTCCACTAGACCATGTTGCTCAAAGACCCATCCATCTTGGCTTTGAACACTTCCAGGGATGTGGCATCTACATTCTCTGGGCAACCTGTTCTAGTGCCTYACCATGCTCTGAGTAAACAACTTTTTCCTAGTGTCTAATCTAAATCCCCTTCTTTTTGTTTAGAACTGATTTTCTTTGTCCTATTGCATCCTTCTGCATTCATCATTCTGTTATATTGCAAAGAATTGTGGAATTTTTGATGTTCTTGGCTTGCAGACTGTGGCTAAAGCATGGGAAACCTCATCAAATTAATATCACAAAAAATGAAAAAAGAAAGCTGGCAGAAAATCTAAAGTGAAGTACCAAACCATAGATATTAAGGCAGGAAATAAGGACTTCGTCATAAAGAAAGTGCAATAAAGAAATAAGGACTTCGTCATAAAGAAAGGACATTAAAATTCAGTAAACTGAATATTGCAATGAGTGTTACATCAAACACAGGCAACTATTATTTTAATGTGAAAATATATATCTGGAGAGCACATTGGTGTTATTCTTGGTTTCAGATTGAGATGCATCTGATCTGAAGTGTGTTACTGATGTTACAACTGTCCAACCTGCCTGGATGGTGTGGTAGCTGGCAGGAGACAGAACTGACATTTCTGGCCTAAAAGGTACTTCTGTTCACTTTGTTATGTCCAGACTTTTGGCATTTAGCAAACAAACTCTGATTCTGAGGCAGCTGTTGTTACGTTGCTATGACTCTTAAGTTTCATTGCAGCTATCCAGATAGTAACCCCTGTGATCTGATAATGCTTGTAGTTTTAGCACCTATTTTACTTTTGTTTCTCCTCAAAATGCAAGCAATTGAGCCATTCCTTGCACCCTGGCTTTGTGTAACTGGTGAGCACCAACATTTTCATTGTGGAAGTGAAAAGTGAAAGAGATGCTGGGAGGGTCCCAGACACCACCGCACCCAAGCTTCATTGTAGAAACTGAGCGGTCATAACCAATGTCCCAGCAGGGAGCTCAGGAAGGACACTGAAGGATCCTACTCAGACCACAAGCCAGCATCAAAAGGCTTTGGAGAGTGCCAGTTGCCCAGAACAATGATCTTAGGAGCCATAAGCAAAACCCCAATTGCMCTATTGAAAACCAAGCCAGCTTTGGCCTGCCTTGCCCCAGGAATGGATTCCTGGTAGCTTGTCTTCACACAGCTTTTGAAGTGGAAGTGCTTTTCTTCTTATAAAATGAACCATATCTGTGCCCAAGCTTTCATTTACTGGTCTGCTCACACACAAGTTTGTGAGAGATGAAACAGAGTTGAAGCATAGAGCCTGCTTTATTTTGTCCAGCTTCCTTCTGTGCATCATAATTATTTATGTATTTATCAATTAATTTATTTAGATATTTGGAAATACCCTAAAGAAAAAAAAGGTACATATTTTAGTTTTCTGATTATTTCCATTTCCCTTAAGACTCCATTTGAAGCCTGCAATTATTTTTCCCAGCACAGCATTCCCATGTCTTGCCCGTGTGCCTGCCCATGGCACTCCAGGCACCATTGCTCATGCAGTCTGTGGTTGACCATGCAAGATATTCCAGTGCACAACAGTGGCTCTGCAAAATTGTCTCAGTCTTTCCATGTTTTATGTTTGTTGTCAGCTGGCTTCTGCCCACAGGTCCTCTGACTCCATGACTACCAAAAGAGAATAAGTTGAGATTTTGGTTGCTATGTCTTCCTGTTCTCAAGTAGAAGGAGATTTGGAAGGGTTTGTTAAATACAACTTATCTTTTTTACTCAAATAAGCATAACAGATAATCCATCTAACATAAATTGTTGACTGACTCTTACAAGCTTATGTTTCTCTATAGCCATTTTCCTTGGAAAAAAAMCACAGCCACACTGAATGGAGATGTTTAATTATTTTAAAGAGATTATTTCATATTCTTTCTTGTGCCACACGGAAGCTTTCACCCATCTCACCTGGTGTGTGATTTAAATGCATGGTCTAAGCAAATTTTAACTTTTTGACTTGGATATAAAAACTATAAGATTCATGAAAGAGCAAGGCTTGGTAGGATATATTTTCAGAGATCTACAGTATATGCTGCAAGCATAAAATAAGGAATGGCACAGGGAAGGTAAAACACGTTGCAAAGTATCTTAGCACATAAAAAAGGAAGAAGGAAGAAAACTCAGAAATTAAAAGTAGGCAAAGAAAACATGGTACAAGGATATGCAGCCTGTAAAACATATTACCAGAAAAACAGCATTGAAAAGGAGGATAAAGCTGGACTCCCTGGGTGGGGGCATGCCTTCCCCACCATCTAAATGTGACAAGAGTGATCTGTGTGCACACCTCCCTTCTTTTTGGATACAAAACTTATGCTTTAGGGTGTAATTTAAGCATTAGCTGTTAGAATAAAGGGAGTTTTACAGTCAGAGAGTTCTGATATTTTTCTCAAAGCAGCATGTGCCTGAGATTTCCAGAGACTGTATTCTGGATATAATGAGTCACTGATCTGACCCAGAGCAGAAATTTGTTTGTGGCAAAAGGGATGTATTTATGTATGATTTCATAATTATTTCTCTTGTTCACACTGTAGATGCTGCCTTTGTTTTGACTGTGCTTGATAAGGTCTGCATACAGCCAGGCTTGTCCTGACTATTGGCTTCTCTCTCCAGATAACAACATGAGGATATTTCACRACAGTTAACAAAGGGAGAGTAATATTTTCAGAGAATCATRGAMTGGTTTGGGTTGAAAGGGATCTTAGAGGTCATCTAGGTTTAGCCCCACTGCCATGGGCMGAAATGTCACCCMCTAGACCAGGCTGCTCAAATCCCCATCCAACMTGGCCTTGAGCATCCCCGGGGATGTGGCATCCACAGCTYCTCTGGGCAACCTGGTCCTTACACTCTGAATAAATACTACATCCTAACATCTAGCCTTACTCTCCCCTCCTGTAGTTCAAAACCTTTCCTCTTTGTACTTAGATCTATCTTCTCATGCAAAAATAATTTAAAATTTTTTGTAATCCCTCTTTGATTGCTGAAAGGTCATAATGAGTTCTCCCATATATGTGGAAGTACAGTCAGTTAAAGATGCATTTCAGACTAATCTCCAATCATTAGTTGTGTCTTTCACAATCTAAGTTGYTTGTCACTGCAAGTATATAGCACCTGACAAGACCTCTGCTGCTTGCTATTAACTTTTCAGGACCAGTGGATTTGATCACTGGGAGGCCTGTCAAGTCTCAGCAGACAGTTGATGCTTTGTCTTAGAAGTTTATTTGGTGTTGCCCACTCATTATAAGAAAAAGGAAGAGTCTTCCATCAACATTTCTTTTCATTATTTTATTCAGTAATTGGATCTAAAGTAATGCATTTATCCCCAAATGTTGTCACTCTTGTGTTCAAGGCGACAATTTGTCRTAAACTTATTTTTAATCCTTTTGTGAATATTGTGCTATGTAAATGCACTATGTTGTGCCAACACTGTATTAGGGCTTAGGCCATTAAGAAACAAATGCCCATGYGTTTGACTAACAGGCTTTAAACTTTTGTCCCTTACCTTATTTGTCCCTCTGGAAAGTCCTATAATGTAAGAGCATTCAGTGTGTATTTATGTTGAAAGTGTGTGCAGCACAAATGGTGTATCCCAGGATTCAGAAGTAAACTGGTCAAATTTCAAGTGTTTCTTACAGGTGAGACAGTGGAATAAGGAAAATAAAGGAAGGTTAATAATAAAGAGACATAACCATAATAAAGGCATAGATATGCAATTKAAGAGTTTTTGATAAGCCTTTAAAAGAGAAAGTTTTTAAAAAGACTACTGCAGTTTCAATGATTTTTTTGTTTGAGGGAATTGGTATTTTAGTGATAATCTGGCTGGTAGAAACAGATTTGGATATATTGCTGGATAYTTGAGTAAGGCACTTCATAGATTCATAGAATCACAGAATGAGTTTGAATTGGAAGGAATCTTAAAGATCATGTATTTCCAGCCTTTCTGCCATACCCAGGGATACATTCCACTAGACTAGATTAATCTAAGCTGTTGCCTAAAGGCATTGTATTTGCCCAAAACTCTCTGTATTTGCCTGAAAGCCATAATTTACCCAAAACAATTTTTTATACCTAACATGATAGGTGTTTACAGAATCTGCAAAATTGAATAGAAGAAGACAATGACCCTTTCTTGAAGGGTTTATGGTCCATGGATCTGCAGAGTACAGAGCACATATCCCAGCAGCTTTCAACATGTCCAGCAGTATTACTTAGCACACTATCTTTAAACAGATTTTTTCAGAAGATAAGGCCTGAGTACAGTAACAAGACAGATATTGATGTGGCTTTATTTAAAATAAAATGTTTTTAAATGGGAAGAAAACCCCCAAATAACTAAAAAACAATCAAACAATTACAGCAACAAAACCCACATCAAAACCACAGAAGTTAAAAGTTACAGAATTACCAGCTACAGCTGCCAAAACCCACTAGCAAAATCAGGTTAATCCCTGAGTTCAGAGTGACAGGTTGAATTTCAGGACAAACAAGCCCTCCTGTGCTCTTTGGCCCAAAAAAAACCCTGCCATGATGTTCAGAATAAACATTCCCAACAAAGCTAAGTGCACGTTCCCTGCCCGTGCTAAGTCAGTGGAGCTGGCAGACAGGCATGTACTGATTCAACTGAGCATGGAAAATGGACACTGTCATGGTGATGGCTCAATGTCTGAACAAAGAACTTATTCCATTTAAAAGTTAGCCTTTTCATATTGATTTCAGCACATTTAAGGAATAAATCAGATGAGTTTAGTGGAGGAGAATGAAGGACTTTTGAATATATTCTGTTGCCAAGTCTCAGCCAAGACAATTTATTGCCTTATGTCATTGTTTACATCCAGGGGTCACAGGGAGTGGGAACACAGACAGTAACAACAGCTTTTATACTTGTTTTGCACCTTTTTTATCTCCATGAAGCCAGAGCAACAAGTAGCAACTSTCACACACTGAATTTGTTCACTGATTTCAAAGTAACTCATAATTGAAAAAAATAAAGAATTTACAAAAGGTAACGGACTACATTTCTGCAAATGCCTACGCTTCTGCTTTATGGCAAGAGAGACTACTGGCTTATTAGTGTGTGACAATTAATGCACATGCAGAAAGGGGAGATTGTGCTTCATAAATGCATGTGCTGAAGTGTGTGGAGTTCACKATTTAACTTTGTTTCACAGTGTTCTAAAGCATGATAATGTGTAAACAGTTCTTTATATATCTGAAACTTTCACCTAAGTCTCTCAACATTTCTGTAGAACTCGTCTCCTGTGTGCAGTAATCCTCAGCTACTTGATAAAACGATAGGTATGCTGGGGAGCTTTGATCATTCTGAAGTTTGGCAATGGCAGGGGATCAGAAAAGATGCCAGCCCCTGTTGCCTGATGTGCCCAGAGACCATTGGGCACAGAAGATGCAGGATACGGGGTGGCTCAAGGAGTCAGCTCACTGATTTTTGAGCTGTCTTTGGCATGTGTTAAAGCATCCTGGGGACTGCTTTAAACAACTCCAGTTGGGAATAAGCCAAATGCAGTAGTATTCTGGCCAAGTCCTGGCACTCTCCTTTCTCCAGGGCCAGTCAGGATTGATGGTATATTAGCAGGGTTCATTGACTGCATGCCAGCAAGGGATGTTATAATGCCAAGAGAAATCTCAGCTGGTGAGATCTGAAGAGCTTCCAGGCTCTAAGCATTGCTATATGAAGTTTATCTGAAAAACAAGTCCTGAAAGTGTGAGGTTCTGGATATCATTTTAAAAATGAGAAAAAGATGGCAGAAGTAAAAGAGAGCAAAGGGAAAGCACTAAGAAACTTCAGTAATAATAAGAATTGACACTTGGAAAAAATAGAATAATTTAGACTAGGAAAGACCTCTAAGAGCCCTGAATCCAACTGTTAACCCGACACTCCCAAGCTCACCAACTAAACCACGTCCCCAGGCGCCACATCTGCAAATCTTTTAAATACTTCCAGTGAGAGTCACTCAAYGACTTCCCTGGGCAGTCTTTTCCAATGTCAGGCAATCCTTTTGCTGTAGAAAATTTTCTTAATATCTAATCTAAATTGTCCCTKGCACTACTTGAGGCCATTTCCTCTTGTTCTGTCACTTGTTATTTGTGAGAAGAGACTGACCGCCCACCTGGCTACAACTTCCGATAGAGCAATAAAGTCTGCCCTGAGTCTCCTTTTCTCCAGGCTAAACATCCCCAGCTCCCTCAGCTACTCATCAGACTTGTGCTCCAGACCCTTCACTACCACAAGAGCTTGTGAAGAGTTATGAAGACACTTTGAAGTAGCACTGAAGAAGACAGGAAGGCCATCCAACAGCCAAGGCATGGACCATGGTACAGAAGAAAATATTGAAGAGCTAAAGCTCCCCAGTTTCTGCAGGTCCTCAAAATCTATTTGCTGCTCTCTGGTGTTATACCTAAAACTACATCCTCTCCCTGCTCTAAATCCACTAGATCATTTCAAGACAGAAAGGATAATGGCTTGGAGATCTCAGGTTTTAAAAATATTTTGGCAGAATATGGAAATGGATTTCCAAATACAGTGTTCAGGTTCCATCCTAAGCCTGTCTTGTATTTTGCAGTACGTTCAGTCCTAGAGATCTAGTTCTTTGACTTTCTTTTTGTTGGAGAGCTATTATGACACCCTGCCCCTGAACTAATAAATATCTGACTAGTAGCCCCTCCAGTGATGTTGATGACCRGTTTATGTGCATCTTCCCTACATAATTATAGAGATAAAAAGGGAGAAGGGGAAAGCATATTTTTCTATATGTTGCAATCATATCCCATAAATACTTTCATYTTGTTAAACAAATAAACTGGTTTAATTCCTTCTCATAAAATATGTTCTCTATCTGTGTCACTCTTCTTTGCACCTGTGTCTGCATTTAGGGAATTAAAAGATTTCAGCAACTAAACCTACCACAGCCTATTTTTGCAGTTGCTTCTGTACCCATATACTTTTRGTATCTGAATACTTGCAGCCTTAGAGTAGCTGACTGTTATGCAGTATCCCTCATTGTAACTTGGCAGATTTCATTGTTTGAATCTTTTTTTCTGTAGTTTAGTACATGTCTCATCACCACCACCATGGTTATTACTGTTGTTGTTGTTATTATAATTTCAAAAGGCTGCTCCTCTTAACAGCTCTTGATTAACCATGACAGCAAGATGGCCCTTACAGGAGCTGGTGTTCCAGCTCTTCCTGGCACTCCAGCTCYTCCTGGCAATGCCAGTACTGAACAGAGGGTAGTTGTTTTAAAAATCTGCAGCATGAAAAAGTAAGGGCTTAGAATCACATTGGCATGTTACATCATCTAAAGGGCTTCTTCAAGGAACAGATTTGTAAGGACTGTGCTAATTAACATTGCCAATTGGCATTAGAAGTAAATAATTTGATTCAATTCTGGATGAGAGGTGCCCTTTAAGAGTACCTTCTGGTGAAAACCATCATTATAATTGGCATTGTTTCATATGTTTTTTGGACATTAACACACCTCTTTTCCTAACACCAGGCAACATCTCAAATAGATGTCCATTCTTTTACCACACTCTCTTTTAATTATCACTTTCTTTCCACCAGTGCTCAGTAGGAGTTTAACTGGGACCTGGTTGAGCCCTGGAGATTTTAATAACTTTGTGATAATTCACTGAATAGMTTCTGGGAGCCTGGTGCAAATTGAAACCTGTGTCTCTGGGGAAAGACATCTCTGAGAGGCCATCATGCTTCTTGGGTAATGCAGGAAGCCAAACCTCAGCTTTGTGTCAGAGGATTCTCACACTTTTGAGGTTTCATTTTCAAGTTCCATGCTCCATTTTTTCATTTTCTTCATGTATTGTTTGTGACTGAGTGCGACAAGCTTCTAAGCTGGAAGCTAGTTCTTGAGTTGTTCTGCCTGTCTGACTGATGCTGTATGTTTTATTACATATGTCTCTAATAATTCTGCACAGACATAAGCCCTAAAGGAACCATCAAAACCTAAAAATTGTCCTCCTATGTGCCCCTCTTGACCATTTTCCCTTGTGAATATATCACTAACCCTGTCTCCTTAGTATGTCCCAATCATGCTTTAAAGCTCAAAACATAAAGAATCAACTTCATTACCTATTCTTATAATGACTCAACCTCCCAAACTTCCACTTTGAGTCAATGCAGTTCCATGCACTGCTAGTTTGCTATTCTCTAGTATTTTAAATTTTTGTGCAGGAATACATACAGTCTTCTTTTCATATTTTATTCATAGATGGCGATCCTAATAGAACTGGACAGGAAATCTTAGGAATTTAGTGGGTACTGTTATCCCTGAAAGCTCATTCACTTTCTCCATTGGCTTGACACATATCTGACAGGCTATTGTGSGACTTTGTGGCACAGCACTAAAAGGATCCTCTCAACATATCAATGTTGTGTGACAAAGTGATGCTCAGGAATACTTTAATAAATACCAGTCCTGTGGTTTGCATAATTTTCATCACTTAATCAGAATTGTACTTACATGTMGTTGTCTAGGTCAGACAGCTTTCTCTGGTTCCTCAAAAAGGAGATCCACTAGCAGCAAAATAGCTACTGTTCTGTCTTCCTAAAAATGCTGTTTGAAGACCTTTGGAGGTCATTCGTTGAGCTTTCCACGGAGACTGGGACCATCACCAACACCATGACTTTAGACGTATATAGAAAAACTACAAGGACTGGGATTCCTGGATAACTCTGGTTTTTCACAAAGTTGAAGACTGCTATGGAATGTCTCTTTTGTCAGACTAAACAAGCTCAGTTCTCTCAAATATACTTCATACATCACTTGCCTTGGCTAGTTATAATCTTGGCAGCTGTCTGCCACATTCCCTCCAATTTTTTCCCTTAAATTAGCGAGGTCTAAAACTGCACCATTATTTCAAGTGTGGCCTCACTGGGAGTAAGTAAAGGAAGATATTTGTTTCTTTTTTCTTGCTGTCCTTATGGAACAGTTTTGTTGTATTCTCATGCAAATACACTGATTTGTGCTTAGTCCACAACAATTTCTTAGGCCTTTTTCAGCATCCCCCATTCACATCAGTTGAATTGTGCCTATTGTGAGCATGCAACAGCTCAATTATTTGACTTATTATTTGATTTTTTTGGTCTTGTGATGTAAAATGTGGTAACTTGTGGTTTTGTTAAGGATGTTGCTTCCCTTAGCCTTCCCTTTTTTTTTTTCCTGATAATCTCAGTTCCGTACTAGACACTCCTTCATTTGCTCTTGCATAGCAATAAACAAAACCATCAATCTTCAGATTCAAGGATCTTCATGACTTACCACCTACTAAGACACAGTGTCTTAGTTACCAGCTACGGAAGTCCACCCTTAGCATTTATGTGCAATACCTTCAAAAAGGCACCTTGGTGCTTTTCACCTGGTTCTTTGCGGGAACAGAAAGATTTTATTGCAAACCTCTGTGAAACTGTATAATGAGTATTTGTATGTGTATATACAACCACTTATAAAGATATAAATCTATTCAATATAGAAGCAGTCTCAGATCGATTGCACAGCTCATAAAATGTCTGTGATGTCTCTTGAGGATATCGTATTGAAAACCTTGTGTAGCTCTGAATCTCACCCCTCTGTAACTCCGTCTCTGTCCATATCCCATTTTGGTTTCTTATTTCATCCTGAGACAACAAGTACTGTAGTCAGAGACTGATTTTTTCTTCTGTGTATATTTAGACACTGACTAATACAATTTAACCTGCTGCTTGAGCAGGTGTCCAGTCACTACCATCATAATAATGATAATGATAATAATAAATCCAAACAAGGCTAATTTTAGCAGACACCTGATCTTGGCTTTCTGAAAATTAGTAATTCAATATTCTAAATATCTAGCATACAGTCTSTCTGGTTCTGCTTTGTCATACGTATCACACGGATAAAGTACTTATGTGCTTCCCTGTAGAGTAAATATATTAAATGGTGCTTTTATACCATACTGACAATTTCCTATAACTAAGAATGCAGATGAGACACCCCTTTTCACATCAAGAGATGTAAGCTGGTCCTTTCTTCCGTACCATTAAGAGAGAAAACAGAACTGCTTCCAACTTTTACTGAAGCTGGGCTCAAGATGTAAAAACTTGTGCCCTGCCCACAGAAATTGAAAGAAGAAAAACCAACAAAAAGCCTTCTAGATAGGAAACTTCAGATTTTTATTTAGATTCTGCAAACAAGCCAAATGAATCATGCTGCTCTAGGCTTTCCCACTCTGTTTAACTGAATGGGACCTATAAGACAACTGAAAAGGAATGGTTTGCAAGGGCATGTAGTGATAGGACAAAGAGGAATGACTTTAAAGTGACAGAGGGAAAGTTTAGATTGGGCATTAGAAATAAATCCTTTACTTTGAGGGTGGTGAGACACTAGCACAGGTTTTCAAGAGAAGCTGTGGCTCCCCAACCCTGGAAATGTTCAAGGCCAGGTTGGATGGGTCTCTGAACATCCTGGTGTAGTGAGAGGTGCCGCTGCACACGGCAGGGGTGCTGGAACTAAGCAATCTTTAAGGTCTCTTCCAACACAAACCATTCTATGATTCTATGACTTCCTTTTCCTCTGAGGAAGCCAGATGGCCCATCACAAGAAAGCATGAAGCCTAAAGGGAATAAAAATATGCTAAAAATGTGTCACATGGGATAAAAAGAAGGTGAGAAGGGTGAATGTGGGTAACAGATATTTAGTGGAAATTGTAGTAGAATACAGGTTTAACTCTTCTTAAGTTCTTCTTACCCAAACTTTTATTTTTTTTTTTTAGACTTAACTTGAGCCATCAAACACCTCTGTAAAGTAAATGAGAACTAGAGATCATAAAATCACTGAATTATAGAATATCCTGAGTTGGAAGGTTGGAAGGGACCCAAGTCCAGTCCAGGGGACCATCAAGTCCAGTGCCTGGCCCTTCTCAGGACCATTCCCAAGAGTCTCACCATGTGCCTGAGAGCATTGCCCAAACACTTCTTGAACTCAGACAGATTTGGTGCTGCAACCACTTCCCTGGGGAACCTGTTCCAGTGTCCAACTACCGTCTGGGTAAAGAACCTTTTCCTAATATCCAACCTCTGCTGACAGTTTCAGGCCATTCCTTTGGGTCCTGACATTGACCACCACAGAGAAGAGATCAGTGCCTGCCCCTCTGCTTCCAGGGCAGTTGCAGACCACAAGGAGGTCTCCCCTCAGTCTCCTCTCCTCCACGCTGAACAGAGCAAGTGCCCTCAGCCACTCCTCATACGGCTTCCCCTCCAGTGCCTTCACCATCCTGGKGGCCCTCCTTTTGATGGTCCCTAAYGGCCTAATGTCTTTCTTGTACTGTGGTCCCCAAAACTGCCCCCAGCCCTTGAAGTGAGTCTGCCCCAGGGCTGAGCAGAGCAGGACAATCCCCTCCCTTGCCTGGCTGTGATGCTGTGTCTGATGCACCCCAGGACATGCTTGGCCCTCCTGGCTGCCAGGGCACTGCTGACACATGCTCATCTTGTCATGCGAATAATATTTTAAACACTGCCTTAAGGAAAAATTGGTATTTCAGTATTTTTTCACATCTTGAAATGTGAGCTGAAATAAACAAACAAAAAATTATTATCAAGGAATTGAAAGTTTAAAAAAATCACAGCTTGTAAAGGTGTGATTTCCTGTCACATTTCCTTGACTGCTTTCAGAAGTAAGCGGCTGGACTCCAGGAATTTAGGGGTTTTTTCCAACCTTAATGATTCTACGATTCTATAAAAATCATGCAATTTTTCAGTGCAAGAGTCCAATGCATTCTTTTTTGAGTCACAATTTTTAAATAAGAATAGTTGTCATGTTTCCTACTGATTTTTCTAATTACAAAAAGCTGTGGTTTTAAAGAACAAAATAAAAATTCCAGCTCTAAACAGTCCCCTAGCTCTAATCAATAAACTGAATCTACTTGGAGATGAGTTAACTGAGACTGCATGATATCCCAATTTCRCTTTCATTGACGTAAAGTGAAAGTGACTCCATTAGAATCAATTGAGTTACATCAGCAAAAAGCGCCTTTAAAAGAAGTTGGATTTCAGCTCAGAAAGATCTTACTTACCACTAAATTAGAAGTTGATGATAAATCAGGATTGCAGTCAAGGAAMTCAGTCTCACGGGCTATTACTTTAACAGCTGATCCACCACAGAACTCTTTAGACCTACTTCTCAGCCTATAATTATGAACTGTATATATCTAAGCACCTGTCTCCTGTGTAAAGAAGACAATTTCTTCTCAATCACACTGCTTAAAGTCCCCTTCTACTGTCTTGTTGCATAAACCTCTTTCACAGGGTTTTGTTCTTAAGCCACAACCAAAGGACAGATATGTTCTTTAGTCTTATGTAGCAAGTAACATTTGGGAAAGCAAAAGCACAGGGACAATGTTGGATGCCCAGGAAGTAAGAGGTGATGTTACAAAGTTTTGGAAAACTAAAAACGAGCAGTGTAAAGCATAAAAAAGCAGTTTTAACTGTCAGTTTAACATCAGTGACCATACTGTATGATTCACTATCATGATAGACTAGTTCAGCAATGATATTTAAAGATTTGAAAGGAGAAAGTTCTTATTTGGAAAAAGCAGTTGTTTCCTAACCACCCACCATCACCCACAGTAGGAATTGAGGGCACAGGGCTTGGTGGCTCCTGAAGTAGGAGAAGACGGAGGCATCCACTCAGAGCAGAGCAGTGTCTCACCATCCAGAGCCCATCTCAACGACCTCAACCAGTCCCAGATGCAGCCCAATGATGTCCTAGCAAGACTCCTAAGCCCTGAAAATAAGTTCTTGATACCCAAAGTGCCTATCAGGAGCAGATCTTGGACTGYACTTGACCATCTTGGGTCTGTTCCGCGCAGGGCCAGGAGTCAGACTSAGTGATCCTGGTGAAGCCCTTCCAACTCAGGATACTCTGTGACCCTATCAGCAATGTCTGGTTGTTGCCTGAGATGAGAAACACACTGAGAACAGAAGAGATCATTACATGTCAAGATTCAAGCCCTGATGTGTACAATTGTACACATGCAACCAYGATGTTATCTGCCAGTCAGGTATGGGATTAGGATGGAGATTTCCTTGGGGACCTTCACCACCTGCAAGGACAGGGCCAGCTCTTTCACAGGCTCATCTCTGGGCCACTCAAATTCACTCTCTCCAGCATCAATTCTGTCAAGCTGGTGCTGACCATGGGCAGATGGTCTTGACTTTGCATCAGAGCAGCAAATACAGTCCTGGCTTTGGCTGTGACTGTGAAATTATCCTTTTTGTTGCTCTATCCCAAAAGTAAGGGCATGCCTAAAAAGGGGAAGATCTTTCTGACTTCTCCAAAGTTTGCATTGCCATGAATGACTAGTGTGAAATATGTAGCTTGAGGGCTCGGGTGCATCTGATAAGCAATGACTTTGCTCTTTTAAAAAATGCTATTGCCAATTGCAATTGCAAAGCATTGTGTACATGCTTAATAGGCTGCTTTATTTAAAGAGTATTTATCAAACTAATCTGACAATGATTTTTTTCTTAAACAACTATGCTACAATAACCCAGAACTTGTCCAGAAATAAACCTTCAAAACTTACTTTTATGATTCACCAAAAGGCTTGAAGTGCACCAGGAATAATTTAGCAGCACCTGTGTTAAACAGCTTTCAGACAGATAAGGAATTACATGAGATACTCAGAACTGTAGAGCAGAATTCTTCTTTGTTAAAAATTAGATAGTGTGCTCTTCTCTGCAGTATGCTCTTGTGCATACTTGTGATTAAGCAGGTCCTTTGGCATCTGTTGATGTGTTCCTTCTTCCCCACTGTAGAAACTACATTAGGACTCCATGAGAAGCAGTAGGAACTCATTCCTAAAGGCACTGTTTTCCCCTCTGAAGGCAGGGTCCAAAGTCTAACTGAAGCAGCTACAGCGCACTTCAAGAAAGCCCTTAAATTGCCTCCCAGAAATCACAGGCAGATATTCTGCCATGCAGACCTATTAATCCTTCTTGAAAAAGTAAYAGTCATCCACAAAAAAATCATATGGAGTTTTGGGGAGCTTTAAAATACTACATTCCACACTGAATCTGTATTATTTCTTCTCATATGGCTTCAAGGTTTATATGCATTTAAAAGAACCTTTGTCCTTTGCAAGGAACCTATTTTTGCCAGTAATTCACTCTGCTACTCTGACCTTATTTGCTGATGGCATAATTTGTCATGCAACCCTACATAAATACACTACATCAATAACATTTTCTCAAGGCTATTTTCCCCTGAACCACACAAGAGCAAATTGGTTATTTTTCTTTTAAGCAAAGAAGTAGACAACATATAACTTTTCTTGTAAGGCTCTAATGTAAAGCAGGCATGCAGACAAGGTTTGTTTTGGTTTTATTGCTATATTTAAGATGAAGACAAGGTGGTAAACTAGAGCTAAAGTTCAGGTTTTTTTAAAATCTACATTTGAATGTGACCTTTTCCTTTCTTGTTCAGTTTGCACAGAGGAATAATTTCCAAAGTAGCGTGGGAAGGAACAATTAAAGTTAAATGTTAATTTTCAAAAATGAGACCCAGCTTGCCTTCTAGTTTCTGAATTGCCCCTGGAATACAATTCAGGCTCAGCCTCCTGGGGAAAGGAATTGGAACAAACCACTGGWGTAGCAAACAAGAAGCAGAATAATAACTTGTGAAATCAGACTTGTCTTTCTGAATAATTGAGGCTTAAGGTAGCAGTGTTCTCCACCAAAGCTCTTTTTGTTATAATTTCCTTTATTGCAGACTCCAACAAAGGGACCAGGATCTGCACCTCAGGTGACAAGGGCAGAAGATGTTGGAGTCTGTTTCTGGTAAGCGGAACCAGATGAGAATGTTCCGCATAAAGAGAACAGCTTCAGTGTCTTCCTTCATCAGTGTTAAGGTCTCCACCACAAACTACTAATTGGCTAAACCAAATGGCACTTGGCCCTTTAATGTTCTTCTTTTAAAAGTTCTTGGCTTAGGCAGATTTCCTCCCAGTGTGGGCAGAGGACACCAGGACCAGAGGTGATCAAATTTTGTACCCTTCATGCTGAGAGCAAATATCATGGAGACCTACCATACTCTCAGTTTGACATGCGCTTCCATGTGTGCAGCATCTGTACAATCAAGTCATGCCTGTGATCTACCGCCTGTGGCTGAGACCTCAGCCTCCAGGTAGTCATAATATCTTAAGCGTACATAAGCTGGAGTCTTTAAAAAAATTTCAAACAATTTTTTTGTTCACAATGAGAGGCAATATTCCAAATCACATCTGGAAGTGCCAGCTATTTCTCCATATCAATAAACACCATTCACAGATTTTGGTGGGCCTTAGGGAAGACTCCAATTTTATTGCAAGTTCAAACCATGAGAGTACCATGCATCAATTCCTACCCAAAGTGCAATAGTCAAAGTTGAAGAAAAGTGTGTGGTGTCCTGTGAAACAAACATCCTGTTCTGGCTTTATAGTTTCGAATAATAGAAACTTCACCACAAAATTTTGAAAGTGATTCCACAGATTAATAATTTCCTTTTAATTATATTTTCTTTTTTTTTTTTTTCTTGCTGAATTCAAATAATGGAATCATAGAATGGTTTGTGTTGTAAGGATCCTTAAAAATCACCTCGTTCCACTCCACTGACATCAGCAGAGATTTCACCTACTGGACCAGTTTACTCAAAGCCCCATCCAGCCTGGCCTTGAACACTTCCAGGGGTTGAGCATCTGCTTCTTCTCTGGTCAAATTGTGCCTGTGCATCATCACCCTCACAGTAAAGAACTTCTTTCTAATATTGAGGTTAAACTTTCCCTCTGCCAGTTTAAAGATCTTAAGTTGAGAAGCACACTCAGCTCAGGCATCTGGGTGTGCAGCTGCAGTTGGAGCTGCATGTTCGAGCTCCAGGGGTGGGAGGCTGAGCCCAGAGGCTGTGAACAGCTKCCCCTTCACATAACAAAGACACCTGTGGTCCATCCTGGTGACCACAACTCCAGAGTTCCTATTCTTAGTGTAGGAAACGGCAAAAAACACAGGGGCTCCTTTGTTCTTGGGCCCCTCTTTGGAGCCATCAGCTCTGCACTGTGAGTAAATGGCTCTATGGAACAAGGCATCAGAGACCCTGCCGCGGGAAATCCAGGGTTGAGCCAGTCAGGAAACCAGTGTGGGTGTGAGTGTGAGTGTGGGGTGTGGGGAGAGTCAAGCAGGGACCCATCCAGTCACTGGAGACGCTGCTGTGAAGGGGCTTYGGTCCCAGCAGTGGCAGTCCCTGGAGCTGGCAGTCCCACTGCCACAGTCTATCAATGGTCAGACCAGTTTCCTTTAAAATTACCACTTATTCCATCCCTACATGCCAATCATCTTGGCTTTCCTATATTGGTGTTGTTTTCCCATAATATTCTACACTGAAAAGACTTCTGTTGAATTTCTGTGATCCACACAGATGCTTAGGGACCATCGACTGACCCCATAGTTTTCTCCTTGGAAAGATGGAGTACCTTCTGTCTGCTAGGATGCCACATCACCTTCCAGGTTTTAGTTACTTGCCTGCTCTGCTCTGAATTCTTTGCAGTTTTTTAGCATCTCTCAGTGCACTAATGGCAGAAATGGACGAATTATTCCATGAATTGTTTCATTATTGTCAAATGTAGATGTATTATAATCTCACAACTCCCACTCACCATCCCATATTTCTATCCATTATTTCTTTTTACTGCAGTGTCACCTGGGATCTCATTATTAGTTGATTATCCACCATGGCCCTAAGTACTTTTCAGCATCACTATTTCCCAGGTTAGCAAACCCATATCATTATTGTAGCTTGCATTCTTTTCCTATAGACATTGTCCTTGGCCATATTGAAATAGATACTGTTTCACTGAAACCAAACTCTAAAATTTTTCATTAACCACTCCACCCCTGTTCTGTCACCAAGAGATTTTTTTTCAGCACTAATGTAATTATCCCAGTCATTCTTAAAATGTCCAAATAACATGGAACACGGGAGTCCTCTGATGAACTGAGGGAAAGCACAGGTACTCAGATAAAGTTTCATATTAATAATGATGTTTTCATAATTATACATAAAGCAGTTTGTAAAATAATGTGCATATTTTTCTTGTTATTGCAGCTTTTGTAATTTGAATTCATGAAACAGGACCTGTCACGATATCAGTTCAAATGTTTTGCAGAAATGTAATACATTACATCAACAATATTCTCTATCATTTAAAGTCATCAAAATCAACATTTAAGTAAAATGACAAAATCCTGTTACTACAACACACACTAACTAGTTGCTAGTTTGGAGTTGAAGGTTTTCAATAAATTATTTATTAGTTCAGTTCTGCATATGCTATTCGGTTTGTGTAGGTTACTGCAGCAGAGTATTTTTTCTGTGGTTTGGATTTGCATCTTTCCCTTTATAAGGAAAGAGCTGTAATTAAAAAATTTCTCCCATTCCAAGTGGTATTTCACTTCTTTTTTTACCTAATTTCCAAACTAATTTGTCAATTAGATAAAATCACTACTGCTTTAAAATAATGCTTGCAGTAACTGTAAATATACTTAACCCAGGTTCTCTATCAACCCTATGAGGAAAATAGTTTTCTTTTGCTGATTCATTGTTTTATCTTGGAAAAAATACCTATTTGCATAAATTAACTCTGTCAAATCACTCTTAAAATTAAAATAGATGATTTGTAGACCTGAAAATGGAAGAAACACAAATTCTAAATTATGTAAGATTTTTATAAGAGACATTCATATCTAGCAATAAATTAATTCCTTTGAAAACATATCTTCTGCATGAAAATAGTGAATATTTTCAGAATCCTAAATACCCAAATATTTAATTCATATTTGTACTACATTAACTGAATCTAGCTATTGGCAAGGCTAAAGGAGTATAAAATAAAGAATATTTATTAGAGATTTGATCACAGTTTTAATAAATCTGAAATTTCTATAAAATTTTACTAAGAAAAAAATATTTTTTAGAGCATTCAGTCATGCTAGCATCTTGACCCTTTATGTCATTATATCCAAACACTGAAATGGCCTTTTCTTTCCAACAAGATCTGTTTGGAAACCAGGAATTTTATTTGTTTCCTTAGGAGGCAGGGACCCTTGATTAAACACCCCTGTTCTGCACACAAGAAAGGAGTTTTAAATCTTGGCACTTTTTTCCTAAACCAATGTTTCTCTTCAAAAGTATTACAGTGAAGGTGGAATTAATTAAACATAACTGCATGTAGCCCCTCTAAGTATGCTTCCATCTGAGATTATTGCCGTGGCTCCCATTTCTAGTCTCTGGAGGTCTTTTCAGGGCACGACTCATCTGGCTGAGTTCAGATGTCTGTTTTAGGAGAGATAAACTGCACTTGAGCAGGGGCTGCTTTTCTCACTGCTGGGAAAGGCTCTCTGGGGTTACTGGCTCAAATGGAGCTTTACCCACTGCCATATCTCACATTAGGGAAGGTGCTGCAGCAGACGCCTGTGGCTACATGTAGTGCTATTTTTCTGGATTTCCTGAGCCTGGGAATGTCTCTCTGGCCCGTGAGAGAAGACAGGGCAAGCTTACTTACAGAAATCCACTCAGTTTAGTTAACACAGGAAACCAGTGTTTCTTCTTAATTTTCCCTAAGTGTGTCTCTATCATAAATATATTTGTTGAGTGGGGGAGACTACGAGAATACTCACTGTCCTTAAAACCTCTTTGTCTTGCTCAGCTGTTGAAAGGAGATATAAAGCAAATAGAAATCATCCTAAAGACAGAAAAAACAGCTGATTTAGACCAAACCAATCTGAAGATTTTGCTCTCTGTAGCAAATACATCTGAAAGAATATTAAAAGACAGTAATTGTGCTGTAAAACTGTGGAAGGTTTCTCACAGCAGAAAAACATTACGGGTGGATCAAGTGCTTGGAAGTTAAAAGTAGACAAATTCAAAGTAGAGAGAAATTAAGTGTATTTAACATGGAATTGATTTTATAATTCTAACAATTTTATGCCCAAATTGGATTTAAAGGTTGTACTCCAGTATAATGAGAAGTGATTCAATGAAGATGTTACTAGATTGATTTCTCTGACATGTTTATGCAGATTATAGTGGGGGACCATACAGTGATGTCTTTCTTATGCAAAGTCCTACTCTTACAGAAGCCATTGACAGAAGTCCGTGGTGTTCATTAGGAGCAGAATTACAGTGTTAGTCTCTATACCTATATATATATATAGGTATACCTAAATATTGTGTAAYATCTGGTTTCTCAGCCTTTGTGAGTTTTTACAGATTGCATAGAGATTACAGATGGATTCTTTTATATTTCTGAGCTAATGTTGTATACTGATACCTGGAGAGGGTGCTAGAATGTGAATACATAGAACTTACTAATATCACAGAAACAGCTGAAGGGAAAAATAAGAGTTACAGAGCAATGTGTGCTGCTTATTGCAATCAGTGTACTTACAGCATAACATAAAATGGAATTTACTGCATTTATTCTAAGTAAATTAAAATTCATTGTTTAATATTTAGTCTGTCCACTGAATGCACCAGTCACTGAAGTGTGCACTTCTGGGATAACCTGAGACCTATGTTCATAATTAAAAACCAGTATAAATTTCTGCGATTTTTGAATATCTACCATTGTGGACGAAGAGGGAATTAGAACATACAGCAGAGCATGTCTTTGTTTCTGCCTGTCATGTTGATTGGTATTTGTCTTCAATCCCACATGGAGATGGTTTCTCTTTTTGAAAAGAACAGAAACATTTTCTGTTGCATTAAAAATCATCAGGTGTCCAGAGCCGCACTAAATAGTCAGTTTTAAAAATTTCTGTGAGGAACAGGTTTAAAAAAAAAACAGAGAGAAAATCAAAGGCAGACATTTTTTATGCTCTTTACCTAAATGTTTTTTTT
>JACDOX010000026.1:561847-764644 GCA_014549065.1 Cardinalis cardinalis | reverse complement strand
CAAATTACATTGCAATAAAAGATGCTCATATACTGAGATTCCCCAGAGTAAATATTTGAGGAAGGAGGACTGCTTTTGCAGAGATACACCATAGATTACATATAATTTCCATCCAAAAAGAAAACAAAAGGTAAAATATTTCTTTTTAATACTTCACAAATTATTTAATTAATTCTAAGCATGTGTCTTCCCAAAAGTTACTACATTCCTTCTAATGTTACCTTGATCACTTAAATCAAGTTATACTTGGTAAACAGGTTAGATCTGCTGYTTCTTTCTGCCTGTCTGGTGTGTGAAGTCTGAAGAGATTTGTTCTGTCGCCTGAAGACAACTAAATTATATTTTTTCACAACTCCTAAAGGAAAGCAAATCTAGTGGTACAACTTCTCAGATTATAACTTCATTTCTGTGAGACATCCTGGGGGAGATATTCSTTGAGGTGTCTGAATTACACTGTCCAAGGTGCTCAGCATGCTCCACACTGCCAATGTGCCCTCAGATCTCACAYCTTGTCAAGCACCAGTGATGCCCAGAGAGATGAGAATTAACCCATCATATCTTAGAAATGCCATTGACAGGACTCTGACTGCACCAGCCTGCAAGCAGATATGAAGGGAAGGGTGAAAGCATGCAGCAAACTTTTTGCAAAGATTCCAAGAACTAGTTTTTCATGCAATAACTACTACCCCAAATCATATGTAAAGGCCTAGACTCTTCTTTACCTGGAAATTTGGCCTTTAAATAAATCTGTATCATTTAAGAAACWTCAGTGCTACAAAACAAATCACTTCCAATTTAACATTTGTGCCAATCTTGTTTTAGCATGATTCCAAGTCATAAAACAGATACCAGCCTTTCAGTGTTAGAATGTACAAAAGTATTTTGAAAAATTAAAAAACTGAAAAAGTCTGCTTTTAATGAGACTGGACATCAAAGAGAAGCACACAGCTCTGTGTAGGGATGCATGCAGTGGAATCTATTTTCTGAGAGACTGCCATAAGGATCAAGTGCCATCACTTCTTTTGAGCTAAGTCTCTATTTTAAGCTGCTACTTTTGGGATTGCAGCCCTCCAGAAATCCTGTATCATAGCATTTAAAAGCAGACACTTATGCACAGACTATTTTCAAGTAGTAATAGTGGATCAATCTAGGTCTTCATTTCAGTGTTTCAAAAACATACACACTGGCAATGCCTAAATGGCACAGCAGAATGCAGAGCTGGTAGTAGAGCAGATGCTACTATTTCTTACCCTTCAGCTATGCTTCTTTAAATTTTATTAGAATAAAATAAGCTCAGCTAAAAATATGTGTTAATATGTCTGCATTAGTTAACAGCCTGCTAGGAATTCTAATTATTACTGAGTTTATTATGGAGTACTACAGTATGCCCTTTCTTTAAATTTCTAGAGACCACTAAGGATGCAGATTGTTAGCTGTATAAATATTTGTTGATATTTAAGATGCATAATTCATTTGTTTCCCCCAAAAAGCTGTGTAGCCTTTTTTGAAATACTGTTCAAATGATGTTATTTTATTGAAAACTATGCTGCTTAGCCAGTTAGGGTTCTTGCAAGAGATGAAGAGTTGTGAATTAGGGTTGGTGAAGGAAGGTGAATAGGGTAGAAAAATAGGATAGACGAAGAGTTGTGAATTTGGAGATAAAGTTCTGATAATCCCTTTTAAAATTATTCTTGGATATTCGCTTAATCATTGCGATTTTATATTTTTAACCCAGCTTGTAAAAGACAAGACACAGGATTTTTAATTGATTAAGGTAAAAGTATCAGTTGCAATGATTATTCATCTAGAATTTTACTCATAAGACACAGAGAAATTCCTTATATTTTCCCTTTTTCCTATGAAGGTGCTGTAGGAATTCAGGGAGTTATTATTGGTCAGGATTAGAGCAGAAACAAACTAATCATCGAAATTTCCTTCCAATTCACAAGGCAGGCACTCTCTTTGGTTTATGTAGTTCAACACATTTCACAGAAAAAATATAGCCATTAGCTACTGTTGCCTTATAAATAATATTTCAATTAAAATAATAAATAAATTATCATAGCTGCAAATCACTCTAAGTAGCTCTTATTTAATGCTTGAAGAGTTTTTCTTTCTCTTTCAACCTGGATTTATCATTCTGTACTCAGTTTATAAAGATTAATTCAAAATACCATTAATATGTTGATTTTAATTTTATTCAAGCCCCATCACCTCTTTGACTAGTGCTACTTCCTTATTCTCCTAACCATTACATTTGTTGCTGAGCAGCAATCTTCACTTAGATCAGAGTCACTGTGCCCACGCCAGTATCAGCTGGTTTTCTCATGGGCTCTCTGTGGGTTAGCTTTCTCTCCTGTAGCCGGAAATGTGTAAGTTAAAGCCTGTGAAGAGAAAAAAAACCCTCCAAAGAACCCCCTCAAATCTCCCCAGAATTTGTTCATGTACAGCAGCCTGTATTGTATTTAAATATCCTGTTTTGACATAAATGTTGCCTGCCAGAAACCTGAGTCTTTAATGTGGAAATAATAGTCTAGCTCTGACTTCTTTTCTTATTTGCTATATTATCATGTGTTCACTCTCTGATCACTGACCTCAATAGCCCTTTCAAGCTAAAAAATTATATTTTCATGTCTTTTCCATTTTCTCTGGAAAAATATCAAATAATGACCTTTTAAAAAATACATTTTAGCATATGTGTCCTCTGCAAGCAGAAACCTTGCAAAAGAACCCAAACCAAAATGAAAAAAACATTCCCCCAAACGGGGTAGAATTCTTGTTTCTTAGCTCTCGGAGGCTACTGGGCTTTCTTCTCTTTGGAGTGAAGTTTCATTAACACTTTCTCGCTCCATATCAGTAAAATATGGACCTGATGACTTGCTCCTTTTATGATAAATTGGAAAATTCACCAAAGACAAAAATGGAATATGACATAAATAGGGATGAATTACCAAAGGGATGGGGAAAAGAAAATATATCATCAAATATTCCTCTAATTAAACTTGTCATTTCTAAATGAAAGGAGTTGAAGGAATTTCTCATTAAAAACTGTTTCCTCTAAGAATGCACATGTGAACTATTATTTAGGAGCAAAAAGCTTATCCTCTGAATACCACTTTTTATACTCCATGTTTAATTGCAATGTGTTCAGACTCCTTACTATGATTCACCTTCCTTAGTTGTTAGTTCTCTTTATTATGCTGTTCAGTTTTAATTCTCCTCTCATTGAAATACTGATTCACTTGATCAGTGGTTAGCTAATATTTTTGTCACATTGCTGAGCTCTTCCTTTTTCCTTCTTAATTTTTTCTTGTTTGTTTTTTCTTTTCCTTCTAGTCATCTGCAAAGTTAAATTTTTTCTCTACTTGGTAATTTAACGCACCAGGATATTCACTGTAGACATATGAAATTAATAAAGATACTGGTCTGGAGTAAATTACCACATTTTTACCCAAATGATAAAATAATATTGCAAAACAAAAGAAGTACAAGGGAGAGCTTTTCTTCCCCCTAGCTTTAAATATTTTAATTTATGTGAGGCTAGTTTCAATGAAATAAAGGAATATGTTCTTTCCTAAATAATTTCAGGTGCATTCTTTGTATAGCACTGTGTGCTGGTTTATTACTATGTGGACATGATCACCTAATTATAAAGGCAAATGGAAGTTTTCAACTTGGGAATCAAGTCTTCCTAGACAGTTCTCAATGAATAGAAATTCTACATGCATATTTATAGTAAAATTTTTCACTGAGTGCTTAATTCCCTTTTGTTCTGTGTGAACCTGGATATAAAATCAAAAGATGTTACATTGCACTTTCTTGCCTCTTGGCATTTTCCAGGAAAAGCAATGTTAAATTTGAGTTGACCTTGCTTTAATACAGTATAATAGTATGTGCTTGTCAAAGAAATATGACATTGTACTAATAGTCTCTTTCTCCTAAATTGCAGCCTATGTAGTATTTTACCCTCACACAGAACAATTGTGTACTGTATAGAAAAACAAGAATTTAAGAAACCTAAATATTTTCCATGTGATCATATACGTGTAAATGTATAAATGTATAAAATTCCCCATAAGAGCTTCTGATCTGCCTTCAAAAAAGGTCAGCTGAACGATTTTAAGTTTATTTTTTCTAATGCACTCACAATTTCAAAGCGCAACAAGATAACTGGGCTTTGTGCATTCTGCTCTCAAAAGGCTGTGGTTCCCCTGATATAGCAGTGGGCTGATATGGTAATGCCACTTCCAAAACTCAGGCTAGACCCTCTTCACATCACATCACGGCACATGGGCACAGCCTCTCAGGTGGCTCTAGTTTCTGGGTATCTGCATTGCATTTCTCAGTTTGTCACACACTGTGAAGATCCCAGAAGTAGTCCAACAGGAATACAGGACTTCTGGGTATTAACAGAGCAAAGGCAGCTGTATGACCAAGCCTGTGGTCAGGTAAATGTGATCATTTTACTTGACAGTCTCACAAAAGTTCTTTCATGCATATCTATGAACTGCAGAGCCCAAATAATTAAGATAAATGTAATTTGAGAGAAGTGATGGAGTTATTGAGCTGTCAATATCAGCCACACAACCACCTTTCTTCTAGGTGGAGGTGTGGCCAGCCCTAAGAAGCTCATAAAAAGAAAATGTATTTTAGCTGTTGATCAGAACTCAGTCTCTTGAAAATCCATATTAGTGCCCAAGTTATTAAGACTTATACCTTGTCCTTTCTTCATGAAATAGATTCCTCATATGATTAATAGAAATATAAGGATTGGAGTCTAGAAGAAATCAACACACTGGAGAGGATAATAACACTTCCCATCTAGGCTGAAAACAAGGACACAATGAAAGCCTATGCAGTCAAAGAGACGTATACTCGTACATCTTCATACTAGTGCAGAATGGATGCTCAGCTAGCAGAGACTGTGATGTGGTCTTGCATACTGTTCCTCAGCCAGGAATTATTTCACACAGAATAGTGATTTTTTTCTGCAGGTAGCAGATGGACCTTGCAATTGAGATTGCTTTCCTGCTCCTCCACCACCACCTCCTTTATTGCCTGTTAATCCTAATGAAATTTTCAACTCTTAGAAATCCAGCCTTAATATATTTTGTGTATGGCATGTTTACGCATAGCACCTTTTTCTTAGGTGCAACTGGTGTTAGAAAGCAAAATATTTTTTTGTAGATAAGGAAAAGAAAGAACAGCGGCATAGATTATACCATCCCACAGATCAGTGGTGTCTCTGCTTAAGTGTTGAGTCGACCACTAATCTCACACTGAATATCGCAGAAACTGAGATTTAAAAAAGATAGGCAGCATGGAAAAACTCAAAAAAAAAAAAGTGTATAATTCCCACTGTAGAAAAAATACCATTGGTCAGTAAAATCAAACAAAATTAATAGTCATTTCAAAGTTTAATGGGAGACGAGATTAATCAGACTGGATATCCAAGTAAAAACTTATTAGTGAGATAAGCAGAATTCTGTTATCAAGAGCTTAAAGACAAGAATTGAGCTGTATTTATTGCCCAAAAGAATATCCAGAAATAACAGCAAGAGCAGAAGAAGATTTTGTGAGAGAACAAAATTACAGCATTTTTAAGGCTTTAAACACTAAAATATTATTTCATAGACTAGTTTAAACCAGAACAGATCACTGAAGCCAATTTTGTCCAATCTGCTCCTCAAAGCAGGGCCAACTTAAGTCAGATTTCTTGGAATCTTTTACAAGCTGGATTTTTAATTAAGAGATAGAGATTGCACAATCTGTCTCTAGAGGTAGCACAACCTCTTTGTGCCACCTTATCCAATGCTTTGTTACCTTTCATCACGTATAATCAGAATTTCTCATCCTGCAGCTCCGCCTTCGCCATTTTTTGTTCTGTATTTCTGTGTCTGTTTTCATCCAATTATACTGCCTGACTAGACACTTATAAACAACATCAAGTTCTGCCTTTACTTTTCTGTTCTCCAGATTGAGGAAATCCATTTCTTAGTCTCTCACAACCAGATTCCAGCCTGTGTTCTTGCATGGGTTTATTCCTTCTCCATTCCAGGACTGCATACTTTCTCTGTGGTGAAGTTCCTTCAAATCCATATCTCCAGCCTTTTGAGTATCCCCTTAATGACTGACCATATCAGCTTTTTGAGTGCTCCCCACGCTGATCTAGCTTCACCCAAAAGCTTGCAGAGGTGCTCTCTGTCCCACTGCCTAGACCAATAGCACTGACTTTAAGCAGAATTATCTTTAGGAGTGAGTCCTGAGAAACACCACCGGCAATCAACATTCTTTTGGACTTCTTTTGGACTTCATTCTGTTGATCACAACTCCATGACCCAACAATACCCATTCGTGTGAGGTTTATGTATCCTTCTGTTGCATCTGGTGCTGGCCAGTTCTACAGATGTCTCCAAACACRAGAGCATTAACGAGTGACCCAATATGACCTTCTAAGAAATATCTCTCTGTGGGTCTTTAGCTTTAGTGAGCTATTCTAGAGACTTTATAAATAAATGGTTCCAAATCATGGAATGTGCAGAACTATTAAAACGCGTCAAATAAAATGCTGGAGTAAGAAACATTCCAGTATCCAGTATCCTTTGTTTATTTCAAGCTACAGTTGGTGTTTAGATTTGGTTTCTTCTTGCAGACTTCTGTGAAACCTATTTTCACAAGGAAGATTCCATTTCTGAGAGTCTTTTTTATTTTCTTTTTTTTTTATTCAGAATACTGCAACCAGTCCCTGATAATAATTACATTAGTGTGATTTGCTGTTCTGTCCTTGCTTACTATTGTACTACTGTGTAGTTAGTTCTTGAAAAATCAAAGGCAAGGGTATGAGTATTGCAAATCAAATTTAGAAATTGTTTACTTCAGGGAAATTTGTATAGTTAGTACAGCATATTACATTCTAAGCAATGATTCACTCATTGTTATCAACAAGACAAAAGATGAAACTAAAAGCAATATTTTGATACACTACCATAAAAATACAAACCCTCTAAAGAAAAATTAATGTAATTTATTGTTTTATGTAAGAAATAAAAAGACTGGCCATTTCATGACTCTGTCTAGTAGTATAACAGCAGTAAGTGGAACATCAGCTCAACTATTGTAGTGTCATGATGAAGCAGGTACTTCTTTCCATAGTATCTGCTGCACAATCGCATCAGGTGGGATTTTTGGTATTTGGGGGTTGGTTGTGGGATTTTTTTGCCTTTTATTTTTTCCCAAGTAAGCAGATTGCTAGTATTGAAGTGAATTCAAATTTTCTCAGCATTATTGGCATGAATTATTTTCCTGCCATAAAAGTTTTGCTTCAGTTTCTTTTGGTAATATTTGTTGTTGTTTTTTTTATTAGCATGCCTAGGATAGTGGGAGTAGAGATTATAAAAAGTCTTAGCTGGAGTGTCAAATAAGGGAGATTCTACATTGAGAACAGCTTTTCCAAGCTGCAGGCCAGATGGTAGCTTTGGGACTTAGAGGCTGAAAGAAGTATCTGGAGTTATGTCAAGAGAAATAGTTAAAAAATAGGAGAAAAAGGAAGCAAAAGAGATTGTCAATTCAAATCAGCACAAGCAACTACTTGTGCTACCCTTTTATGCATGAATTAATAGATGTATTACTCACATAATAACCAAGCAAACAAATCTAAAGGAAGGAGGAACAAGGCGAAAATACAGAATATTTGTATAACCCTATACAAACATAGTTAATTCTATTCACCTGTGGGATATTGTCAACCCGTGATGTCATAATACAACTTTTGATCTAGAGATTGACACAGCTGCTTGTCCAAACCTATGGACACTACGTGGACACCCAAATGCCAAGACAGCATGATGCATTGGGAAGTAAATATCTTCTCTTTGTGCACCTGGAAACCTCATACCCTGATGTGACTGTACCAGTCTGTGGCATGCACTACACCACCTCCCCTCTGGAACCAAGGCAAGGGCTGGTGTAGTTCTATCTTCATATTTCAGAGCCATCTTAAAACATACTGAAGGAAAATAAAGTGGGAAAATAAAAAATACCTTCCAGATGATGGAAGTTTTCTTTTTTTCAGACCTGACATTTTCAACCCCACCCATAAAAGATGACAAGGACTGCTCAGAATAGGGTTCCTTGCTCATATGTGCAACTTTAATAGTGAGGTGATATCTTTCTACCTTCAGCAGCAGCTAAAAGGAGTCAAAACATGACTGCTGTTACTGTGCTGTGCTATCACAAAGAAAAAAGATACACTGATCATCTCATTTTTGACTGAAAGTGGTAAAAATACTGATATATACATATAGATACACACACACAAACACACACACACAAGAATTTTACAGTCCAAGTCAGAGCAATCCAAATCAGGTGTATAACAAACACTTTGAGTTGCAGGCATTGCAAACAAGGGGTAACTGAGCAACATTCAAAGAGGAATATGTTGTTGCTGCCATGGATTGATCTCAAAATTAGAGACAATTATTTTTCATTCTTATAGCATGTTCTTGCAGGAGGAGACATTCCAGAGTAATAAGTTCTACAACAATTTATATATCGAGAGAGAAGTGGAGTCTATAAGGCTTATTGAAGTTAACTGTAGCTCTTAGCTAATTGTTTAACACTGAGTTTCTGCCTAAGTGTGTGAGATAAAACAGGTTTACATAGCTAAATTTTATATATAAAGATTTGCTTTGGACTACAAGAGAGGATAATTTACAGATTAGAGAGGCTGGATTCTTTTCCTATATAGATGTGTAAGACCTTTCAGATTTAGACAATGAGTTTCCTATACATAAAACTAGAAGGGGAAATCCCCTTATTGATAGAAGTTTGAGGATAACTAGTTAGAAGGGAGTAACAGAATGGATTTTATGAGTAAGATTTTTAAATCTTTTTGAGAGAGCCTAACTGCTTCCATTCTCAAAAGACAAGAACTGTTGCATTTTAAAACATTTGGAAAACAGTTAGGCTTGGAAGGCAGAAAGAGGGGAAGAATTTCACAGAATTTAAAACCATACCTCACTTTTCTGTGACTTAACTGTGAACTGAGAAATTCCCGGTATGTACTGACAAGGTGTGTTTAAAGAAAGAACTACCATTCTTGAGTATTGGGTTTATGATGTGCTGGAGAGGTTGTGGAAGTCTTTAGAGAACATACTGGTATATTTGCTACCTAATAACTTCAACAAGCAATTAATGCCCTTTGAGGAGATATAGTAAAATTCTCAATCAATTTATCTTACAATGGAGTTTAAGAGGTGGTTTCATCATGGCCTACAAGCACTTAAGTGAGGAAAGCCATCTGATGGTAATGACTTTTTAATTCACTGGAAAGTCATAATGAGTTGCAGTGAGTAGAAGCTGATGCTTGATAAACCCAGGCTAGAACTGACGTACAAATACTAAGTAAAGCTAATTAGGCACTGAAAAAGCCTTCTTGGATACATGATGGATTCCTCACCACCTGAAGTCTAAAAGCTGAGGTTAGATATCCTTACTGGAATTTGTGACAGTTCAAGCAGAAGCCATAATCTTGATACAGGAATTAGCATGTGAAGTTTTTTGTTATGTGCTTTTCCAGAAATCAGACAGGTATTTTACTGATCTGTTCTGACCTTAAATCCACACACACTGGGCAAATGTTGAATTTTTTTTTTTTTTAATGTTATTCAGAAACCCCACAGATATTTGCACATAATGGGATTGAAACAACAGTTTGGTGTAAGTACACCAGTGCAAGACAAAAGGTACCAGATAAAAGAGGGGACACATTTCCASCCTCCTGAGCTTGCTTTCCAAAACAGGTCTCTTGATAGTTATCCAGAACACCAGAATGAAGTCTATTCTTGCAATGACTCTCCAAGCTAGAACAGGCATGTATGTATCTTCACAATGCAGAGGATGAAAGATAGTAATAATCATTTATTTTCCACCTTCAATTTTATTATTGCTGAATTTGATCCTGGACACTGGTGCAATGTCTTAGATTGCCATGTTTCCTTTTTCCAAATGAGGCAAAAAATGTTGTGATTGAAAACTCTTGATTTGAAGCAGAAAGTAGTGATTGAGGTTTTTGTTACAAAGCCAGGATCAGTAACCAGGTTTATTCTTTTTGTTTTCCTAATCTAGCCAAATGTAAAAAAATTGAAATTAAAATACTCAGGAGGGTAGTGTTGAAACTGCTGGAAGAATATTCAGTCTCAAACTAAAGACTGAATCAATGGCATTAGAAATCAGAAGATTTCTTTGCTTTTTATTTGCAGTGTTTGGGTGAAAGAGTAAAAGAGATGTTAGGTCTTTTCTTCCTACGGCAATATCCATCAGAATCCGATCTAACATTTCTGTTTAAGGATACAGTGTAACATTTTTTTGTTTTAGCTCAATAGATACATTAAAATTCTTCCCATTTAATTTTCTCACACCTGATTTCCCTCAGAAAGTAGAGAGAGTTTAGATACTTGTCAGCACATAATAAAAAAGCAATCTTTAGGCTCATTCTGTTGATAAAGGAACTGATACACCTAACTCAGTTTTTACACGTGCTATATAAAATTTTAAAGGACTTTGCCTTTCTTAGCAATTGAATGCTAATTAAAGGTATTGATTCCATTTAATGAGTTGCAAATACTTTTTAAAAGGTCAGACCTGAAGTGGGTTATGTGGAAATGTATAGAACTTTCAATATTTTTATTTCATTGCTATTTAAGTATGCACCTGAAGAACATTTGATGAAATATTAGAGAGGAATGAATAACACTAATGTTTTCCAGCTACGTAAATGAGTTGGATTAGAGCTGACAAGTGTTCTCTGTTATTTGGCCACCATCTCACACTGTATATCCTCAGCTTTTCAATTTATGTTGAAAAGGGCTGAGCTGGAGAACCTGGGCTCATTTAGCATTTCTCCTTCCCCAGCAGTAGCTGCAAGCAGACTGCAGGAAAAAAGGATGAACTGAACATACAAATTTGATGTTTACACCTAATATTTTTCCATCCTCTGACCATCTTCATGTGAGGGAATTTCCTGAATCTCTGTAGTTTAGCTGCTGTCTAGTAAATCACAAAAGCTTTTCTAAATGCTTCTTTAAAGACCATTTTTCTTATTTCTTAGAGGTATGTACAGAAACAACAATCTTTTTTTTTTTTGTCTTGTGTAGGTTTGGATGCAAAACAGCATTTCCTGTCAATAAATATAATTGTGAACAGTCTAAATGCAAAACAGTATGCATAAGGAGTAAAAAGAACTCACTTGTATTTTAAAAGGTTCAAACACCATGGTTATGAAAAACATGGAGAGGAAAATCTCCACACTGGCAGTTAAAAAGATGTGAAAGTTCTGACTGAAAATATTTATTAGGAATTTTTACATAAATCTCCTACTGAAAAGTGGAGAGATATATGTAAGTGGAGAGATATATAGCTGGCCCATTATGAGACCTTTCAAAAAAACCCCATAAAAGATCATGTCCCCTAAGTGTCTATTCATCAGAATCATTATTAAATATGACAAGAAAAATGTATTTAATTTAATTAGCTATATATTTTTATCAAGAACTCAGTTGCAGTGAACTCTAGCTCCTTGTTTTTCTCAAATATTGTGAGAAAGTTCAACTTGAGTGACACAGTTCTGTAGGTTCAGCATGACAGCTGATACTGGGAAATGCCCCATGCTCATTCTGGAAGAGTTTGGACAAAGCAGAGAAAGGATTTTCATATCTGATTTTAAACATCTACAATCTGAGCTTGTTAAGCAGACTCCAGTTATAATCAAAGATGAGAAACAAGGAGTTTTAGGGTGAAAAAACATGTCATCTTGAGGAAGAAGTCTAAAAGAGACAGATGTCTCATAATGTAGCAGTGCTGTTCACTCTTCCTGACTGGAAAGGGAGCCTAGGGTGACTGGCTCAGATGCAGATGTCCAGCTTAGGTGTGATGAATCTCCCTCTAGGGTTTCTCCTGTCCYTCCTTGTTAACTGTAGAAATAATCCTTCTTCAGATTGAAAACTTTGGAAATAAGTCTTGTAGGAAGCCAAATATCTTTATGGCTTTAAAGCATTATAAAACTTTTGCAATTTCAAGCATTTGTCAGCAGTAACTAAAGAACATTTGAGCTGGAAGCCAGCACTGCTGTGTACTTTTGCACTGTAGTCCTACTCAAGTATCCCGAGCTCTTTCTCTTGCCTTCAATATAATTTTGCAGTAACAGTCTTTTCTTCTTTTCTCCTTTTCTCCTTTTCGCCTTTTCAATGCTTGGGTTGTTAAAAAACGAAAATATGCCCAGAGACAGATGTAAAATTGCTGAGCTTTCTCAAATAACTTCAGTCCAGTTTCCACTGTGTTCATCCTTCTACTGATATTTTCAAATACTTAAAATATCCATGTTGCCATTTCTTTCAAGTTAAAACTTGGTGTCTTGGATTTATTTTGATACAAATATAAACTCCAGGTCTATCTACAAAAATATAATACAGAAAGTAACAACAAAAATCTTAATATGAACTGTAGGACTTTGGATTTCATTTTGTAAATATGTATCACCTAAGAAGCTTGCTTTTGTTTTCTTTGCACCATGACTGACAGATTTCTAACTATTGTAAACCAGAAACTAGCTGCCACTAAAGAAATTTTATGAATGAATTGGTGTTAACTGACACTAGTAGTGCCAGTTAGCAATACATAAATGAATCATTATAGTGACCAGATACATCACCACATAGAGTTTGTCAGTCTCATTCTTCCCACAAAATCTATACAGCATTCACAAGAATATCTTAGCTGCTGACAAAGAGATCAAGACTTTCTGTTTAAATCACAGATGAATTCTGGAAAGGAATACATGACTCATCACATTACTAGATAACAGAATTTCTACTGYCTTAAAAGTGCTAGCTTCTTGAGCATTTTACCATGTTCTATGAAACTCCAATGAGAAAATTGATTTTTTCATCAAAAACCAAAAACAACAGTGAAGGGGTTGCAAAAGGTACAAGTGTGTTGTTTGTCTTTCCAAAGATCACAGTTCTTTGGATATACATGTGAATGTAAGAATGTAAGTAAGTGCTTATTCTGTAGAGTTGTCCAGTCCCTCTTTTTTTTTTTTCTGTAGCTTTCATCAGAGCTTATCTTTCATGTTGTGTTAACTAAAGGAGCATCATCTTTAACCTGGGCTTTGATCACACATAGAGATCTCTAAAATTCGACTACCTAGACAAGTAGGTGGAGCATGGTTTGACATTTCAGTGTAGGGGTGCAGAAAAAGATGATGCAGTGATGGTTCAAGTGCTGAGTGCTGCTTTACACAGTTACCCTGCTGTTAAAGTGGTATTTTGCAAATAATTGTAAGAACTTGAGAGGAATGTATGCTACTCTGAAAAATCACTGAGGATGCCAGCAAGAGACCAATTTTATGTTGTCTGTATGTTTGAAGCAGGTGTTTATTTGCAAGAGAATTGATTGACAATTACTCATAAAAAGATCCTCTTTGGGGGGCATTTAGAAAAGCTAGCAAAAGTTAGTCTTCTAATCTGGATCACTCTCTGGAGGATCCTTTCCCTGAACTGACTATTATGGAAGCCTGGGGAAATTATTCTTAAGTTGTCCATGACTTGAGTTAACCTTTGTGAATATCCCTCTGTGAGATATACCAAAGTAATATGTGTAAATGCTTACTATAGTCTTTAAACTGACTGCTCCCTCACATCACACTTGAAGTAACACATAGGCAAAATGGATGTAAATATAAATTAGTTTTGAAGTACAAGGAGTTCTAACATTCCCTTTGTCAGCCACAAAATCTGAAGAGGAATCAAAGTGTGGGTGACCTGCCTCCCTGAGGTAACTTGAATGGCAACAGATAGTTGTAAGGAAGAAGGGAATTCAAGGCCAGATTTTCATTTCATCGCATTAAATCTTTCATGCAGTGCTGCTAGTCTATCTTCCTTTTATCCATCTCCTGTGTGTGTGATTTGATAGCAAGATAGATTGGACAAATTAGGGGCCTGAGAAGGTGCAGTAGAATCCTATGCGTGTATATATATACAAATACTCATTTTTTGCACTTGTATACAAACTCCCTCAACAAGGGAGTGTTCTGCTGTTCCAGAGGGATTGCAGCATGCATCCCAGCCATTTACGTGATGGTGCATAATCTGATGCGAGACCTCTGAGGTGTCCTTTAGGAATTGACACGCTCTTTGGAATCTAAGGTGAGACGCTTCACCCTATTATGTAAGTGTATCTGGTAGAGAAGAGTATTCTGTGGCAACTAGGCTGAGACAACTGAGCTGCCTTTTAGACCCTCTGAAGTCATATGTTGTTGACTTTCTAATTTAAGAAAAATCTCCCTAGAATTTACATTTCCTGACTCTAAATTGACTTCCACTCAAATCACATTTCCAGGCAGCCACATATCCTAGCAAACCATCGGCCAACTTGAAGGTCATCTAGTTCCAGCCTCTCCACTGTGTTTCTTTTCACAATGATATCACAATGCAGATGTATCTTTCTTCGCAATCCTGCTCTACCTTCTATTCCTGTCCACGTGTCAAAACATCTTTAGTTCTGCAGCATAAATCCAGAGAATTCAGTGCAAAATAGCCAATAAACAAGTTCCATAAACACAATTATGTAGGTTTCTTATGGTTATATTGCTGCAATTATTGAAATTCATGGTAAAGCATGATTTTATTGCTTAGTTATGACTCAAAAATCACTTTTGTCCCATCAGATTCCAGTTGGCTACATTAGTTTTTACTTTAGGCTGTTGGTACAAATTGCCACTTTCTCTGAAGGTCAGAGGTACTATTTTAGGAGGCTGAATTTGTATTCTTTTGTGACTGATTGTCATAGATAATGGAAAATGGCAATTGGTTTTGTTCTCAGTGAGATATGTCTGTAAGTAATTATTAAGAAAGACTAGAACTTTCTATGGCTGATTGTCTCTTCTTTTAAAACTATAAATAAAAACCGAGAGCAATTAGGGCTAAAGGACAATCTGGATGTAATTTGTGTTCACTGCCTAACACAGCAGGACTCTAATTCAAATGGTGTTATATGCCATGATATGATATTTCCACAGTTCTGCGACTCCCAGATTTGAGCCTGAAAAAGCTCAAACGCTATAAAAAGTTATTTCTAACAAAGTGGATTTCTGCAAATGTTGGAATTACATGAATCTATTCTTTTGTGATATCTGGCAGAGGTCCYCACATGCAAGGCTTTCCCAAAGCTCTGGCAAACACATTTTTGACATATCTTCATCCCAAGAAAAATCCTATCTACAATAATACTGGCCCAACTATAAAATCTATCATAAATACAAGGTCTAAGGGACAAAAGTAATGTATTTAGTTGATTCCTTTGGAAAAAAAAGCTTTTAGAATGGCAAGAAAAGTAAAATGTAAAGCAGTAGAACACCCTCCAGCAACAGTGGAAACACTAACAAGGATTATTTATCATAAATAAAAGACATTGAAAATGGCATGGCAAAGCACAATAGCCCCTAGTTGTGCAGGGACTGGGCTACCCAATTCATATTGGAGACAAATGGTATCTTATAAAGCTCATGGCATATTAAATGCTCAGTTCTGAACTGCAACATGCCTGAAGTTTGTTAATTAGAAATGCAGCTGTGTCAATTAGATGCAGCATATAGTTCTTACACTTTCTAGTAGTACAACTGGGGAAAAATACCTGCAACAAATAAGACTGTCTGTGTGAAAATCAAACCAGCTTCTAACTTGTGTGCATGTGTGGCCTGCACTTTATCTTCAGCTTAAAAGGTAGAAGAAAAAAAAAGCAAAACAACCCAAAACCTTTCAGATATATTTTCATGCTTAGCTACTCTACAATCACTTTCTTTATTCACTCAGCATTCAGATTGCTTAATCCTCTTCATAGCTTGTTTAGGTAATTTTTACATAATCATATAAAGCAAACAATAACATTTCAAGGTTGGTTGATCTGTTATTTTGGTCCAGTAGTGAAACTGTGCATTTAGATCTTTCCTCAAACACTCACTTTCTTACCAGAAAGATAAAATACTCTTGATAAGTCATTTGGGATTGCCAAAACCTGTGTTTGGTGTGACTTTTTCTGAAAGCACAGAAGCAGGTCAGTTAGCTCAGCTGCCCCAGAAAGCTTCAGGTGTTCCAACATACAGGATGAGGTCTATCTCTAATGTCCCATCTTTTCCCCATCATCCAGTTATTGCCATGACTTCTGCTCCTCAGCTCTACCATGTGTGTACTCCATAATGCTGTGTTACAGTCTGGGATGGCTGTCCATTGATGTCAACACCATGGAGCAGCTGCAACCATCATCATAAAATACCCCAAAAAAAGCAAACAAAAAACAATCTAAAAATTACTCTACTTAGGATTTTTCTTGATGAGTAGCACAGTTGTCATGTTAGACATGTCATCCTGCCTATCCAGAGAAGGGCAAGAGAGCTGCTGAAGGGTAATTCTGGAGCACAAGAATTATGAAGAGAGGCTGAGGGAGCTGGGGGCATTTAGTCTGAACAAAAGGAGACTCAGGGGCCTTCTCACTCTCTACAAGTACCTGAAAGTAGGTTGCAGCAAGGTGGGGGTTGATCACCTAAGCAACAAGCAATAAGACAGGAGGAAGCGGTCACAGGTTGTGCCAGGGGAGGTTTAAATTGGATATTAAGAAAATTTCTTCCTTTGAAGRGTTTATATATCCTTGGCCAGATTTCTGCTTTCTTCAGATCTGCTAACCGAGTACTCTGACAGCTGCAGTGTCTCTCCAGTTTTATTCCAGAAAGGAATAGAGGAAAAAAATCCACATACCTCTCTTCCTAACTACTGACTGGATGGAGATGCTTCTCAGATCTGCCAATGGTGATGATCTGAGGCAGGGCTGGTATGCTGTCTCTAATTTATTTTGGCCATCTGCTTTTCCTCCTTCTAATTGGTGCATGTTAAGAGAGAAAATATTCTTAAAGAGCATTTAAGATGAGGATGCTCCTGGACTCACTAAAAACAGATTGAAATATAATATTTGTTTCTTATTGGGCAGATTGGTCTGTATCTCAGCAACCATTTCATATTTGGCAGGACTATTCCTTTTACATAAAGTGATTACATGTACTGAGGTTGTTATTGGTATGAAGGATGCATTAGTAAAAGTGAGAAAAGATCTTTTTTAGCAGGTTCTGCACACTTGTAAAATATTTATGTTGTAACCTGCATGTACTGCAGTTTCTTTGTAAACATTGAGCTTTATGTGTCTTACTAATGCTCAGGAGATGAAAAGTGTATTCAAATAGGGGCCCTGAACAGGGATTTGTGCACTCTGATCCTTCACTATGAAACAACAGCTTTAAGGTTTGTCCATTGACTTCTCTCATCATCTCAGAGGAGGCCTTGGGAAAGGTGCATGAAGTTTAATCTGCAGTATTTCTGACCCTACACAATGGGTTTGTTCATGGGGAGTTAAYTTTATTAAAGCCTGAACTCTCATCTAAGAAGATTTCACAACCCTGAAGAAGCCTGCCTTCTGATCCACTGCCACTTTGCAGATTGCGGGAGTGGGAGACAGCTAAACATTGTCAAAATAAAAATAGACAACGTGATTCTTGTTTCCCCTGCACTTTCTGGGTGGGATTCATGTTTTCTATGTTAACCAGCTAGCAGTGCAGGCTTAACTGACCATCTAAACAAACTGTGTGAAGAGAGGAACATCCACACAGGTGACTTGGTTTGCTCTCAGAGGTACTTCTCTTTCTAATAACTACCTTAGACTAAACTTCAAGAAGATAAARCAGAGCAACACAAATTATACTTTCAAATAGTTTTTTCTCTAGAAAGACTGACATTGGATTTTCAAGTAGCACCAGAAAAATCTCTTCATTCAAGTAGATCAACACAATTTAGTTTTTATTCATTTTTATAATGAATATGCTTTTTTACAATATAAATTAATAAGCCTTTTTTGATTAATGCAATGATTAAGAACTGCCAATATTTTGCTATATTGTTTTCAAATGTCATTTTTCCCAATAGTAATCTTAGTTAAAATGCCTTGTAAAAATAGCTACACTCTCCTAGTGGATATTATATGAAATTTCAATAGCATACAGTATTTTGCACTGACATTGTATTTGCATTTCTTATTTACAATATTCCTCAAAGAATTATAGTTTGTCTTTATAATTTTACAGGACACTGGTAATAATATATGGATTGTGTTGGAGATAGAGTATCGTACAAGTATTGGATGAAATATTTACCTAGCAAACAGACTTTCTGGTAAGTCATTGCATTTTTTCTTCTCTTTTGCCACATTTCAGGTCCAACAACGTGAAAGGTTTATAATCATGTTCAATTGGATTTTCACTAATAAAAAAAAAACCAAACTGAGGAAAACAAATTAAATTGCATATTTTAAATATTTAGAGTTCCCTTTCCCAAATAGCTTCAGTAATATCCTATTTCCTCCCTCCCTTAGAAAAACATTTTCAGTTTCCACTTTGTGCTATTGTATATCATGAGGCATTATAGGTTTTTTTATCTACAGGTACTCCCTCATCAGAAATGTCCAAAGTTCATTTCACAGGCTACTGCAAGAATCATAAAACTTCTTGCTATTTTTTAATCTTTTTTTCACTTTCTTATTTTTTGGATTGGTCTTGTTTTATTTACTGTAGATATTGTGCTTTTGGTTTARTTTTGATGCTAAAGAGTGTTTGTGGGGCTAGAAACATGAGTGCAGCTTKTATTTATTAATATACATCAGGTGCTAAAGAAAATCACACATTTAAAAGATTAGTTTCAAGGTCACTGGCCAAAATTGCCCTAGCTATAGTCCTATTGGTATCTCTGGTTTACTGTATGATGTTGAGTGAGTAATTTCCGAAGAGCAGAAACTGTGCATCTGTGAGGAGATAGAGTAATGCATGTACAGTAGTGTATGAACTGAACTATTCTTCTTTACATAATTGGAAAGATCACCAGGTAACTGTTAAGAGTGACTAAACTGTCACTTATCTATCACTAGGCCTGATAAAACCTATTGCTTCTTAAAATATTAAAAAAAATGAATATAATTTTTTGTTTCAAATGGAGTTGCTTTAACTCTTGCATTTTCAATATTGTTTGCAATGCTGATTGCTACTTCCATCCATTAGGTGTAAGATCTGCACTTGAAATGCTGTTAGTGCTGGGATTTTGTATCAAAAATGTGGAAAAGAGACCAAAGGTGAAACCACCATGTTTGGATTGCTAGGTTGCTGCATAAAGATACATGTTCTAGAGACTGATGAAATACAAAGGACATTTTATTTGTTGCTAGCCACAGTGACTGAAATACTTGACATTTTCAAATGTCTTGAGTTGGTCTTCTCTGTTAAGTCTTTATCGGGAAGAAAGAAAATATCTGGGAAAAGATAGTGATGTATTTTCACACATTACCTAGATATGTACCAGGAGAAGAGGACCAAAATATGTCCTTGGCAGAAGGGGGATTATTTCTACAGATAGTGTTAAAAACTCATCTGGAAAATTTCCAAACAAATCTCATCTAGTTAGACTTGCTTTTGAAGTAAGGGTGAACTAGACATCCAGAGGTCCCTTCCAAYCTAACTTATTCTAACATTCTGGGGTTCTGTGTAGTTGGGTGAGATGTGTGATGATCAGAAAACTATTTTATGATATACATACACAAAGGTACTTAACTTAATCCCCAAGACAAATTTCATGATTTAATATTCAATGGATAAGAGCAACAGGACTCTAAAGATGCTGAGGGAAGCTGGGGAGCCAGAAAAGGRGAAGTGGGATTTCTTTAGTAAGGTTAGGATCCAGCTGCGGGAGATAATTAGGTACTTAATACCATAGATGTGCACATAATTTGTCCTGTGGTTTTAAGATTTTATTTTAAATGCTTTTGTTTTAAAGTATGCCTTGCTCTCAGAAGTCTGTATGATCACTGAGTGCTTTGATTGCTGGAGGGCACAGATTTCTACATGCTGAGCAAAACTTAAGCTCACTTGGGGAATCAGGACTGATTTTACAGAGGGAACTCTGTCCAGTCTTCCTAGCAGAGGGCCATGAAACACCACAGGRGAATATGAGTGAAGAATACTACGTTTCTGTAAAAAGGGAAAATGTCATTTTGCAGTGTGGATAAAAGTATAGCCTGTAAAATGCAAAATTAACCACCTGCTATGCTCTGTTCAGTATTGCTACAACCTCAGGAACATCCATGATGGGACACTTAAAGAAAAGCTGTGGACTAGCTGGACATAGACTTCTGAGGATAAACAAGGATGAGTATGCAAGGTTCATGAGCAAGAATGAAAAGAAAGGTGGAATTGCTTGAGCTGATTTACAGTGATGAGCTTAAAATAAATGACAGGCTTTTCAAAAAAGAAATAAATGCTTTATTCTCTCCATTAAATCCATCCTGGAGAGAGAAAAATGTTGGGAAATTAAATTGAGCTCAACTCAGAGTGGGTAATAGCAGAGAGCTTAGACAGATTGGGAAAATACAGTGCTGAAATACACTGCTTGGATGTATTTTGGAGGGTTTTCAGAACAGGTTGGAGAATCTTCAGTCAGATATGACTGATCCTGATTGGAATATAGAATTAAGTCCATCTCTTGTGGTCTCTCCCAGCCCTGCTTGTTTCTAGTATACTGCCCCTTAATCCAGGACAAAAATTACCAGACGATCTTGCTCAAGGAAACAGTTGTGTAGAAAGGGTGGAGGGGAAGGGAGGCTGTGGATAAAGTCACCTCTCTCCTGTACATTATAGTGGCCAACAAATGCAACCTTCACCAGGTGAAATCTGTACTGTCTGTCTCAGGAGTAAACAGCATCAACTTGGGCTTGTTGGAAGGTGAATCCCTGACAGGAGGCTCTCATTTACAGCCATCTCAAACTGCATTCTCAATGTGTTGAAAAGCATAAAGGCAATATTTATTTGCCCTGTTTGCTTTAAAAGGGTGTGGCTTAGATACCCTATCTGAAACCAACAGCCCTTATATTCCATGATCATATCACATTGACAAATCTACTGATTGAGGTCATAGATTGATGCTTTTAGCAGCAACCAAAGCCATATTGGAAATCTGAAGGCTTCTAAACACACCAGAAAACAGCTGTGATGGACATACACAGCAACTGTACCACAGGCATGGGGAGAATATAATTTTGGAAGCACAAGAAATCAACACTGTGTCTGGAAATGAAATTATTATGAACTCAATTGATGATCATAAGAAGTAACAGCTCTGTTTCCAAACACTAGGAATAATAATCCTTTTAGCAAATAATCATGCTGTTTATATGCCTTACCATTAGGTGCATGAATAGGGAGATGAGACACTTCTCTGTATATCTCAACTGTGTAAAAATATAAGTAGTTATAACAGTTCTTTTCTGTGTAACTAGTAGAATCTGAACTCTTTTGAGTTCAGAATCTCTTTTGAAAAGGGATTTTTAGAACTGAGCTCTAGCTTTTCATATCTTGTGCTCTTGTACTTCACCAGCTTGAATAATATCAATTAGACCTGCTGCTATACAGTCACCTTTTAATTTTCTGCTTCTCATGCCTTAACATATTCATAAATTTGGGTGTAGACTGTTCTGCTGGATTGTTTGAATAAGAAAAAATCAATTTAAGATAAAAACAAGGGTTCTTTTATCTGCAAAAATTTCTGGCCTTAACACCCTCGATACTCATCCAGCACAGGTGCTTTACTATGTAATTGTTGGAAACAGCTTGAAATAAAACATAGAAATAGGACTGGCAATCTCAAAAATATTGCCATTGCATTAGGTAAAGGCAGTTGTAAGATTGTACATGTATCATCTTCAAGTCTTTCACTCTCTGATGACCAAAACAGTAGCAATAGTACAGGAAAAGACAATAAAATTTCTAATATCCACTCAAAAACCTTTTCCTGAGTGGCAAATTATTGTAGAGTCAAGTTAGAAGTAGATATTCACGCTGCAGAAATCATAGGCAGCCACACCCAAAGGTATTCCAGCAATCCTGAATCCATTGATCAAAAATGTTTTCATCCCTTACATTTCCTTATGGGTTAAATAACAATAAACATTGAAGGGAGAGACTCAGCTGCAACTGGAGAATTTAGAATAAACAGTTAAATACAATCCAYGGCAGAGTCTGGGAGCTTTCTCCAATACTTGAATACAGCAAGCTGGTTYCTATTTTATAGGAGACCCCAGGTCAAGGAGAAGTAATTAATCCTGCTTTTGATGGAGAAAAACTTGTAGTTTATCCCTGAAAATATTCAAAAATACAGTTTTATTTTAGAAAAGTTACATTCATCATCATTGCTGGCTTTCTGACATTTAGGGACATTTTCTGTCTGGCAATGAACAGTCTCTTTCTCTAGTCCTGAATCACCTAAAAAAGTCAATTTTTATGTGAAAATTTGTTTGGAATTTGACTCTTCACAGCCCTCTCAGCACCACTGCATTTGTTTAGATGTGAAACCCCAACACAAGTTGGCGTTCCCAACATAGGAGGRATGCTGACTTGTTGGAGCAAGTCCATCACCAAGATGATTAGAAGAAAGGCTAAGAGAATCAGGAGTTCAGAGYGGAAAAGAAAAGGCTTGGGGTTGACCTGATTCTGGCCTTTTGGTACCCAAAGGGAGCCTACAAGTAAGATGGAGAGGGATTTTTTGCAAGAGCATGTCGGACAAGGGGGAATAGATCCAAACTGAAAGAGGGTAGGTTAGATTAGAAATTGCAAAGAAACTYTTCCCTTCAAGGGTGGTGAGGCACTGCCACAGGTTGCTCAGAGAAGTTGTRAGTGCTCCACCCTTGAAGTGCTCAAGGCCAGGCTGGATGGAGCTCTGAGYAGYCTGGTCAAGTACAAGGCATCCCTTCCTATTGCAAGAGAGCTGGAACAAGATAATTTTTAAAGATCCCTTCCAACACAGGCCATTTAATGGTTCTACAATTCTAAATTTTGTTCAGGTAAATAAAGTGTGCTGACAGAATCAATGCTGGGGTTCAAAACTGAGCAGTAAGATGGTGCAGTAATAGAGTTTTATTTACCTTTTTTTCCAAAGACATGTTTCTTGTACCTTCTGCCTTATACCATCTTCATGGTTAATTGCAAAAATCCAGATTATGAATGGCTTTTAATTCAACATGTAGAAAATTGGCCTTTTATATATTTTAATGGAATTTTTTGGCCAAGTAATAGTGAAGCTAACTGTACTTGAATRTGTGTTATTTATTTAAAAAGTCTGACTATTATTGGTCTTAGTCATGCTACTCTTGTTAGCGCAAGATGATAGGTGTATGGTGCAATTACAGAATGCTTGGTCTTTTGAAAGTGTTTTAATTTGTGTTTGTGTCTTCTTGAAAAGAAACAGTTAATTCTGCTGAAAGTAATACAGCCATTGACCAAATATCTGCCTAGAGAGTCTAGGAAATCATATGTAAGGTGATAGTCAGTAAATTTCTTGGCTCTCTTAAAAAAAAGTGGCCAGTTTTTGCCCGAGTTGYAAGAAATTGGAGCATTCCTTAAAGGAGAAGTGAAAGAACACAGGTTTTGGGTGTCTGCTAAGTGTTTTGCCTGTTTCAACCCTGTAGGGAGAAAAGGTGACCAAAGGAAAAGTGATTGCATCGCACAGTTGTTCACATCCAGGCAAATGTTCAGAAGAAACTCTTGACTTCTCAGAATTCATGCAAGATCATGTTGGTTTAATACTATCATTTTATTAAGTGTAGTCTACAGCTTGGTAATCTGAGAAGCAGAAGATTTCAGACAATTCACACACCTTCTCCATCCCCTTCACCTCCTCCTGGAGGTGCTCTATCCAGAATGGGGGCGAGGAAACAAAGTATAACAGAAACCTACTTCAGATTAGATTTGATCTTCCAGGGAAAAGACATAAAGYGGTGGACTTAAAACAGAAAGTCAAAAGAATTTGCAGAAACTTACAAAAGAGAGTAARCTGGGTTAGTGCTGTGTTGTTCCTGAAGTCTGTAGGTATTAGCCAAGATTTTAGGTTAGTTTGTAAGTAAGGATGGCTCACTCACACAAGACATCTGTTTCTGAAATCAAAAAGCCAACAACTGCATGATTGCGCAGATAGCAATCTTCATTTAATAGAGATCCATGATTCAAAGATGTATGTGACTTAAAATCTTCTAGGGAACACGAAGCAATTAATAGTTGGAACTTTTTATAGCACCTTCTATCCAAGGATCTCAAAACACTTTACTGGCTTTAATTAGGCCTCACACTATGCAGTATCTGTCTGAGATAGAGAAATGTTATTTTTTAATTCTGCATATAGAGGAACATGTGACACAGAGGTTAAACGACTTGACAATGATCATGTAGAAGCAAATACTAATGATAGGAATAAATCCCAAAACTCCTGCCTTTCAATCCCATGTTCTATCAATTTGCTAAGTTTCTATCTTCTGCWTTAAACTCAAGGCTTTTTTTCTTATTTATTCTGTAACATGTGTGATTTTGACTACAGGATCAAAGCCTAGGCAATTAAAAAGACATTCACCCTTTCCAGAAAGAAAAAAAAAATTGAAAAATCAGTATAAGACCACTTTCTGCTCTCAAGTAGAAGAGAAACACTTACTATTTACTGCATTGAGAGCTGTGGAAGATAGGGAAGAGCAGACTCTAGAGTAAACACGTTGTCTTTGGAGATAATGAATAAGGGTTTGTGTTTCTGCCTAAGAGGAAGAATAAGTTGGGCTGGGCTTTTTTTGCAGATAATATAAAATGTGAAAAATGCTGTCGGCAGTATGCTCAGGAATTCAGTGTCAGGAACAAAAAAAATCAATCTTAAGGCTGTGAAAGAGATAATCTCCTGGGGAAAGATAATAAGGAATCATCTCATGCAGGTATAGCCCCTGTAGCTGGGAAGTGTTGCATGAGAGACACAAGCATCTATACCCATGCMAACTCTTAAATGCTAGTCCTTGGCAGGAAGCAGGGGGAAAGAAGGTCAATATGCTTAAATTAGCAGACAATAGAGATAATTATGCTTCTGTGTTTCTAATAGCAACTTGAATTAGGCTATTGGATAGATAATATGATTTGTTTCTTGCAGTTTAAAGTATATTTTGAAAATGATAGGAGAAGGGAAACAAGCAAAATATCCAGGCTAACACTAGGAGCCTGAATMAAATCTGTGTTGCTTTCACAGCAAGCTAATTTAAAGAGCCTGATTTTTTTACTTGTARAATTGGTTACTTGTCAGATGCTGATAATGATAACTGGTAAGAGAGAAAGAACTCAGTTCAGCCGTTATATAGAGAAAATCAGGCAGTTCRTGAACACTTGATTCATTTGCCTTACTAGAACATCTCTAGTCTTATCTTTACATCAAAGCTTGAAGTGTGAATCCATTTTTTTTTTCTTTAACTGACTCTCACTAATTTCACCATCATAAGCCACACTAAACGCTAGAGCTGGCCAACCAGTGCAAATACTTCTTTACCATTTTTCGGCACCAGGAGATCCTAGAAGTTGATGTATCATGGGAAGAAATGTTCAATCAAGTTAAGAATAAATAAAGAAATKATTCCATTGATTAAAGTGTCCACCATCCAAGTGATCCCAAGAACAATTATACAGTCAGGTTACAACAATGTTTCCCAGGCAAAACAAGCCWATGCATCCTCATTTCAGAGGTGATGCTGTGAATTAATTCACAAGGGTTCGTTTCCACAGGTTATTTGCCAAATGTTCCTTGGAAATAGGCTAAAATACTAAAGGTACAGGTTAGGAAATTAGAAACTGCTTGCATTGCACTTAGACACAGGAAAACATGGCACTGAAGTGCTTTCACCATTCACACTTCACAAAATCTGCCGCACATAGACTCAACTTTTAAATAAATAACCAGTCTTTGCAGTTCTCATCACAGATTCTAAAGAGGCAGATGCAGCCATTGCAAATGATTTTGCTCTGTGTTACATTTGTCAAAAGCTGTCAGAATGTAGTAAAAAGGTGTTTGTACAGAGTAATATGCTGCTTGAACTCCTGTATGTTTCCTAGGCTGGAGATTTTAGGTTGCTGATTTGTAAGAAAGGAAGAGTTCCAATAGAGCCTGGCTTTTTTTTTTTCTGGCTTTAATAACTTATATATGGTTCACTTCTACATATTTACATGTCTGCAAATTACAGTCAACACTCAAGCCTGAAGGAGGACTTGAATCAGATAGGAAAAGACCAATCTGCTTCACACTGAGCTACAGTTGTGTCGTTAGATGGTAGGAATTGTGTACAATATAATCATTATTTTACCCATAATTTGGGATGCCTCTAATCATGTCTAAAATAGCTTTGTTTAAAAATGAAGTTTGTGTCAAGGTAGGAGAGAAAGGGGARGATTTGGACATATGCTCCAAATAACTCAAAAGTTTACAAAATATTTTCATACACACATACAAATGTGTGATTCTACTATCTTTTACACTGTGCCTCCATTCCATTAATAAAGCTCACCTGATCATAAGAAAAAAAAATCAGAACCAGATCAAGGCTATTTGGTTCTATATAATGCACTAATTTAAGGTGAATATTTWAAAAAATCAATTACATAATTGATATTACATATTTTCATGCATGTCAGGAAATATTGTATTTATCTGGAAAACAGACAAGAAWGTTATATCTGACTGGTGTACAGGTACATGTTGGTCCTGTTGCTGACTAAATGAATTTTAGAGCCGACATAATGTTACAATTTTAATTAATTCTAGTTTTGTGTGAATATTATTAGCTGAAAATTATTTAACAGAATTGTGAGGCAGGGGCAGGCAAGCATAGAAAAAGGAAAGCAGGAAGAGAGTTGTTGAAGAAAGAGAGTTGTTATTATCACTTTTGGCAAGCTGGTTTAGTTACATTCATAAACATACTAAATAAGGAATAAACTGATGACAGAAAATTATACCTTCAAGACCATATATGAACCAGTCTTCATTAGTGTGAAAAGTGTTAAATGTGTACCAATGCTTCAAACTAGTATTTCTTATGTTTTATGAGATGGAGTATAAAAAGGAAGAGGAGCTGAACCTGCTAACACAATTTTTTTCCTTTTTGAAATTTGAAGCCCAGGGAGAAAAATGCATTTGTCTTTTTATAACCTCCAAAGACACTACTTGAATGTCCTAATTTTTCTGAGAAAACCTTGACCATGTTCCAGGGGCAAAAGGGCCTCAAGAGTCTCTGAACTGCAAATTACTAGAGATTAGCAGTTAACTGAGGGGTGAGTTCAAAATATTGGATGGATCTGCTCTATTTTTATACCTCTGCTCTAACTGTGGTATGATGAACACTCATTCTCCACTGAAGAAACAAAGACTGGCTTCCATTTGAAGGACCATTCTCCTCATTTCCTTTGCCACTAGAAGAAATTGGCAAAGATCACATTCTCCAAAACTTTCATTTTATACATAAATTTCAGAGAGAAATTTATTTTATGCCGTAAGCATGGGTCAGAAAAAAATCTCTAAGTAGATTTGTTTTTAATTTTAGGCTTTGAAGTGAAAACTGTATGCTAGACATAAAAAATATAGCATATCTTCCCAAAATGACAAACATTATTTTATTYTGTTCATTTTTACTTGAGTAGAGTTAATTATCTTCAGAGTGGCTGGTATGGAGTTAAGTTCTGAATTTCTGCAGGAAACAGTTCCRATAACACAAGGGATGATTTTGTTATTTCTGAGCAGTGCTCACACAGAGCCRAGGCCTTTTCTGCTCCCCACCCACCTACCARTGAGGGGGCTGGAGGTGCACAAGGAGTTGGGAGGGAACATAGACAGGRCATCTGACCCCRACTGATCAAAGGGRTATTCCAGAMCATAGGGTGTCGTGCTCAGCAATAAATGAGGGGCAGACTGGCCAAGAGGTGACCAGCTGGTGGTGAGCAATGGTTTTCATTTATATCCCTTGTCTTTCTCTGTTGTTTTCATTTTCATTAGGATCWTGGTAGAGGTAGTAGCAGTAGTACTAATAGAAGCAATACTAGTAGCAGCAGGAGTAGTAGTAATAAAATAATATTTAATTTTAATTCAGTTATTAATCTGTTCTTATCTCAATGCGTGAGTTTTCTTTTCTTTACCATTTGAATTCTCTGTTCCCCATTCTGCTGGCACGGGGAGTGAGTGTGTGGCTGTGTGGTACTTAGTTGCTGGCTGGGCTTAAGCCATGAGAGATCTTTGTGACACCCAATGTGAGTCTGAAAGGGTTTCATTTAATAACAGATTGACCAGAGTGTATTAGAAGGGATTTATACTTTTTAACGGTTTTGGGTCACAATATTGATCCTTCTGTTCTTGATATTATTTTATCTGATCTGTACCCTTCCCTTTTTCTTGCTGTACATGTTAAAAGTTGGTGTTGGCTTTTGCAGTTTGCTTTGCTCTGTAGTGGTTAGTGATGTTTTGCTGGGGAGATTTGTTATTAAAACACTGACCTTGATCTTAATCTGGTATTTGGGCCCTGTACTGTAGGTGCCATTTCATGAGGACAATTAACAATAATGCCTTTTACTCGTTTGGTTTGTTGGGTTTTTTTAYTTGGTTTTTTGGGGTTTTCTTTGGGGGCAGGGGAGGGTTGGTTTCTTTTTGGTGGGGGGTTGTATTTTTTAGAGTTTTCTTGGTTCTGTTTTGTTTTCTTATTGTGGTTTGGTTTTTGGGTTTTTTATTTTGTGTAGGCAAGACAGAATGACACCTTTTCTTCTTCTATGAAAGCCACAATAACTTCTCAGTATCTTAAACAACTGAGAATAGTTAGAGTACTTCTGTTGGTATTAAGAATATTGCTTTRGTTTTGCCTAAAGCTAATAAGAGTCCTTATAAGAGTATGGTGATGGGTGGCACAACATGTGGGAGAATATGGGGAGGTGTCTCAAAGGTGACTTCAAATGTTCTGAAACTTCATTCCCAAAGGTTACAAGATCTAGAGAAAGTGGTAGAACATTTGCAAGATAAAATGCTGTGACCATTCCAAAGAGGCACAACCCTGCTGGTTATGACGCATCGCCCTCAGTGAGAAAGATGGAAAACAGACCAAAAAACAGTACGGCTAACACAGACACTAGATCAGTCACCTCCATAACTAAAAGGGAGAAATGGAATCACAGAATGGGTCAGGTTAGAAAGGGCCAGAGTGGGGTCATCTGATCCATTCTCTCTGCWGAAGAAAAACCCCTAGAGCACATTACACAAAATTGCTTCCAGATGGTTCTGGAAGATCTCCTGTAAGGGAGAAGAGGTCTCATTTAGTAAGATATGAAGAAGGTTTTCTTAACAGGAAAAAGGAGAAAGAACCAAAAGACACAGCCAGTTCTGCAGCAAAGCAGTCACAAGAACAAGAGGAAAAGACTGAAATCATAAATGCAACAGAAACCTCCTCATCCCTTTCTATAAGTGAGCCTTGAGATAAATGAAATGTTAGTAACTGATGATGGTCTACTGGGGCCACTAGTCAGGAATTAGAGCATAAGGAAATCTGGCAGCTGGGATCACTTGATAAGGATAAAGCCATTAACAAAGGCAAAATAACAGGTCTGTCTTGGCCACTTAACAGAAGATAAAYGCAAGATTTCTTAAGTTGTGTAGGTTTTTGGAGAATGCACATTCCAAATTACAGTCTGATCATAAGCTTTCTCTATGGAGTGACCCAGAATTATGACTTTGAATGGGCCTCTGAGCAGAAGCAAGCTTTAAAAAAAAATCAAATGGGAGATAGCTGTGCAATAGTACTTGGGACAGTCCTGCCAAGACAAAGTGTGAAATATGTTCTTTGCACCTCAGCCAGGGATAACAGCCTCACCTGGAGTCTCTCRTAGAAAATGCCTGCAGAGACTGAAGGTCAGCTGGTACAGTTTCAGTCCAGGGGTATAAGGGATCTGAAGGCTCTTTTTTATTTTTCTTTTAATCACTATTATTATTGTTAATATTTGTATTAATATTATATTAAACTGTTCTTATATCAACCTATGAGTTTTCTCACTTTGGCCTTTGAATCCACTTCCCCCCATTCTGATGCAGTGAGGAGTGGGCGAACAGCTCTGCGGTGCTTAGCTGAAGACCAGAGTTATACCATAAAATTCATATGACAAACCTCCAGAAARTCTGCAAATTAATCTTTACAAAACACATCCATGTTTTATATTTTTTCTTCTATCACTGTGATAATGTGGGCCTTTTCAATTTCCCACGTCGCTAAAGTACACTACTTCGTGCAGTGATTGCATTTGAATAAATTGTTTTAAGGTTGATAGCATTTTTTTTGCCATTACTCTAGGTCCTCTGTCAGAGGATGGTGAATAATGTTGTTAAAGAGAATTTCACGATGGACAATCTCTTCAGAGTTTCTGTTATTTTTTTCTTATCTTTAATGGGCATGTTGCTGTTCATAATTTAACCCCCTATAGGGATTGGACCTGGATACATAAACTTCATTCCACATTCCTACCTTCTTTCAAGAAAGAAGCGAGTGTACATCTAGGGAATGATTTTAAGTGTGGTCTACAGGCTGGAGGGCATAGGTACCAGGACCAAAAATGATCCTSTAGATGAAGCCAACATAACTGAACACAAAGCCCACCTTCAAGATGGCCACTGCTCAGTTAAAATTATTTTCCTAAAAATGTGAAACTCATAAAATTCAAAGCAGTCTTCCTTCTTGGACTGTTCTAATTTCACTGGAATCATCAAAGCAAATTTTGGCAAGTTCTAATCTCTTACAAACTCTTGCTGAATGTTCAGTTAAATCTGTCATTAGGGAATCATTAACACATAATGATTATTGTATTGTTGTAAAGAGGCATCACTTCTAGTATAAATTTAAGTTTTCACACACTCACCCTCTAAAGCCAAAGCAAGCAATTTATTCAGAGGATTTATATGTACATTTCTATGGCTCTAAAATAATGGGATTTCATTTTGCTTTACTTTTTGATGCCAAAATCCAGAACTTTGATTAAGCCAAAYCCTCAAACATAATTATGCTCCCAGTTCCAACTGAAGGACTTCAAATCTTAGTTCCAGAGAGAGCTCTGTAGTCCCTTCCTTGCAAGAAAAAACATCTTGGCTAGAAGATCATGTACAAGTGACAGAAGTGGTGGGCTGAAAGCAATTCCATTGTAGGAAATTAGAGTTAATAAAGCTTATATCTCCTCTATCCTTTGTAGAAGTTGGGCTGGACAGTCAAGGAGCTACTCATGCACATCTGCCTGATGTACCTCTCCTTTCTATTTCTGCAATGAATATCAATTAAATAGAAATAGGATGAGATTATCATTTCCTGAGGACTGGAGCTGGATGACCCTAAARCTTGAAGAACCTCAGAGTTTGCTACCAAACCTATGACATCCACATACAATAAAAGTCCCAAGTCCCCATCAGTCTTCGCCATAATTTATTAATTTCTTATTTTCTTGAGCATGATAGAAAGATGTCCTGGGTTCTGCAACTGCTCTTTCCCAAAGAAAAGCATACCACATCAGTTGAGAAAAAAMCAGGAGTGGCAAGAGCAGCCTTCCACTACCTAAAAGGGATGTATAAGGAWGGCTGGAGAGGAACTTTTGGCAATGACAAGCAGTRATAGAAAAACRGAGAATGGCTTTAAGCTGAAGGACGGTAGATTTAGATTAYATATCGGGGTAAATTATTTRTTGTTCTGGTGCTGAAGCAGYGGCACARGTTGCACAGAGAARTTGTGRGTGCCCCCTCCCTAGAAGTGTTCAAGGCCAGGCTGGATGGGGCTCTGAGCATCCTGATCTAGTGGMAGARACTTGCCCACAGCAAGTGKGATTGGAACTGGATRATTTGTAAAGATCCCTTCCAAKMAAAACCATCCTGTGTTTCTAAGATTTTATTAAAAGTGTCAAATACAATTGGGTATATAATTAAAACAGATATTCAGCACAGACATTCACTAGCAATAAATTCTACCTAAAATATCACTTGTAATGCAGTCTGTGAACACCTTATCCAGAAGGTAAAGCACCCCTTTATATTGATGTGACTGTATGATACAGCATTGTCCTCTTTGTCATGTGTTCACTGAACATGTCAGCTCATCTAACTCATCCAAACTCTATTCGTTCCTTTGAAGCTTCAGTAGCACATGCAGCTGGAACGTGTYTGAAAACTGATGAAAGTGTAAGGCCTTCTTGATAGAAGTAAAAGCATGGTAAAGAGGCTCTGCAGTAACTGYCAGTCATATTTTGCAAAGTTATCTTGTTGCAGACCTCTGTTTAAGAGACTTATCTCATTACCAAAATATACATAGCTATAACTATCTGAGAAAACAAAAAAAGAGTTGTGTTATCTTTTGACTCTAATTTGTGTGTGTGTGTGTATACACCTTTGAACACCTGTTTGTCCCTCTCTGTGTCCACATTTCTTCCTCAAAATGTAGTTGGAAATGTAGGTCTCTAAACCAAACAAACCATTCCAAGACATGAAATAAATTCTACCAAAAACTTTTCCTTAAATCAGAATTATATGACCATTTGTTGTATGTTTTGGTTATTCCAGATCATGGATGTAAAAATGAAAAAAAAATTTAAATCCTGTAAATTTAAGAAAATATTTCTTAAATAATAGTAACAATGAAAGAAATGGGGAAAAGCTATTCAGTGTGGGTATTTCCTTGAGCACCACCCTTTGATATGAAGTGACACATCTTTGGATGCTGTCTTAGGAAGCACTAAGAGTCAAACCTTAGCCACAGTGTCTGCAAAAGCTGYACACCAAAATCTTATCTATTTAAACAAAGGCTGTTAACAAGAAATCTCTGTTTTACTAGCTGTTGTTTTTGTTGTTGTTCAAACTGACTCAGATTCTACCAAAAGTAGGGCAGAAAGGCTTYTTTGCTCTTTCTGTAGAAGAAAACATGKCTAGCATACTGAATTTATCCATCTGCACKTCTCTGAGAGAGGATGTCAGAGGGAAGAGAACTCATATTTTTACATACAAATTTCATACGAATTTCAAACCTCCACAAAGAATAGCTCCAAATGACAACACTCCACAAAAGTCTTATAGCTAAGAAGTTAGAGCTACTTGCACGGCAAAGCGAAAGGAAGAAATTCTGTTACCCTAGGGAACAATATATTGATAGGAAACTCCTCAACAACTCAAATGTGAATTATTCAAACAACAAAATAATGAATCACAGAAATGATGCTGTTGTTTTGGTTGTTAGTATGAGGAACCTCTGGAGATGATAGCATAATCCAACCCTTCTTAGAGCAGGTTGTTCAGGGGCTGTCCAGTCCAGGTTGGAATATACCCAAATTTGGACACCCCACAACTTCTCTTTGCAACCTGTGTTCAACCATTTTCACAATAAAAATAYTGTTTTCTAGTTTTTAAATGGAATTGTGTGCATGTGAAATTGYGCAGAGAACACACCAATCAGTGTTCTCATCCACTGAGCCAATCATCATGTAATGAACAATATCAATCTGGTTAAGTAGGATTTCTTTTTCATAAATTGGTCTTGACAACCCAATCCCGTTATCCTGGAAATTGAAGCCAATYGCCTCAAGTATTCTTCCCTATCAACCTCCAGATGTGATCTCTCATGTAATGGCAGAGCCTCAATTATGGCAGCTAGGAGTATGAATTTTACAACCTAGAACACAAATATGCGATTTGGTGAGGAAAATCCTGAAAGCCACGACACAAGTTTAATGCTAGTGTCTTGCTTTGGAAGCGATGTATTCAACATACAAGAGAACGCAGRAGCTATAAAAAGAATTCAAAAACTGGCAATTACCATAACCACAGACCAGTGGAGATAATGAAACAAATTGTGTTTCAGTTTGGATTTGAGATTACTTTGGTTGGAGTATATCAGATAAACTATTCAGAATGTAAATCAAAAGACTCTTCTTTAAATGAAAAATAAATGAAAAATGTACTAATATTTAATCAATTTGGACTGAGTTTAAAAGCCTTATGTGATTCATGGGAGGATTTGATTTATCAAGATTTTTGTGAAAGGCTGGATGGAAACACCTAAATCATTGAAGATGAGTTTAGTACTAAGTACTAAGGTGGTTAAGGAACAGGTTGATGAGAGAGTTGTAAAAGGTGAGTTGGAAAAGGAGCTATAACTGAGAGGAAAGATATTCATGGAGTTAGTAGTTAGGGGTGTGTTTTCATGTAATGAATACATCGATTGCAAGATCAGTCAGCTGGGACAACATTGCACAGAGTAAATGGGATCATTCTGAGGGTGGGGAAAAAAAAGAGGGAGGTCATTTAATAGTGAAAATTGAGATTCAGGCCTCGAGGAACTTGGAACATAAAGTTCACTTTAAACTGAATGCTTTTATCTGGAGGTGAGAAGGAGACTTCTGTTTCTCCCAGTCAATCACAGGACACCCTACAGTACAATGTGTAATATGACCATGAAAAATAGCAAACATGATTCTGTACCCACATGATCTTTCATGTACTAACACCACCATGATTTGAAAATATTACCAAATTTGCAACAGGTATTCCACTCCTAGAATATTGTGCACAGTTCCCAGTGAGGACATTCWTATTTAATAATTATCAATGGAATTGGAACTGAAGAAGAAATGGCTAYGCAAACAATATATAGAACTGAGAAAACATTAGTTAGATTCATTGGARCAGCTGTTCCTAAATGTTCTACTAAGGCACGTGAAGAGCAGGAGGGTGATTTGAGACATCCAATGCAATTTCACCAAGGACAAGCCTAGCCTGACCAGCCTAGTGGTATTCCATGTTGGAGTGACCGCATCGGTGGACAAGAGAAGACCTGTAGCTATCATCTACCTGGATTTCTGTAAGGTCTTTGACAAGGTCCCCACAACATGCTTCTCTCTAAATTGGAGASGGAGGGATTTGATGKGTGGACTGTTCAGTGGGTGATGAATTGGTTGGATGGTMACATCTTCAGAGTTTTGCTCAATGGCTCAACGTCTAGATGGAGATTGGTCATGAATGATGTCCCCTGGGAATCTGCACTGGGCCTAGTAATGTTTAATGTCTCCATCAGTGGTATAGACAGTGAGATTGAGGGGCACCCTCAGCAATTTGCATGCGACATACACCTGAATTGTGTTGTTGACATACCTCAGGGGTAGGATATCATCCACAAGGACTTGGACAAGCTTGAGAAGTGGACTCACAGGAACCTTTTAACGTTTAACAAGGCCAAGTGCAAGGTTCTGCACCTGGGTAAGTGCAATCCGCAATATCAACATAGGCTGGGGGATGAAAAGCTGGACATGAGCCAAAAATGTGCTCTTACAGCTCAAAAAGCCACCTGAACACTGGGCTGCATCTAAAGTATAGCCAGGGGAAAGGACTCCACTTTCATGAAGCCCCACCTGGAATACTGTGTCCAGCTCTGAGGTCCTCAGCACAGGAAAGACATAGACTTGTTGGAGCAGATCCAGAAGAGAGCCACAAAATGATAAGGGGGCTGGTGCTCTTCTCCTGTGAAAACAAGTTGAGAGAGCTGGGGTTGCTCAGCCCAGAGAAAAGACTGCTCTGGGAGGGCACTTCAAGAGTGTTAATTAGAAAAATGAGGCCAGGCTTTTTAACAAAGTCAGGTGTGATGGTACAAGGGGTAATTGTTAAGTTACAAAAGGGTTAGTTTACTCCAAATACAAGAATGAAATTTTTACAATGAAAGTGGTGAGGCAYTGGAACAGGTTGCCCAGAAAATAGTAGATGCCCCATTCTTGAAAACATTCCAGATCAGCATGAACTGGGCTCTGAGTCATCTCAGAAGGTGAAAGGTGTCCCACAGTATTCCTGGAGGGGTGCAACAAGATGACCTTTAAAGTCCCTTCCAACCAATATCATTCTAAGATTCTATGATATCATGAACTTGTTTTATCAAAGAAGTTTGAGTGATTTACAAAAGAAATTATAGATCAGCCTGACAGAGCAGGAAAATCCCCCCAAAATAACAACAACAACAAAAAAAAAAACCCAAACAAAAAGAAACAAACAAACAGATAATCCAATCCCATTCCTTATGCTTTTGAGAAAAACTGAAAGCTTACTTTCAGCAGTTCCCTGAAGATTTTAGTCTCCTTCTTGTAAGATATCCTCTCAGTTGATCTAAGGAATATAGCCTGACTGGACCATTCACTAAACTCACACAATAATTCTTTTGAAATAAAGATATTTACAAAAATTTCAGTAGTACAGCTACTCATCAGTGTTGTTTTACTGTCTTCACTGTTTTGWGCTCTGGCTATGATTTTGGGATTCATCAGAAGGATGGCTGACTCCCTGAGGCTTTTCCTACCTGATACATGGCTATAAGAGCTCATGATACAGGAAAGAAAGGAGCTGGAGAAAAGGACTTGCAGAGATTATGATATTTTTTTCATTAAAAAGACAGGTCTATACCTCTGATCAAAGTTAAGAAAAATCCTGTCATCTTTGCAGTGAACGAGAACTTTCCATAAGAGTTTATTAGTTTGTATCAGTGGACAGTTACACAGGCAGCAAAGCTCTGTTAGATCTCTCATTAATCTCTTTGATAATGTGGTATTGTTCCCTAATGCACAGTTATTCACCTTTTGTTCAGTCTACTTTTAAATGTCAAGAAATGGGGTTTATGTTATTCCCCTTTGGAGACTGCTCTATGGAGTAATAGATCTCAGTCTCTTTCTTCGTCTTCTTTTCCCACTTCTTCTCTCAATAATCAGCCATTATTTTCCATTTCTCAGTTTTATACAATTACTCATAGCCATATCCAGCATTACACTAAATTAATTCTTGTCTTTTTTTTAAACTAAAAYCTTTCAAATAGCTTCAGGCATCTATCATTTTCCTCTCCACATCTCTAGGCACGTTGCTATTCTTAAAAACCAGTGAATAGAACACAAATGGAAAAGAGACATTTAGTGACTATAGATCTCTCGTATTAGATTATGTTTTTAGGTTACTATGTGTTAACTAGCGTTGTAAATAAGATATGGCTTATGCAAAAAGTGAGAATAGAGATAATGAATTGCTTAAAAAGGTGATTTATACAGTAACAATATGAAAAATTGCATTTTGCACATCTTCTGCATAAAATTTGCACACATCCCATAGAAACCAGCTAATGCTCCTCAGCAATTCCATCCTGACTTAATCAGCACACACAGCCTCAAATGAAGACTTCCTGAACTTTTACCCCTTCTCTTACTACCTAGTAATTATAACATTTAAATTGCTTTCCTTCAAAATCTACTGTTGTCACAAATTTCTTATTCCCCTGGAAAGAAATTAAGATAATTCAGTCTTAGTACATAAAACTCTACATTAACTAAGTAGAAAAAACAAGCTACTGCAATTTTCCTTAAAATGCAAGCAGTTTTTAAATACTCTGCATACACATATTGCAATAGAGCATGACCTGTTTTTCTTTCGAATACCAAATGGGATGTATCATTGTAATCAATGGGAGGGTATTCATTCTGCTTGTTTGGTGAGGGTGAGTATAGAATAGAATAGAATAGAATAGAATAGAATAGAATAGAATAGAATAGAATAGAATAGAATTAATATAATATCATATTTAATATAATAAAAAGTAATATAATATCTGATAAGAATACAATATCTGCTGCTGTCTTTTGCAATTACCTTCGTCTTTTTTTCTACAGAACCCCTAACATTCAGGGCCGCAGGTGTTATAAACCTTTAATAGGAAGGCCAGATTATATTCTTTTTTTAAGGAAGCATTTTTCTTCCTTAAATTTTTCTCAATTATTTTTCTTAACTGTCTTCTGTGGAAAGATGACTAGAGGTGACCAAAGAGCAAAACCAGTGTCTATCTATATATCTGTTTATACAAAAATATAGATGTGCATGTGCTTGTGCATGCATATACATACAGATAGATAATGTAATATAGTATGCAATTTTAAAGTCTGATTCTGTTGATTGTATAGGCTAAATCAGCCTCCTCATTAAATCAATTTCAAAGGGAAATGAATATATTTAAAGAGTGAGACATGTCTAGCATTTCTCTTGATGAGCTCAATCCATTTTAAGTATACTAAAGTCATCAGAGTTACTGTGGGGATGCAGTCATCTTGGTGTTTGCATAGGATTACAAATGTACCAAGGCATTTAAGTATTGTTTCAACTAATTACACTCACTACTTTTCATTTGCCAGTGCTGGAATACTGAGCTGTGTTCCAGCTCTCAGAGATAAYGCTGCCAGTGGTTTGGCCTCTGTTTCTGTGGATATTCTATATAGTAAGAATGAAGGATGTAAGCAAAATATATTTTTAGGAACTGAAACAAGCTTTGAGCACGAGGTTTTGAGGAATGCATATACTAGGAGSAAGATTATCTTATCCCACCAAATTGTTATTCAAGTTGGTATGGAGGCAAGAGCCTTTTGACCTTCACATGTCTGTCTTTTCTACTGCTTTACAGAATCAGAGAAGGTTTTGTGTTGGAAGTGACCTTAAAGATCATCTAGTTCCAACACCCCCTGCCATGTGTAGGGACACCCTCTGCTAGACCAGGTTTCTCTAAGCCCCATCCRACCTGGCCTCGAACACTGCTGAGGATGGAGCATCCACAACTTGTGTGGGCAGCCTGTGCCAGTGTCTTACCACCCTCACAGTGAAGAATTTCTTCCTAATATTCAACCAAAACTTTTTTAGTTTTAACTCATTGCCCCTTTTCCTTCCACTATGTCCTACTCAAAAGTCCCTCTCTGGCACTCTTCCAGACTCTTTAGGCAGTGAAAAAAGTCCTACATGATGTTCCTAGAGTCTTCCCAGGCTGAGCAACTCTGACTCAGCCTTTCCTCACAGGAGAGGTGTTTCATCCCTATAATATACTCTTTATTTCTCCTTAACTTCATATTAGCCTGCTTGTATTTTGGGGGGGGATGAGTGATGGTCAYAGTTAGTCAGCTGTTACATGCTAGGTAGCCTATTAAAATGGGTGTGAGATCTACCAACATTGGCACATGGATAAAAGTTCCCAGAAAAATCTAGTTTGGTCTCAGATATTTGGTCTTGGTATCTTTTCCTGTAAAATCTCATTTACTCAGAGAAAACTGCACAATATCCCCAACAAGAATAACACAGTGGTCAATAACTGAGACACCCTTTGCAGAAATATAGGAGCAATGTGGCCTAACACTTGAAGGGAGGATTCAGTGTTCAGCATAAGCAGTACTTTGTCCAGTATTGCAGAAAATCAGAAATGGTGTCTGCCTGCCTCACATATTGAGCTTACAGTTTCAAGGTCAGAGATATAACCGAGAGAGCAAGCAAACCATGATGTAAATATTTTTTTGTCTAGATTAGTGGATGTGGCTCCTATGTTTAAGTAGAAGTTTAAATGGTTTGTATTAGGAGAAAAAAAACCAAACAAACAAACCCAAAGTAGAGACAATTTAGTCAATTGCTGTTTTGATTTTCATGCAGCTTAAAATGTCTCAGTCTTGTTACTTAGAAGAATAAGTTTTATTGTATGTCCATGCTCATAATGCCCACCACCCTTAACCATACCAGGCTAATTCCAAACCCAGTGATCAATATAGACTGGAGCTACAGAGAGAGACATAGACACCAAGTCTCAAGTTTCAGCGGCTGGGTATAGAAAGGAAATTTTAAGAAGGTCCTTATCGAAGAAAAGCTCTGGGATGGCTTCAGTGAATGTCTTTCCAGGTCCAGTGTGGAGGCCCATCTACAAATAGYATCTGCTTCCTGCCCCAGCAGGGCAAGAGGAAGTTTTGATCAGGGTAAGAAGACATGAAGGATTCTATGGTGAACTGAAACTCTATATCCTGCAGTACTTGAGAGTTGTTGGGCATGCATTTGTACGTGTACATTACGTCTTGTACGTGCTACGGTAGTCTTGTTGTTCACTGAAACACTTGCATGAATCATCCCACGGGAGACAGTACATGAGAAGAGCCCAAAATCTGTGGTGGCCAGGATCTGATTCCCAAATGAAAAAAAAAAAAAGAAAAAGGAGAATTATCCTGACAATATTCAAGGCATTAAACTTCGGAATGTAGTTAACTGTTTCTTGAGATAGTATAACAAAAAGAAATGTAAGCTATTGAGGCTTATAGGAAATTATACAAATGAACTATCTTGTTCTAATCTCTTTTTTTTTTCCACATATGCAAATCAAAAGCTTTCTCTAATATTATTTCCTACTGCATTTCATTTGAAAGCCAAGGAAATATAGGTTAATGAATAGACTATAAGGTGAGGAAAAATTGACTGGATCACGGGAGTCAAAGAATGGAGATCACTGTGCAGCTGGCTGACAGCAACAAGCAGAGCATCCCACAGTTCATACTACATCCCATACTGTTCTGCACCTGCATCAAAGACCTTGACAACTATCTAGTATACCTTTAGCATATTTTCAGGTGACTATAACTTGGAGAGAGGCTGAAAGCAAATGTCAGAGCTTCTAGCGAGAGTGGCCTAAACAAACTTGAGGAATAATTAAACAAAGACCTTATTAGATTCAGCAAGAAAAAGTGAAAAGTTCTAYACATATGGCAGAGTAATCCTAAACATCCAGACAAGATGGCAAGAGTCTCACAGAGTAATGGCCCCACTGAAAAGTCAATGGTCTCCAAAGTGGAATATGAGCTACTGAATGTGTTTTTGCCAGAAAAGGGAAATATTGCTCATTGAAAAGTACAGTCACCAGATCAAAGTAAACTATCATTCTCTTCCCAGCACTGGTGAGATTTCACAGAGATTGGTATTCGATTCAATTTAAAAAGTAATGTGGAGAGGGGTTGTGAGGTTCAGCAGCAGCCAAAGGCATATGGCTGGCCCACAGGCAACAATACTTGGTCTTGTTTAGTCTAGAAAATAGAGTCAAGCAGGTGAATGTAACACTGGCCAAGAACTGCAYGTAGGGGAGTTTCAAAGAAGATTGATCCAGACTCTTCCGGTAAGTGAAAGRTGGCAAAACAAAGGATAAGGCAATAACAGCCACACTCGGTGGCTTAACAGGTTCAAATCAGATATTAGTTAAAAAATAAAAAATCACTCAGGAGGTAGTACAGAATTGGAACAAGTTACCCACAGAGGCTGTGAAATGTCTGTCCTTGGAGGGCTTTAAGACTCTACCAGGCAAAGTCACAAAGTGTGCAGTTGTATTGCACTCAGTAGCTTTAGTTTGCACAGTTTGCACAGGGGATGGGAAATTTGTACTGGATACGTGGTACCTCCCCCACACCCCCCTCCCTTGGTGGTCTGTCCCACAGGTGGTCCCTCCCCTCGCCCCTCCCTGGTGTTATCCCATTGGCTGCGGTCCTTTTCCCTGCCCCCATCACCTGGGGCATAAAGCCCCCTGCAGGTAAAGGTTCGACCGCTTTGCTTCTTGGGCGGTTGCTGAGCAGAAGTGTTCTGTTTCAACCTAATAAACCGGATACGCGCCTCCCCGAGGCAAAGAGCGCTTCTTGTCTTTTGTCTTGTTCATGCAATTCCGTGTGGGCTTGATTCCTCAGCAAGATGGATTTGGACCCATATAAGCCCAGAGAACTGCGGATATTGCAGTGTGCCACACCTAGTCATAGGAGCACTGTCACTGTTTCAAGCAGAAATGTGTGCTCAGAAGTCTCCTCCAGATAACCTTTCTATGAATCTATTGGTTTGTGAATCAGAGGTCATGTTTCTCCAGTGAACAGAGTGAGTCTCAGTGGAAAACTTGGTCAAGCCARTAATTCCTGTTAAGATGAAATTTTCCTGCTGTGAAATTAGGTCCTTTACATTTTAATGCATATAAATTATGTCATATCTTTGGTCAGGAAATGAAAGCAAATCAGAAAGCTTGGTTTAAATATTTGGAAATCCTACCTGTGAATATATTGGAACATAAACTACCTCAGCTAAGGTACAAATTGGAAATGGTAGAGTCTTAATTAAGGAAAGAGTAGAACAGTACTTGGAGAATAGGATCATAAGTTCTTAAAAAAAAAAAATCATGCACCTCTGACCTGCTCAGATTCTCTGGAAAAGTTAATGAAACAGTACATAAAGGTGATTCAGTGGACATAACTTACTTTAATACTTTTTCATAAGGAACTCTCAGAGAGAATAAATCTCAACAGGGCAAGGAGCATAGTCTTGAAGTAGATTAGAAATCACTTAAATGAAGTAAAACAAAATKAATGGTTGTGAAGTGAAGGATCCTTCTGTCTCAGTCATGCTGGATCAGTTTCATAGGCCCAGGTGATGAAAGGAATGGAACAAGAATGCGAACAAAGTATTTACATATGGCACTAGGCCGTCTTGAGATGGAAAGAATCATATGATACCCTCAAAAATATAAATGCATTAACATCTATACTGCAGTAGCCTCTAGTGCTGTTACCTTGCTGAGTTAGCATTTACACAATGCAGCAMACACAATGTTTTCTCCAAGCTGTTGTCTCCCACAAAAGAAGTGGCTTCATGGCCGTAGGTGAAATTCAGCGCTAGCAAACATGGTCGACATTCATTGAAATTAAAATGAAATGCTCAGGCAGTTCTAATAAAATTAACTTTGAACTTGTCTTCAGTTCTGCATTCTCCTCTGTTTTAATTTTCTCAGTTCTTGTCCCCTCTGCTTTCTTCTTCTTTAGGAGGTCAACATCTGCAAATTTCCCCCAAAGTTTCTCTCTTCCTTGCCATGATTTTTCAAGGTCCAGGTAGTTCCATCAACTTCAGTGTGTAAGTTTTTCTTTCTGTTTTGCTGTCATTCATCATTCCTGAAGATCAAGCACTTATTCCCTCTGTGACCTTTTGCTTCTTTATTTCTGTCATCCCATACACAATGACCTAAGTCACCACTCAACTTTGTTTTGATTTCTTCTTCTCAGTCTTAAATACAGCTTAATAACATACCTGGTTCTACAGCTATTGACTTCCTGAACAAGTAGAGAAGCCACTTGCTGAGGAATTTTGAAGTTTATTTCCTTCTCTTTCCTTTTTATCACAGTTGCAAGATACGTTCTCTGCAGTTCTGATTCTTGCATCTCTCCTCTTTTCCTTTATGATGTAAAATTTCAAAGGTTCAGGTGAACTTTAGATAGCTCTCAATGCAAATGAAGCAGCAACCCAATCTTTCTGCAGAGGCTAACTACTTTGAGAAGTCAATGGAAGCTAACACACACCTCTGAAAACTTCCATTTTCACTAGACATCTCCCTAATTTCATTTTCTGGAGAGTTTTCCATTTGTGTACTGAGGGTACACTGCTGTAAAAATCTTGCTGCAAATTTGTACCTGCACAAGCACGATAAAGACAAGGGAAAACCTGTGTTTACTTGGAGCTTTTGATTTTACCAGTACACACCTCTTTTAACAGGGGAACAAACTGTCCTTCAGAAAGACTAAAGGTGTAAACTTGCACTCCCAAGACCTCAGTTTGCATCCACAGGCAAATGCCCATGTGAYACTATTAGATGCTCTCTTCAATACCTAATTAACATGAAAAAATAGTACTAAATTATCCGAGCTTTTGAAGAACCTGATTTCAAGAGGACAGAATGAAGTAAGGCACTTACCCTTAAATGTAGTATTGAAATGATCAATTTAAACTATCTACAAAGTGAGAAGAGTAATTTGGGACATCTCCTAAGTAAGTCTAAGTAGATCCAAGCAAAGAGAGGCTCAGATTTACCAATTAAAAAACCAAAACCTCTTCACGGAACTTCCATCAGGATGAATTTATTTGTGTGCTACTTTTATCTTGTTTTTTTCTGATAAGAGTTCTAAACGTCAATAAAGCTATAATTTAAGTTATAGGGACAGTTTTAGTGAACTCAGSTGAAATTGGAAAGCAAATTTTACTTTTCACGGTGAGTCTGATTACCCATATAGACATTTATCCCTTTATGCTGATAAAAAATGAATCCCTTTATCTGATAGATATTTATAATGGTAGCCAAGATAGGGCAGTCCTAGGTAAAACTGTAAATTCTTTGTAGAATGTTGGGGKTTTTTTTTCATATAAGATTCTTTTCTCCTTGTTTTTCCCCAAAAAATCAAAATAAAAAGGAAGAATAGATTACACAGATCTCAGCTGAGGAACATTCAAGGTAAAGAGCTTTGTTACATGAATAGTCTTACAAATATTTCAACATTCACAGGCTGAAGAGGAAAATTCTTATTTTACTCATAGTATTGTTGCATCAAATCAGGAAGTTAAGAAGGTTTTCTATTTGTTCACAATCAAGGAAACTTGCTGAAAAAATGAACACTTCTTTGTAGCAAGGTACTGCTACCTGACACCTCTTTTCAGTGTAGGATGATAGAGCTGTTTCACAAGAGGCTCCCTGACTGACGTTTGAGTGGGTGCAATATTAAAAAARCTTTGCTTTTATCTTATGGGTTGCGGTGTTGTGACAGACTTTGGATGTCTTCACCTCAAAAAGTATCTGAGGAGGGAGGTGGCGTGTTATGCCTCTGGCCTCAAACTCAAGTCAAGATCCAATTCTGTTCTTCAGCACATCATTCCCACCACTTTCAGRTTTGAACTTCCATGGGATTTAGATGCATAATTTTAATTCAGATTCATAAGTCTCAATGGAAACAGATTTTTTTTAATGATTCCTATGTCTATCAATTTTTTGTAATACTTATAAACTTGATGACTGCCTCTGGCAAGATGCTTTGAAGTGCCAATGTTGTCATCTGAGGAGAAATTCTGGAATTCAATGACATTTACGAGCTATCTTGAGTTACTCTGTAAGCAGTTCTTCACCTATTTGTCTAAATATATTAAGTTCAGGCAGCACAACAGTGTTCTTCAGCCACTGCAAACTGGAAGTACCAAGTTTTCTAGTGATTCAGACACAAAACCAACAAACTTTTAGTAGGAGCAGTCATTACTGTCACTGTCATTACTGCAAGTAGTAGTAGTGGGGTGAGATCAAGAGGAGGTGCTTCTCATACTTTTCATTATGGCTASGCAGTTCCTTTGCAAAATTAGTCTCACGACCTTCCAGTCCAAAACTGAGCATTAATTTTAGGTAGGTTAGAGGTAAACCTGAGTTTGGACTGGTGTGGGAAGAGGGACACCTTCTATCTGTGCTGTTTAATCTGCACCACAGTGCAATCAGAAATGCAATAAGTGAAATAAAAGAAGATAAGATGAAGCACAGCTTTACTTCCCAAAGATAGGCASTACTTACTTGAGAAATGTCTGTCCTGAGGTTCTGAATCTACTCTCAGAATAGCTTGTATGTTTTACCTTYAGGAGTTACTGGATAAAATGCAGAATTTGTATATTTAGCATGTTGCTAAAAAAGTCCTTACCACAATCCAGAAACTAAAAATGCCCTTGCCTCAAGCTGTATCTCTCTCATATCTGTATGGCTCACAATCAGCTACAAAATCTTTTTTTAGACATAATGGAACATAGTAACTGGAGCCTGAAATCTCTAAGCCCCTCATCTGCCTGAAGGCCTGAAGTCAACTTTTCAAGATAGAGCGTGACCTTCACTCTCAATAGACCTTCATCTTTACGCAGCATCTTTCATAGCACTGGCAATTGTTCACTGTGGTATTTACTGCAGAGGAGATACAGAAGAGAATATATCCCTTACACAAAAAAGGCCTTCACTCACATTGCCATCCTTCCCATTTTATGGAATAGAGCACAGAGTGAACAACAGTGCTCAAATCAATAAGGACATAACACCTACTGTTGTCACAATTCAAACAGCCACAGGACAATCTGTTTTAAATTAGCACAAGACAGATTTATAGTAAGTCTAAAATGTGGTGACTGACTTATGGAAACAGGCTCAAGCCAACTTTAAGACAATCCAGGCTTCAGGGTAGCAGTGGCACCATGAAGCCTACTGTGAGCAACCATCAGAGTTATCTTCAGCAGATTTCCCAGTCTGTGTTGTTATGGGGTCCCAACTGCTATGTCTGGAAGGTAATTTAGCAAGTTAGTTCTAGCCTTTCTCAGCTAGTTAAAATCTATCCTTTCTGGTTTGCACTGCACATTAAAAAACTAGGGATTTTCCCAGAGACCTTTAATCAACTAAATCAAGAGAAAATGCAACTAAGAAACTTTTCCACCAGGTGGCAGGTAGTGTCAGACGCTGGGATGATCTCAGCGTCAGGCAYTGATATTTTTAACACACGTTTTCAATGTAAAGATTTTTGTTGCAGTTTTAAAATGTGATAGATACATTCAAATTAAAAATGGCTTCAAGAGGGAGATATTGACCCAAGCTGGATCCACTGATGACTTTGACTAGTGACTTGTGAACATGGTAAGAAATTTATAATTATGAAGGCATAAAGTCTGCTAATTTAGGATCTGATCAAAATGTTCCCTTCATCACCCCTGTTTATTTTAACCCTTGTGTCTGATTCTTGTGTGGCTCTAAGATCATGGGGACAGCAGTGATGGTGCTTATGGATTCGAAATGGATGTTCTTTGACAGTAGCTTGGCATTACTCTGTAAAATACGCATACGAGAAATTAAGAGATATTATAAACTATTGAATTGCAATTGGCATATGAGTAAGGGTTTTGGCAACAGCAGGGGAGTGATGGGATAAAGATAACTTCTGGCAGCACTCCAGAGAAAGCTCTATGCATGGAAACAGGCTGAAAAGCTGTGAGAGGAAAAAAAATAACCTCAGAGTCAAGGGCAAATCTTGGAATTTCCATCCTTGAAAGCAAAGTGAAGAATGACAATCACAGAGCTAAAGACACGGGTACATCGTAACTCTTACTGCATATTGTGCCTTCCAGCTTTGAAGGACTCAGTAGAAAAAAGTCATGGKGTAGCCAAGAGATGACAGAGTTGAGACAGGCAGATAAATGGGAAACTAAAGGATAAAAAAGTCAGGGAAGACATAGAAAAGGCTGTCATCTAAGGAAAAATGATGGCCTATATGAGCCAACTGCGTCCAGTAGCCTATAACATATTTTCATGAAGTTTTCAGGATATATTATCTGGAGCCTTTTCAAGAGTTTATTTGAATACCAAACCTACATCTTAATAGTTCACATTTTTATGAAGGCTTAATTATGACAAGAATCTCCAAATCATTACATGTAATAGTCACCAAAATTCAGTTTGACACTTTTTTATTTTTTGCAWATATTACCTAAGTTAGTCAGAAGGTTGACAATGGGCCAAGATATATGGGCCTTGCTCTAACCAGGTCCATTTAGCAGACTTATAGACAGAATCCTTCTGCTCAAAATAAGAAAGGATATGTAAGTATTACAAAGGAGTTTAATCTTCAAAAATCTTTGTTGCAATGATTTAATCTTTACAAACTCATGTAAAGAGAGAAACTGAGTCAGAGACTGCTCAGAGATTAGAAAAGTATTGGTGATGTTTAGAAGATTGAAGTCTGTAATTCTCAGTGTCTTGATCTGAGATCAGTAGATAACACCTGGCTCATGCCATAGGAAATCCTATAAGGATATGGAAATCCATGTAGGCTGCTGGTTCTGAGCTAAGAGAGAACATGCTTTCAAAAGTCATCTAAATGTCTTACATGGGAGCTGGTCATGATAGCCACACATATATAAACAAACCTGTAGCAGAAAAATACTCCTAGGAGCCAAATTTCATCTGTCCTGTGATACAACAGTAAAATTGGGGTCTAAGTAACTCTTGTTCCCCGACCTCTTTCTTGCCATGTTTCAGAATTTATTATGCATCTGAGACCACAGGCAAGTTGCACAAAGCTATTCTCCTCTCAAATGTGGGCTGTTATGCTCCAGCTGGGATCTGAACCAAGGATCACTCTTGGACAGACACTGATGACATCTGATGTCCAACTCTGGCAACATAATGATCATTAGGGTTCAGTAAATACTACAATATACATTATATATATATATATATATACACACACACACAAAACACACACAAAACACACACACATATATATATACTATATACTATATACACTATAATAATAGAGCAGCTTTCCTCTCCTCTTGAAAGCTCCTAGTTTCACCAGGAGTTACCACTGTGTATTTATGCACATCTCTCCTAAACAARTCTTCCTGCTTCCCATAAAAATAAACACCTGAGAACAGCCATCCATTTTTCCCATCTTGTTCTCCAATGATTCTTCACCCATCYCCATCACTAGAACCACTGTAAGAGCTCCCTGAACACCATTCAATATCCTTTGGCTTAACAAAGTGATAGACACATTTCTTTCTATTTCTCCAGATGTGGTGCTCTGATCCTTGTTTTCTTCCTCTGCAACAGGAAACATGTTCATGACACTAGAGTGTACTCAAAATACCTTTTTCTTTTTTTGCTATGAAATTACCCACCTTCACAATCAAATACAAAGAAAAAAAAAAGACAAAAAAAAAAGCATGGTCTCGCATATTCATTTAAGATATGATTAAAAAGCAGAACACAACCTGTAAAAATTCCCCCAACACAAAAACCCCTCCAAATGGAGCTGCCAGAAGCTCCTGCACAGGACTTCACACTTTTTATCCGTCTCACACTTCCAGCTCCTCCATTCCCTCTTTCACCCAGCCTTGTCATCCTCGGTAGACCTGGTTTCTCCTCTGTCACCTGGAGCAGCCACTCTGCATTCTGCTGTCTCCTAGATTCAGCAGCAGACTTCAAATCTCTGTTTATGCCTCAGCTCTCTCTTTCCGGCTCCTTCTTGCCTATTTATGATTGAAGCGTGTGATTGTATTATTTACAGTAAGTCTGTAAAACGCTTGTGGAAACATTTTCCTGGACAGAATATCTGAACTAAATAATTGCATTCTGAGTACTTCTCAGATTCCTTGTGGGAGACGGAAATAAGCATAAATATGCAATTTACCTATCTTCTTATTTCCTTACCTTTGTAATGCTAGACAGGAAAAAAAGAAGCCAAGTTTTATCTGACTGCAAAACCAAAGGTCACACACCTCTGAATATTAAACATGTTTTTGCAAGGAGCATTTCTGTTGCGTTCAACAAGACACTCCAACCTGGTACCCCAAGTTCATCATTAAATGGTACTATGATGATTTTTTGCCTCAGATGATGGAGTCCAAACCACTGAGATGAGTGGCAACATTTCTAAGTTAAACCTTATTGGAGAAATACTGTATTGTGGTTGTCAATTATAAGACAGGCTACAAATTTACWCWTGAATATAGCTGTAAACACCCTTATACATGTCATTTTAGAATCAAAATATACAGACAACAATATTTACAAAAGGTCATTAGCTCCAGAGGAAAGTACCTACAGGGAAACAAAATGGGAGGGGAAATGTCAGAAGGAAAATGGCAAGGAAGTTGTGAGCATGGGTCAATCAAATGAGGAGGAAGGACCGAAATGTTACTTCAAGTCATTATGAATAGCATAGCCTGTGAAAGTGTCTGTGGCATAAAGATTACCTCTGAGATTCAGGACAACAGATCATAATACCCTGAATCTTGCTGGCAATACCCATTAGGGAGAGAATCCAGCATAAGTTGTCCATCTAATTTACTGTATCTGAAATTAGATTCTACAAGGAAGTGAGGGGGAATGCTCGGCGCGGGTGGTTGCAAATGTACCACTGAGCATGTGAGAGGCAGGTTCAATCTCTGCAAACATTATTTTGTTAGGCTGTTAAAGTGACGTTGGCACGTCAGCACATTAAAGCAGGGGCAAAGAAGCACATTTTTTATCTTCATCTTTTTAAAAATTCAGTGGTCCTGGCACTGTCATTTCTTCCTGCAAATAAAAGCCCTCCCCAACTCATTTACTGTTCCTTGTGCCAAGTGTGAGGCAGAGGGAGTTGTTGGCCCTTGCAAATGATAAAACCAGCCTTGCCAAAAATCCCTCTTGAGCTGCTGGTCAAAGTCTAATTCTTTTGTTTTCAAAAAACCTGTCAAGTGCAGCTGAGCCAGTTCCTCTATAAAAATGAGTTATCTTGCAAAAGACCTCCCTTTTGTCATTATTCTCATATATAAAGTTAGAATTGTTTATAAATGAGTTTGCGTGATGTATATTCTACCACAACTGTCTGTATTATATCTAGGTGCAGCTATTAATGCAGAGGAAAAGAAAAAGCAAGGGTTTACATTCATATCACAGAGAGTTTCTTCAGGAAAAGCACATAAACCTGTTCTTGCAAATTTAGCCATTTCTTATAAAGAACCCATATTTCTAATATATCTGTTATCACTACCGAAATAAAAAAGATTTAAGCATTACTTATAATTTCTGGAGGTTGGTTTTACATTGGAAATATGAATATTCAGTGTCATCTACTTGGTTAATAATAAAAATGGCATAATTATAAATAAATACACTCTCCATTGTGCTCTCCATTTATTAAAAAAAATAACCCAAACTAATGTTCTTAAAAGTGATTGCTGATTTGAACTGCTGATTTGAATGTAACTTGAAGTTCAAGAAAAATCTTTCAAAATCCTGAATGACCTTTTTAATGTAAAAAATAATAATCAGATAGTGCTAGGCTTTTTAAAGCATGGGTCCTTACTATGGTCACTGAAATGAATTACTATTAAGAATAAATAARAAAGATACATCAACTCTCCAGATATACCTCTGTGTGAAACCAGTGTCTTTGTAGCTAGCCACCACACATGGAAAAATAAATGCAACCCTCTTCCAACCTCAAAAAATACTGAAACAGTAAAAAATACAATGGTATCATTGGCTGCTGGATACAGTAAAAAAATCCATCTATAATTTATTACTCTTTGCCTACCCCATATGAACAATTTGAGTTTGAGATGGCTGAAGGTGACTTTAACCTCATACCTGTTAAAAGGCACAGTCCTGTTGATGTCCCAAACCCTTTTGAGACTGAGGAAAACAACAAAATACAGTGCTGAGGGTTGGTAATTCATATTTTTTTCCATGTTATTAGTCAAAGGCTAGAAAACAGGAAATTTTAATGCTTTCATGATTCCTTTAAACTGAACACTATGCTAGCAACATTTCTTATTGTAAAAATATAACCTGGGCAGTGAAATTTTTGAGCAGACTTTTCTTAATCTTTTTTCCCATAGTGAGGAATTTATTCTACATAGATTCTTTTATATTATATAAATGCCCATTTACCATTACTGTGAACCAATCTTCTCTGTCCCAAAAAGGGTCATTCTGAAGAAATTTTGTCTAAGTGATTTGCCTATCTGTCATTGCAGAACTGAGCCCTAAAATAACCAATAAAAATGAGCAAATGGAATAACAGAAAGAGATATTAAAAATAGGTTGTGATGCCTGCTGTTCTTACAGCTATGTGAAGATAATCTTACACACCTGCTAGTCGTTTTCTAAAAGTATCATCATGGAAAGATCCCAAATTTCTACACATACCTGAATGACTAAAGCTTCATACATAAAATTGTTGAATATTTTGATTTTATCATCAGTGTTGGTGAAGAAACACAGGYTCCAGAAGTGAAGGAAGCCAACAAATAGTGAGTTGGAGTAACAGTCCTAAGTCACCAGCCCAAAATCTTTCGTCAAAGCACAAGAGCAAATAACCTAATAGCACATGGTACACTATGATACCTTTCCACAGCTGTCAACGTGTCCCATTTTTGAAGACTGGCCTTTTAGCTCCAGTTGCTGTTGAGTGCATTTGCCATGAGGGCACCTGTCACTCTGAAGTCCCACTGATGCCTCAGTTGTGACAAGGCACTAGATTGGTGTTAATCATGAGGCAAAGGCAGCAACTGAGGGAAAAGGGGAGGCCACATCAATCATATGCATAGATAACCTGCTGAATACAAATGGATGCAAAACTGCTCTTAAATGCTCCCCCATGCACTGCATGCAGTAAAAAAATGTTTCCTACTCATCTACCTGTAATGATCAGACCAAAACACCTCTCTTCTATGGTGCATTCAGTGCCTTCTGTAAGTCTTTCCACACAGTTGGATTAAGATGGATTCATGTTATGCTTCAGTGATGTATCATTCTGCACAAATATTTCAATAAAATAAAAGCGAACACTAATAGAAATTCAGCTAGTCACTTACAAGCACCTGCAACATATCAAAAGGAGATAAAACATGAAATCAGCATGCACCTCAAATGCTTAGGAAGATATGCAAATGTCAGAGAAGCTACAATCAGAGCCATTGCAAAATCACAAGCAGCAGGATGAAAGAACAGGGTTTGTAATCTAGTCATCATGCAATGATTTTCTTCCTACTGCAAAGCTTGCTAATTACAAATCTATCAATTATGATGCTTGAAAAGCCCTACCTCCTACTCAATGAACATTTTCAGAGGCCAAATGCGCTCTTATCTCTTGGAAGGATAAAGAAAATCTTTGCGATAGTTTGCAAGTTTAATACCACTCACCTTTTTTGGTGCCCTGATAGGATAAAGGGGAAATGATAGGACAAAGGGTAATGCCTTCAAACTGAAAGAGGCCAGGTTTAGATTAGACATTACAAAGAAAATCTTTACTGTGAGCATAGTGAGGCCCAGGCACAGGCTGCCCAGAGAAGCTGTGGATGCCTCACCCTTGGAAGTGTTCAAGGCCAGGCTGCATGGGGCTTTGAGCAACCTCATCTGGTGGAAAGTGACCCTGCCCATAGCAGAGGAGCTGGCACTAGATGATCTTTAAAGATCGTCTTTACTAAACCATTATATATAGAACGTTCTGTGATAGGGAAAGGGTGTTCCCTCAATGCAGGGCTTTGACCTACGTCTACATTTTACTCCCATGAGCTCTCTATATAGATTTAATCTAGTTTCATAATCTCTCTGGGAGAGTTCCTGAGCCTGGAGAGATTAATGGCAACTTCACTGCTTTAGTTCCCAGGCTGAGGTATGGAGATGGCACACGAGGGTATTGTAAAATGAAATTTGGGCTACAAGTGTACCTTAATTAACAGATGCAGAACTCCACTGCAGAAATTGCTGCATTTAGTCTTAAGTGAAAATGTTCTTGTATATGTTGTACAGCTCATAAAGTGTTTTGGGGCTTGCGAAGTAAAAATTTGCATAAATCAATGTATTTTTATTGTTTGATACAGCCAAAATTACATACTTGCACTCAAAGTCTAGAATAAGGGAAACATTTTGTAGGGTCATTTCTTAATTCTTTTATTAAGACAGTGCTTGCTTGCTTGTAGCATTGTATATATGGGAAGATTTGACAAAGAAGATGAAAATTTTATTTCCCTTTGTTGGGAACCCCATCATCACTTGGGCATCCTTAGATCCAGCAAGCAGATGTGCAGTTCCCACGAGCTGATCATAAAGGTTTGACAGATTTTAGTAAACATCTATTCAGTATATGCATGGGAACCTTTCTGATAGATGGACGAAGAAAATGGGTAATGCTTATTCAAAAGGGGCAGGAAATAACAATTTTGAAAAGCACTGAAACAGTAAGGTGAAACTCCTTGATTATTTTTCCTGCAAGCATACAGTTTACAGTCGGATTTTACCTATGATTCTCTGTCTAATTATTGCCTGTGATAAAATAATTTGGTTTATTTGTAATACTGAGGTTAGGAAGAATTCTCTATGTGTACAGTCCTTCTGAGTTAACTTTGTATTAAGAAGAAAAGGAAATACTTTAAAATATCTATTTAAGTACCTCAGTGTCAGCTACTTTGTATTCAAGTGTTTACTCCCTAAGAATTTTTTCCCTTGCTTTACCTTACCTACACTCTAGAATGGACCTACAAAAGGGCTTACTTAGTATGCCATGGATTTTTTTGCTTCCTTTTAAAATTACTTCAACTTGGCCAACCAGCATCAGATTTTTGCTGAGGTATAGCAAGCGTAAATTCTCTCACTTCCTCTGAGAAGCCCTCCCCAGTGCTTTTGCGTGTGTTTTTGTGTGCGTAAGTAACACAGAGGAAAAAAGCCAAAACTGTAGTTTCTCCTTCACATACACAACACCCTTCTCCTCAGCCGTCCTCTGCTTTTGACATATTGCTGGGACAATTCCAAGGAGGCTTGTTTTCTTGTTTTAGATGTAAGTAGGATTTTCAGCCAAAGACTTCACAGCACTTACATGTAAGGCGTGTAAGAGGATGGTGCCTCATTTCTTAAATAACAAATAAACCAACGTGAAATGTACTGAAGTACACTTCCACAATAAAATGTAGTAAGTCAGAGATGGAAGATGGGGATAGCAGAGCATGTTTCCTAACTGTAATTAGGAATGGAAGAAATGTCATTTCTGACAGAGGAAGATCGATTTAAATCCTTTGATTTTTATCATTGCAGGCTTGAGAGGAAGCAGGCTAATTATCTTCCCAAATTAATAAAAACCTAGTATCTGAAGTATACTCTTTCCTCGCCATGTGCTACAAGTATATTCTCATTTAATAACTTCTGAAGTCCTTGGCAGCTCTTTCCTAGACTTCAGTCAGATCAGGCACTTGCTATCAATGAGAGGATTTACAATTAATGTCTAGTGTGGATAAAGTAGGACATCCATAATTACTCCTTCTTGTTACAAGTCATTTGCTGTTTTAACCTTTTGATTCAAGGGTGCTGAAGAATGCAGGCTGGTCCTCAAAAATCAATCCTGACTTAGAATTTCGTAATCCATTTCTGGTGTGGGAGGGATTTGCCTGAAATCATATGGAGCTGTTTCAAAGAAAAAGAATATGACCTTTTCTTGCACTCCTAAGTTTGCTTTTGTCTAAAGCAAGGGAAATACATTTTTAGGGGGGTTGGGTTGTGGTTTGGGGTTTCTTTCCTGCAAACTATTGTTCACAAAAAGGAAAAGAGGCTGAACACTGAAAACACCATGCCCTGCTATATACCTGACCAAAGCATAATAAAAACCATTCCATTTGGATCACATATCCCATGATGAAGAAGGGTATTTTTGTGGCAGCATGCAACTACAGGATAGGATGTCACACAAAACTTCATATCAAAATTACTAGCCAGCAGAGCCTTAATGCCTAAACCAGAAATTGAATCAACCCCAAACAAGTTTCTTAACAAGAAACACCATTGTTTTCCCACTTTAAATCCTGTTAATGGATCCTCAATATTTTGACTGGATACAGAATTTTCAACCTACTCATCCCGTGAAAGCCAAGAGAAAAAAATAGATTCTTTTGCAAGACCAAAGTAAAATCTCATTTAGTTTCTCCTAATTATAATACTTTGGACAACAGCCATACTCAAGAATTTCTCTTTCCTCTGGGATGAATTGGTCTCTAAGTCAGCAAATGTATTAAACTGCTTTGTTCTTTTTATATGTAAATCTATACTTGGAAAATCATCAACTAATTTTAGTCTGTTTGGGTTGACATGACCTCTGTGCCAAAAGTTATATTTGCATTCTAGTTTGACTTCCTCTTGTCTATCAGAAAACTGATTGATGTGTGTATACACACGCACACACACACATACACACATATATATAAAAGATATGTGASTGTTTCTATTTTAAACATATATGTGTGTGTTTAACTCAATGCTGTCTAGTTTCCACTAGGGTATAGAGATTCCCACCACACACAATTCATGGACAAAATATTTTTAAATGGGGATTTCATTAATAGCTCACTAATCTCACCATGTCAGCATTAAAACACTCCATTGTTTATAGCTGTGTCCATGTAATCAACTATCCTATTCATCTTAACTTCCTGTTAAAGGCAACTGATAAACTTCTCCAAATATGGAAATTCTGAGTTGTATCAATCAAATGAGGACCTGGATTTGGCTAAAAAACATATATATAAACCCTGGAAAAACTGTTGCAAGTGAAGTCTTTTGTTCCTTGGTAGCATACAAAATACACAAAACCCCTCTACTTACCACCTCCAGATTTTGTGGTCTATCTTTAAAACTTTAGAAATATTCCACCATCAGCTCTCTGTATCTCATTGTTTTCATAACTATCAAATCAGGCTTTTATCATTTAATTATTTATTTATATCAAAAGAATCAAAGATTTTTATCCTTATCTACCCTAAAGAGATTACAAAACCCCAAACATAAATAGAAGTAAGAAAAGACAGTTACGGAATTTTGGAACTGAGCTTTAATCATTATCACTAGTGCTTATGTCCTTCTGAAAAAAGAAATCTCTCTGAGAATTCCTATCAAATGTTCATGGTGCTTCTTAGTTCCTTATCAATTCTATAGTCATTCTTTATTCCATAACCCAAAATCCCAACTCTGGAAAAGCATGCCTAGTTTGTTGAATGTTTTTAGAACATGTCTTTTCCCCCTTGCATTTTCCATCCCAAGAGTCAGCCTTTTTGAGACATTTGGTGAAGAACTGACTGCTGAAGGGGTGGCTGGTGTCATTGCAGAAAACAATTAAGTATCTTGAGAGTCATAGCAAAAATAGAGGAAAGAGTTTGACTGTCCTGGGTAATTATGCTAGGTTTTTCATTCAGCATGTTTTAGTTTGCTTTTTAGTCTTAAACAGATAATTTGCAGCATTCTTTGGCAAAACATGCTGTTTTAAAGACACAATGCTGAGCATAATGGTTTCAATGAAACATAAACTCAACTGACGACCACATTTCAGATATAATTACAAACTGATATCTCAGCTGCACTTCTGAAAGCTGACAAATCTTTTTAATTTCATGAAATCCAGGTCAGCTTATGAAAATACAGCCAGAATGCAGAATTCTACATGGATTTGACATGAAGCCAGACAAAAACAAAGGATTTGACAAGCTTTCTTATTTTCTATTTCAAAAGTAAAACAAATCAGAGGGGAAGGATCACTCACCCATGCAAATTAAAATCCTGAAAAATATTCAATGTACTCCTCAAACCAAAAATTTCTGAGCTGTCTAAAATCAACCCCCTGGAGATGATTGATTCCATGTAATGAAACCAAATAGTGGGATAAAATTATCAACCCCTGAAAAAATCTCTACTATGCACTTAAGGCAGCATTTTCAAACTTTAATATGTTTTGTCAGGTAGTGTACAATGCCTTCATTACCACATGCAGAGAATTACACAATTCCTACTAAATAAATTCATTAGGAGGAGTAGTCAGCACCTACAGGATACAGATTTCTCAGTTTCAGTTGTCCAATTACATGTAAAAATTTACTCTAGACTCACAGACTCTCATTCCGTCACTGGAAACTCAAGATGTTGCCACACAGATCACAGAATGGTTGAGGTCAGTAGGGACCCCTAGAGGTTTTTTTGCCCAGTCCTTGAAATGAAACATACTTGGGGTGTTGTAATTCTCTTTCAGGAATATTAACAAATATTTTTGTTGAATTCCATATAGCAACTGGATAACCTTTAAATAAACCCATTTGATTACTAGCTTTTGTAGCTTCCTCCCTTTACCTTGTAACTCACAGCAACTGTCACAAAGAATTATAATATTTACAACATGCAGCATGGAATTTTATCCTGCCAATCTGAAGTAGGTTTGCCTGGTCCTATTTTAATAAAATAAAGAATAGCACATTAAAATCAGGTGTAGACCCAARGCATTTGCTGCAGTTACTTGACTCYCTTTGCAGATAATTGACTCCCTCGTTTTCCCTTTTGAGGGAAGCCAAAGGACATCACAGGAGAGGAGATAAGGAGAGAAAAGCAAGTAATATGTTTCCCTTCAGCATGTTAATGCTCTTTGTACATTTTTAAAAAGATATTTCATGTATATATACTGTAATATATACACCTATTGAGCGGCTGGCCCACGAACAACAGCAGTGAATCTCACTTGTGTATTCTAGACACATGAGACAGGGAGAGATATTCATTGATTGAGTCTCTGTATTTTAAGTGTTACTATATTTACTAGATAACAAATTAGAGATTTGTTAGACAGCAGGCTAAGTAGCTGTCTGTGAACTATGTATTTATTATGCATGGCTCTTCCAGAGTCATTAGAAGTTGAAAAGAAAGACTCACTAGGATGTGAAGGGGAATTCAGCTTGGAGCTGCTTGGGGACCACAGTGATGTGCCTAAGTAATAGTCAGAGCTCATTATAGCGCCCATGTTACAATTCTGAGGCTTAAATGTAAACTTTTCAGATATGTTAGCAGACACTATTATTACTATACAAGTGGATAGACCACAGTATACAGAGTCTTAACAAAGTTCTCATTGGTATCTTCTACATCATTGCTATTGAAGATCAGAGAACACAGTAAATCTGATTTCCATTCCTTTTACTCACCTGCTAGATAGTACATTATATCCCTTGTGTGAAACTTCCTGAATGGAATGCATTGGTGTCTAGACACAAAAATGTAGAATATTTCATTTCCTTCCCTTTCCATTTTGATATAACAGGGACTTTCATTTCCTGTCTTGAGCAATTTTAAGGTCCTCCTCACATTGGTGGTGCTCAGCTCCAAAGATGGCAGCTAGTGACAGATGAAAAATGATGCTGTTGCAAAAGTTAGGAAGATGTAGAAAAAGATATTGTGAATCCTAAAGTTCAAGCAATTAAAGCAAAACAACTGGCCACAGTGAGCAGGAGAACATATTAGTCATGTTTTACTCTAGCTGGTTTTTCCTAACCAGAAGTCATCAAGTATCTGATTAGTGGATCACTCAGAGGCTAGATCATCTGATATTATAACTGACTGAAAGTTTTACATGGACAGATCTTAACGCTGACCTTGTCCTTCTAGTAAATGAAGTTATTGTATTTAGAAGGAGCCAGATCAAATAGTAGGACTTTAATGTTGGTATATTATAAGGAATAATAAATATAGGAAAAGTTAGAAAACTGCCATGGCTCCTTTCACTCTTCTCAGATCTACATTAATTATAATTTAAAAAATCTTCATTGCATACCAAATTAGGAATGCTTCTATCAGGTTAGAAAAATGATCYCTGCTTCTCAGCACCCTGGCTCTGAGAATCACCTGTGGCAGATGCCTGGGGAAGGGTAAAGGAAAGCAAGCTGATACTCTTTCTAGGACATTCTGCCAGGCTTCAGCTCTTCATGGAAGATTTTATTTCCCTCTGGATGATTTTGTCAGATCTAGAAGCTAAAATTGCTGATTCAAGTGTAAAATGGGGAWTTTGATGTTAAAGGTAAATCTAGCTAGAATCTCTATAGAAGTTTCTGCAATACTGCTGCTCCAGTAACAGCAACCAATTTCTATTGAAATCAATTTGATTTACGTATGACTCTCTGAAGGCAGAATATGGCCCTGTGAAATTTCTTATCAGTAAATAAAAGTAGGTGCTTTCTCAGAGAAACAACTTCTTTTTTTCTCTGGGATCATAGAATTATAGAATCACCAAGTGTGGAAAAGATCTCCAAGATCATCTAGCCCAATTGCTAACTGCCAAGGCCACCAGTAAACCATGACAATCTACACATCTTTTGATTACCTCCAGGGGTGGTAACTCCACTACGTCCCTGGGCAGCCTCTTCTAATATTTCTGATATGTCATTGGCCTTCTAGGCCACCTGGGCACACTGCTGGCTCATGTTCAGCAGTTTCCAAAGAGTGCTCCCAAGTCCTTTTTTATCAGGCAGCTGTCCAGCCAGYGGGCCCCCCAGCAACCTGTAGCACTATCTGGGTTTGCTGTGACCTAAATGCAGGACCCAGCACTCATACATATTGAACCCCATACAATTGGCCTTGACCCATCAATACGGCCTGTCCAGATCCCTGCGCAGAGCCCTCCTGCCCTCCAGCAGATAAACACTCCCACCCAACTTGGTGTCATCTGCAAACTGGCTGAGGGTGACTTCATTTCCCTCATCCAGATCACTGACAAAGATATTAAACAACACTGGATATTAAACAAATACTGAGCCCTGGGGAACCCCACTGGGACCAGCTGTTACCTCCATTCACCACTATTGGTGAATTCACCACCTCCATTCACCACTATTCTCAGAGCCCAACCATCCAGCCTTTTTTTTACCCAGCAAAGAGGGCACCCTTCCAAAGCCCTCAGCAGCCAGTTTTTCTGAGAGAATGCTGTGGGAATGGTGTCAAGGGCTTTACTAAAGTCCAGATAGACAACATCCACAGCCTTTCCCTCATCTTTCCCTTGGACAATGTCCATGAAATGTCCACAGAACGTCTGTTGAATTGGTTTATGCTTTTCCGGAACATTGTTATTATTAAAAGCCTTTTCAGTAGCATCTGTGGGATTAATAAAATCTGTCGTTTGCAAAGATCTTGCTTCCATCACARGTGATTAAATATATAGAATTTTCTAGTATGCATATTTTGCATTTAGCTCAAGGTACAGAGGACATTTTAAAAATAAAGCTTAAATGAAAGAATTGCTTCAGCCGTCAATGAAATGTGCTTTTAGGGGTGAAACACAACAGCTGTTTAACATCACAAAGTAATATCATTGAATAATTTAGTGCACAAATTTGAGAAGAAAGGAATATTTATTCAAGGGAAACTCCAGATGGAAGCTGGGAAGGCAGATTGTCATTCTAAGACGGTGTTACAATTTTAACTAAAAAAAAAAAACAAAAAAACAGTAATTCCTGCAATACTTTTACTCTTTCACAATGTTCTGTAAAATGCTAGATAGCAACAAGATTTTGCCCATTACAAAATGTATCACTATAATTCTGCCATTATATGACTAAGCATTACTGTCTCCTTTTAACAAGACTCGGAAGAGTGCCACAATTTATATCAGAGGACATGGGGATATGAGATTAAATACAATGGATCACATCATTAATCTGTTTAAGGGAATTTTTTTCTGCATCATTAGCTAGTATCAGATGTTTTCATAGCTAATACTAAACATTAAACTTATCAGCAATATATAATCTGCAAACATGGAATAAACTATAACTAAATTTAATCCTAATTCTCAACAGTTAGTTATTGACTTAAATTTAGTGTATATCCATTTTCTAGGTTAAATCTCTCTAATGCAACTGTTAATAGTAAAATATTAAAGGAATATGAATTTTGCTGCCATTGAGCATATTTTACATAATCTTTTTTTTYTAAATATATATATAACTGATGACCTTGTAGATATGTGCCACATGGGCTGAAGAGAACTTCAGTAGGCAATTTCCTTGCATGCAGAATATGATCCTAGCAGGGTATGCTTCAGTTTGATAAGCCTAAAAGGAGAGTTTATTGTGTCTGAAATTTGAATTGAAACATGCTCTGGAAAGTTTGATTGTATATTGAGTGATCAGTTAATGAGACCAGTTTTAGACCACTAAGAGTTTCAACTGGTCATACCCAATTTTGCTTTTCTGACAAGAAAGTGCTTCTTTTAAATTCCCAGACTTGCAGTAACAAAGTCAATCACCAGAAAGTTATTTAAATAGAAGTCTTAAAACCTCGAAGTAGAGAAAGTTATTGTACCTTATGGATACTTACAAGAGATGACAGTAGAAAAAGAGCTGTAAACCAGACAAAGAAAAAGAAAATTTTAGAAGAAAAGGGCATGTAATTTTTCTGAAGTATAGACCAAAGAAATCGCCAGAAAAATTTAAACAACTTTAAGTATATCTGGATAAGGAAAAGGAAGTGGAAAGGGAAAGGAGTTCAAAGTCCAGGAAAGATGAAACAAAAATGGAAATGTAACTTGTCTATTTGGAAAAGTGCTCTTAAGGATGTATTAGAGAAATTCCTGTGCTAGTTTGAAATCCTGACTTTGAAATCTGACTTSTGAAACTGGCCCTTACAAAAATGCATTTGAGATCTTTTCTGTTATGCAGTGCTACACCTCAATAAAATGAATTTATTTGGGATCCTTTGAGCTCCCCCTCCCTTCTTTAACATTGTTTTGAGGTATAGTGGGCTTTTGGGTCCTTCCATTTCAACCTGTGACAGGTGCATTTTGGAACTTCTGAGGACTTTGGAAGAGTCTTACTCTCTGCAAGACCCAAGGTGATACCAAAACATGCTTTCAGAACAAAAGTCCCTCAGTAAATAACAAAAGAAAATTTAGATTTTGAGGACATCTAGCATGCAATGTTAAGTACTAATATGACCACTTATTTTCTGCTACATTAGCAGAGAGGGTAACTTGTGACACAGATTGTTCTGACACGATACAACAGCTCCTGGAAGGTAGTACTTCATGCCCCAAAGAGCTTACAGTCCAAGGTAAGCAGCTACCAGTGAACACAACAGCTGGGGAAGCAGAAGGTAGCAGTGAAATCATAATCAGTGAGATAAACTGATGAGTCATAGCTCATCAGCTCATAATCCAAAATATAAGATGTTATCTATCACTKTTACTATGAGACAATTCATCATGTATGCTCTGCATTGTGCTTAAAGTCTTGCAAATATGGACAATTGTGGGCTGTGGGAATTTTCACTTACTCCCATGGTTGAGTGAAATGTTAGCAATCAAACAAAAGAAAAAAAAAACACCAAAAATATCTTAAATGCTCTTTCAAGACACAGCAGTGATAGGAGGAACCTATGGTGGTTGGAGCCCAGACCAGTTTATCTTTAAAGGGCTGCAACTATCACTTGGCTTTATCATCAGAACAGAGCACACTCTTTCCAAGTAATTACAAGAGGTGATCTGATGTATTCTGCACTCTTTTGAAGCTTCTAAGAGCTCCCCCCAGACAGATCACACCAGTTGTTTGTAGACCACTGCTAACAAGTTATAAAATATGAAAAATATCCATATCCCAGCAGAGGTGTTATGGCTTCATGGATACCTAGGAAAGATCAAAGCAAATCCTTTCTATAGGGAATCTAGTACAGCTGCCAAGGTCGTGTATCCTGTACCAAAAACTCCTAAACTGCCAAATATACGTATCATAGAATTATAGTGTGGTTTGGATTGGAAGGAATCTTAAAGACCTTCTAATTCCAGGCCCTGCCATGGGCAGGTAAACACCAAGACGCCTGGTAGTTGGAAAAGCTGTGAAAGAGGGACCAGAGGTACTGCTCAGGAGGGTGTTGAACTATCAGAGGTGATGAGATGCCACTGGAAATGGTCCAATTTCCCAGCATTTTTGTGATATGATAGCTGCAGAAGCCTGAACTTAAGCTGTCTAGAAATATGCTAACTGACAGAAATACACAAAATTTTTAGGCTGTAAACATTGGCTGCTAGGAATCTCTTGCTACAGTAAATGCAATTCAAAAGGTTTTGTTTTTCCAAATTGAGTTTGCTGGCATCTAAGTCAGCTATTGACTATGAAAATGTGCTTCAGAAGTGAAAAGGATGCGTCATACGCTATGTAAATATGAAATATTTTCAAAGGATTTCAAAAAGAGTGTGAGTATGCTTAAATAAACCTCATAAAGAAGAAGCTAAACAGTCAGTATTGCAGTTTTTTCATTGGGCTCTGATAAGAGATTGGATTATAGATGGAACAAAACCGCTTAGAACCTGCTACAAGAGACTGAGTTAATTTTCCAAGAAAAAGAGGTGACTCAATTCAGGATCAAGCGTATGGAGGTTATTGGTGATAATAGAATAAATGTGCATGAGAATCCATAATGCTGAGAGCCAGAAATCATGGAAGTGTAGAGAAAAACAAGAATAGCACGTGGAGTAAATGCTTAAGACCAGCACAAATTAAGAAAATGTCAGATATATTGGAAAATTGAACAAGCTTCAATAGATTTTGACACTTTTCAAAAGTTTCAAGTCATCATTTCACCATCATTGTATTTGGCTGTGGATAGCACAGTGTTAAGGTAGTGCCCTGTAAGGAGGCAGAGACAACTGTGACACAGTTTGGATCAACTACCAGAAACGAAATGGCACATTTAAAACTTTTAAGAGAGATGCTAATACAGAAGCCAACCTGTTGATAGAAGCATTCTGGAATCTTCAGAAAAAGAGCTACATATATTAGAAGGGTAAACAGGCTAAATGTAAGGGAATGCTTGTACTTCTTAAAGGAATGTATGTCTCAATTGTACATGTAAATAAAAATAGAAATGATGCAATGTTTAATAGGACTAGTATAGAGCAAAATATTTTTGGGTTGAAAACGCATCTTACTGATGTTCTTGATAAAAAATACATTCATTGAAGATGAGAATTGAGAAGAGTTTTAAAAGGTGTGTTGCTGGGAATTGATAGGCTGTATCTRTAATATTTTACAACATCTTCATGCTGTGTGGAGAGTTTATGTAAAAGGGAGAGTTAAAAAGGGAGATTGATAGGCTTTTTTGCAGTAAGAACTGCTGGACAAGGCTGAAAAGCTGCACCTGCTACTTTAGATGGAGGGAGAAAAACATGCCTCACTAAAATAATTAAATTATTATTAAAAATATTACACTTGCATCTGAGATTTATGTTTAGGGGGACTCTTGGTGGTTGCTCTTAGTAAAAAAGATTCCATGTCTGTGTAATCTTAAGAATCTATATGGGACACATGCTTTTACCAAAAGGACATTTGCATTTTCTGAGGTTCTCAAGGTATTTTTCTTTATGACATTTGATCTTCTGAAAGATTGCACTTTATCACCCAGGGCTCCAAGGTGCTTTGGTATGAGTCAGACACAAGAACAGAAAGCATAAGTAACATATCCTCATATATTTATGGTCACCACTTCTACAGACAAAGAGGAAACACACAGTCCTTGAAGTACATTATAACAGACATTCACAGATAATCTGAAAGCTTTTGGTCAGCAGTCTAGAGTGTTTATCTATTCATTGCACTGAATACCACCTTAGATTTTGACAAGAGTCCAAAATTAATGATACATCAGCCTTGAGGTACTGACATGATACAAAACAAAGTTGTCTATGAATACCTCCAAAGACAATTTTCTCAGGATAAAGAGCCTATTTCCTTTATTATAGAAAGTCTTAAAACCTGTATGTCAATACCAATAAATGAAAAATGAGTAATAGACCTTATTTTATGGGAGTGAAAATGCTCTCAAGTCTTTCTAAACAGGCTGGAAGGCTGTGTTATAATAAAGACCCTGACAGAGCAGGAGAAARAGATAATGAGGAGAAAAGACATCCTAAATTTTCTTACGGAAGAAAAAAGTTATTCTCAACTAACTGTCCCAAGCAACTGAACCCAGAAGTTCCCACAGCAAAGCACAAGACTGAAGTGCAATTTTGCTAGATGTGTAACTTCATTAAGTTACACCTCCCAGCAATACAAGTCAGCAGGCACCATTCTGTGCAGCATGACCTTAGGTCACGTTCTGTCGGAGCAGTCCTGTCCCTGCAAGGTTTCATCCTCTCAGTTTGTCCATCCTGAAGCAGGTTAGAAGCCTCTGGAGATCTGCACTAATGCCATTCACTGTTCATTGAGATAGAGCTAGGATCCAAAAACTGTTTTGAACTGACTTAGATATTTGGTGAAAAGTTGGAGGAGAGAAACTGGGTGAAACTATGTTTTGTTGCTTTCCAACTGAAGCACCAAAAGAATGAGGCCAGCTGGGGCTCTCAGAGTGTGACTCAGAGCAGTTCCTGAGTAGAACTCCCAATTCCTCTGCCCCATGAAGTCAGCTTTCACTGGCAGGGAAGCAGCTGAATGGGCATGTGGTGGCCAGGAACAAAATTCCATCTCCTGATGGGCTTTGAACTACTGGGCAGCCAGCCCACGACCTAACACCTCCCATTCCTCATGTGATGTGTAAAGGCAACTATTACTACAGTAACTATCCAAACAGACAATGATGGGATCTTTACATGAGCAGAGAAGAAAAATGGATCAGGAAAAATGGAATAGGGCAGCAAAATCTTCCTGTGGTGTTCACCTCTTGTTCTCCTGGCTCATTCTCTCTTTAGCTGCATTTCAAGCAACCTTATCTTGGTGTACAGAATATCATCCCATGAGGCAGTGCTGAGACACAGCTATTAAGAAGAGTGAGCCCTGCAAAGAAGACTTTCCAACTTTACAGTAAGGTAGGACCTGTCAGATACAACCACTCATAGATGCACTGCACAAAGCTAGATCATCTTTTCTTCCCAAATTATAGGAATTGTCTTTTCCTAACTCTCTGATTCATTTTATTCATTTTTTTCAGCCTTATATTCTGGGTTTTAGCCACCTTTGTCACCCATGATACATTGCTGTTTTAATTAACTCCATTCACTACCTTAACCAAATGAGACTTGAATTTTGGACCCACAGCAAAGCTAAGCTTGTTCACCTACCATGTGTCTTAGAAGTAAACTAATCATCCAGTTTTTAAGGGTTATGTGACTAGGAAAAAATATCATTTCAACCAGTAAGGTATAAAAAAGTCTCAAGACCACAGAGCTCAATACAGTAAATCAGGCCCACAAACCACTAGGAACCTGATATGTCCTTTTGATCCAAAAGGAGTAACTTCAGGATTCATGCTTCCCTATTGTTCCTGTAGCAACTATTTTCCCAGGATTTTGTTGAAAAGATTACAAAAATAGTGGGGAAAATGTAAAGTACATTTCTCAGTGTTGTCATATGTAATTCTTCAAGTGCTTATGTTAGAAATTTGTTCATCCRTTACATTTCTCTCCCACCCATGTAGGAGAAGGAAAAATCATATACAAAATGTACAAATAAAACAGAAAACAAATAAACAAACAAAACCCAACCGAGACCCAAAACCACTTCTATCACAAATCTCTGACTCCCACCATGACTAAATCAGTTCCTATCCTCCTTTTCACAGGCAAAACAAGAGGTCTGTGGTTAGGGAGGGTAATTGGATCAGTTTCCCCAAAACAGAATTCAGAGAGGACAAGCAGATGGCTAACTCTTACACAACCAGAAAGAAGATTGTTACTGCTTGATCCTGCATATATGACCCATCTTCTTGCTTCTCCCACCATTGCTCAGATCAACTTCTTTTATTTGAGCCCTTCTTTTTGTGCAATGCCTGAAATTAGACCTAGCTTTAGTAAAGCCATATTTTACTGAATGAAGCATCTGGTATGTTGAAATCAGTTGAAATGCTCTTGAATGTATGAGATGTTCAGATATTATCCAAATGCTCTAGAGTTCACATAGAATTATAGTTACAATGAAATGCAAAACGGGTCTGACAATTCACATCTGACATTCAGCCTGGGATATCTTAGTGTCCATCTTTCAAAAGAAAATAGAGCAGCAACCCATCATCTCAATGCTGGATTTTGGTAAAAGTATCAAGTTGGACACTCAAAATAGACTTTTTTTTTCAATGTCTTGGCCAGTGTTCTATATTTTGTATGTGGTTTAGTGCAGCTGCAGTAAAAGAGGTCTAATATGTTGGCTTGTCTGAATAGGGCTTGGTTATATAAAACCATGGATATTGTGCTAGCAAAGGGTTTCTTGATTGCATGAAGAATAGAGTGGCTAAAGAACAGAACATCTAAATAATAGATATCAAAAAATGACTCAAATGCAATGATGAATATACCATAGCTTTTATGTGTGAGAAGGGAGTAATGTTGAGGCTGTTCTCCTTTAGGAACTGTGATATCTTGGCAAAAGTATTTAGACCAGAATGAGAAATGTTTTGGGAAAAGTTACATAATAGATTTTTGTTGTTAGACTAGACAGAAATGAGAGGAGATACCTTTACATCATGCTAATTCCTCTCCTAAAAGCTGCAGAAATTTTGTCATTGATCTTAGTGGAATGGAATATGATGTTGTGAAAAATAAAGCTGTGGACTGCTTTTAAGGAGGTATTGTTTTACAGGAGCAGTGAATTAACAAGGCATCCATTATAAGGATTTTAAGTCAGTTTTTATTGTCTAGGAATAGCCAAGAATCTTAGTGCTTATAAAGGAGCTCTTCAGTGCCTGAGCTTTTCTCTTTCCTCCTTCACGGTTTAACTCCATACAAGAGCCAGAAGAGGACTCAGGCAATRCTAGGCTGCATTTGAAATCCCTGATTCAATGTTTTTACTGGGTTGAGATAGTAGTACACAGGCCTTTTTCTGGCTTTTATGCATAGGAAATAGCTTCACTCTATTTGGAAAGAGAGGATGCTAATCTTCTTCCTACATTAAAAAAGAACCACAAAAATCTGCCATCCATATATGCGCATCTATACATTCAGTATGTCCTAGTTTTCAGCCTGGAGCTTTACTGTGGTGAATTCTATGGGCACAATGTCCCTATGTTTCAAAGTTAAGGCCTAGACAAATCTCAGTGGATCCTTATATTTCACAAAGATACTTCTCTTGTAGACATCTGGTGTGTGATTCAGCTCCAGCTTAAAACKAATATACTTGTGTTGCTGCTTGGAAATATCTATGTGTACATTAGAGGCTTCATTCAGCTCSCYATTTAGAGATCTCRGACTCTGTGATACCCTTTAGGGTCTTCCAGCTGCTCCTCTAGGAGACCAAACTCTTCTACAGTTTCTGTGTCATGTCCTCCAGTAGTTGGTATCCACTTTGGCTGCCCTAGGACATGTCAAATGGCACAAGAAAGCTTGAGCAACCTAATTCAGTTCTACATCTTTACTGAATACAGTAAGCTTAAGTGCCAAGTGCAACAGYATAAGCATCCTATTCTGTACTGAATTTTAGTCCTGAATTCCCTTTTTTTGTCTCCAAAGTTGTGTTTGTAGGTCAGGTCTGAATTCAAAGAGAGCACATACAAGCCCAGACATCACAGCTCTGGCTAACAGACATTATCAGGATACCACCACAGGATAATTGAAAGTTGACAGACGCTTCTTTACCCTTTGCTCTTCAGTCAGCTGTGGGGATCACAGGCTGACGCCTGAATGCAGAGAGCTTGTCACTATGAAGGCAGAAGYTGAAGGGACAGGACAGTTATCAAGGAAAATTTATCCAGCCTTTTTAGTAATAAATACAGGTTTTTCTATTATGTTTTAAGAGACAGGTATGACTTATACCCCAATGAAACATAAATCATTGGGTTTCCTCCATGGATTGGAAATCTTCTAAATCTTCTGACAAGTTGTAATGCAGCTGGTGAATGTGGTTTTGCTTACAGAACTAAACGAGGCTGTTTAAGGGTTGTTGTACATGTCAGAAGCCATTTTTATACCTTGCAGAGGATTTTGTGTCATTAGGAACTTGAAATATTCCCTGTCTACTCAGTGAAGCATGTTATCCCCTCAGCTGAGCTAAAGGCCCTGTGGGGCTGCTCTAAGCGGGAACACAACCTTCCTTCTCATTTAGTGGCAAACAAAAATTTTTTTTAAAGCCAAATGCTTTTCAATGGTTTGTTTTCTAAAAGCAGGATAATTTATCCATCCCAATTACCATCACAGTTAGTCATGTATGAGAGAAATGCTTTAGCATAGTACAGAAACTCAGAGGTGTTGCACAGCTGGGATGAAGCAATGCTATGATTTCTAAGCCATGAAGAGCTTTATAGCATAAAGCCATGACTTAATGTTGAAATTGCATGAGATATTGCCATCAGAATCATTGCCATAAATAGCTTTGACATTTCTATAYCCTCACACCCTTACAGCTTCCACCTCATCCCTTCACTGCTGCTTATCCCTCTCCTCYGCTGCCTCTGCTGACAGAGCTGCACCAGGGGAGCACCATAAACCACATCCCTCACCTCACCCAGCACAAAAGTAAACTTCCTCTACCCAAGATGTTTTACTGAATAAGTTTGCAGACAAGTTATGTCATTTATAAGAATGATCATACGTGACTATAGGATCAAACCACCTGACCCTTTAGTTCTGTATCCTGTCTCTGGCAAGAGACAGTAGAAAACAGCTCAGGAGCCTCCTGCTGAAGGAACAATACTGCTCATTTGCCCTAGCAGTACTTTAAGCACAGCTGTGGGAATGACAAATCACTGTCTATAGATGGAAAAAGGAGAATGAGAAAGAGAGAGGCAAATCCTCTCTGTATTGCACCTTTAACTATTTGTCCAAATAAGACATAGCTAACTCACAGAAAAGAGTTTTGTAAGCTGTTTACTACTGCTAGTTTTTATTCCAGGTTAATTTTTGATTTTTTAAAATATTTTGTTTCTAATTATCAGGATTATGAAAATTAAAGGCATCCACATATCTTTATCTTTGGCTGGACTAGAGCCCAGACACAAGATCATAAATTCTGCAGAAATTCTAGTCAGAATTCTTGCAGGTTTTTTAGCCAAATGTATTTCCCTACTTGAAAAAGACTTAAAAAATGTTTATATGTGGGAATTCTATCATTCTTTGAGTCATTAAAGCCAAATTTCTTGAAAAATCTTTGACATTTTTCAACAACCTTGACTTTGAACACCTCTTGTTTCTGCATGTTAGAGCAGAAGTTGCAGAACAGAAATGGGAAGAGTCAGGAATACAGTTCTTAAGGTAACTTCTCCTCAAGGTCATGGGTCAAAGAACAAGCCAGAGCAATGTGAATGTTATTAAATCTTCTGTACTGCAAGCGGTCTTCTAAATATGTATATATACACACACAGTCTGGCTGTAACCTGAGTATATTATCATTCATTACCTGCYCATTGGGGACCTTTGGGATAGTCTCAGAGAAAAGGAGAACAAGAATTGTAATAAGACTTCATGGCTATGATGCCAGGAAAACAGCACAAGCCTTGCTGAAAGTGCAAATAACAATTAGCTCTTCRATCTCCAGGGAGCCAGGGCATAAAACTGATGGAACATCTGAGAAATGCTTCCTGAAGAGATAAAATAATTCAAAAACCTTAAGGAAATTTGCAAGACTGAGATATTTATTTTGCTGGTTCTGATTTTAGAAACTAAGAGGAAAGGTTACATTCAGATCCCTGTTTGAACATTTTATTAATTTAAGCCTCTAGCATTGATTTTAAAGTCATCACTGTTCAAGGTCAAAATTTTGAATCCTTGGTCTGYCTATCCTTCCACAAACTTCCTCTGTAAGGCAACAAGAAAAGGGAAGAACAATATAAGAAAAAGCAAATATTTTTTAAGCTTTGAAAACCAAAGTCTAGCCATTGAAAACAAGTGACTCCACAAAAGAGAAATATTTCTGATGGGATTTGTMAAAAGCATGTAATATTTCAATTCCACACCAGCAATTATCATCTAGATGGATGATACCCAGAAAGGTAGCTTGCAAATACTATTCTGAGAAACACCTCAGGTGTGTTTCCATTTCTGCCATATCATGAAGCTCTATGTAAAAACTAACGCCATTTTCTTTGCTACACATGGGAATGGGTTCCACATGCTTCAAGGTRCAATCAAGATAAAAAGGGGTCCTATTGTGTCTCCAGAGCAAGTGTTCAAAGTATGATATCCAGAATTCATTTCCTATTGATGTGAACAAATTGATGGTGCTGAAAATTACTGCCTTGGAAAATTGAAAAGAAATACACTTTAAAAAATTAAGGAAGTAAATCATAGAAATCACTGAAAAATACATTGTTAAGAACAAGCATGAATATAGATAAGAAAACATCACTAACCGACACCTCAAAATCATGTAAAAATGTTATCATTTTGCTTCTGGTGATAGATACTGAACACCAGAGTAACAAGGCTCTCCTGCTCTGTTTACCCTGAATATTGCAAGTAATATATTTCCAAAGTGCAGGGAAATATGCATTTGTTCAACAAATAAAAGTACCAGTGAGACACATTAAGAGTTAAGCTTCCGAAATGTAAAGCAGCACAGGGACAGCACCTGCTACTGAACTAGCTAACATTTTCTTTCATAGCTTTTCATCATCACGTGTCAGAAACATTGCTGTTTTCACTTGCTTTTTCCTATGCTTGGCATTTGCCTTAAGTGCTCATAGATGTAGATTTGAACAGATTGGTAGCAACAAGAGGATGATATGGTCTGCACTTRGTGTTTTCTTCCAGGCTAAGGATCTTCTTGTAAGCAGCATGAATTTTGAAATTTAACTTTGTGAGGTAAACTTCAGTATCATTGTGCCAACACATTAGCCAGCACTTTACAAAGTGTTTCATTATGAGATTTGAAAGCCATGGCAGGGAGGAGGTAGGAAGAAAGGAAGGTGTRTAAGAACAAAGAATGGTCTCGATAYATTAATTCACCTACATACAAAAAAAAATTTAAAAATAAAGGATATAAAGGATGTTTACTTATCATATGAGGAAAAATACCGATAAAATCTATTTTATTTACCTCATGCTTTCCTCCATTAAAAGYCACAATAGCGTAGATCAGATAATGCAATTATCTCCTGCTGTAAGTGAAAAGAAATGCTCCATTTTTCTAGTCTTGCCATGCTGGCCAGTGCTGACTATTTAAATGCTGAGTGCAGTTTGTCCGTCGCTTGGTAGAAACCAATACCTCTTAAGTACTTAGCCGTGTGTGTCAAGATTTGGCCTAGAATTGATTTCCTTACAACTATGTTATAAAATCTAGCAAATAAGATTTTCTGCAAGAYATGTTGACAGGTCCTTAACTAGATAGTGCTATTGAATGCCAATATAATTAGCTGGGCAGATCACACAAATTATGCAGACTGCAATTCATTTCTGACACCGCTCATTTTATCAGACCTTTCTAATTTTGCACTTGTCCCTTCTGTCTTCTCAGCTGAAGGCTAATATTGTAGATACCTGGACTTACACAGCTGATAAGTACGATTGCCACGAGGTGACATGAAGTCCATTCAGAAAAATTCCATACACAGTGCCTCAGTAATTGCTACTTTTGATAAGGCCTTGAAATGATAGGAGAAGGGGGGATGACTAAGCTGAAGGAGGGAAAATTTAGATTAAGTATTAGGAAGAAATTCTTTCCTGTGAGGGTGGTGAGGCACTAGCAGAGGTTGCCCAGGCAAGCTGTAGATGCCCCATCCCTGGAAGTGTTCAAAGCCAGGTTGGATGGGGCTCTGAACAAGATGGTTTAGTGGAAGGTGTCCCTGTCCATTGCAGAGGGGTCGCAACTAGATGATCTTTAAGGGCCATTACAGCCCAAATCATTCTAGGATTCTATTAAATGACTCCAATATTTCTTTTTTCTATTAGTGTTTTCAATTATCTACTAGTTTTGGAGGAACCAGAACTAGGAACTCTGTAGATTATTGGTATCCACTGGTTTTGGTTTGCTGATTTTTCTCCCTGTAAGTGACACTACTATAGCAATAAGGCGTACTTTTGCAGCCAGTCAAATTTCCTTCCAAATTTAGAGAAATTCAAGCAGAAGACATTTAATAATTAAGGTGTTAATTGTGGGTGATTCAACTAGTAGAAAATAGATGAACCTGAAAGTAACAAATAAGATATCTACTGAAACAGAGAAGGTACTCATCAAGGGGAAATGCAGATGTTAATGTAAGAAACCTGATATCTCCTGAGGATTTTTAATGTCCTATTTCAGTAATTCAACACTCTGAATAAGTGCTTCTACATCCTAAATGACTACTTCTGAGGCACAAAGAGAAAAAGTATTTTGTAGCTTCAGAAACTTCAGAACTCAGAAACTTTTTCATTCAGAGGGTGYTTGGGGACTGGAAGAGTTTGGGGAAGTGGTCACAGCACCAAACCTGATGTTCAAGTGTTAAAGAAGTGTTTGGACAATACTGTCAATCACATGGTGTGATTCTTGTGGCTGTCCTGTGCAAGACCAGGAGCTGCACTTAATCCTTGTGGGTCTCCTCCAACTCAGGATATTCTATTATTCTAAATATGACTAGAATAACAAAAAGATTTAAAATTATTTCCCTAGGAATTTTCTTTTTGTTATCTTAAAAGTAGTGAGGTTTTTCTCCTCATCATTTCTGTAACTGGGCAAAAATTTTAGGAAGCCAACACTTGTGAAGCCAGAAAAAGAAAATAAGTGCCACAGAAGAGATGTAGGAGAGTTGATTTATCTGGCTTACTGAAATAAGAGACTGCAGCAATATTCCCTTTATTTAATCTTGCAACCTTCCCTGACTGATTTCTTCACCAGCCAAACCCCTTGAGTTTGTGCTTTTRTCTGTAGTTATCTACATTTGCCTGGGAGGGTATTAAAGGCACAGAATGAAATTTTGGTTTCCCTGTGTGTTCTGTAAATCCTGGCCATGCAAGGCTTTGCTTACACAATGTAGCTATACTGTATATGTGAGCTACATCAAACCACTTTGCAAAGCGTAACAATTCTGTTTCCAGTCATTTTTGCCATGATGTTCTGTTAACACCTCTGGAAATGCAGTATGGACTGTAAAAAAGAACATTAACTTTCTTATGGAAATTTAAGCTTCCCTACAGAAATCTTTCTTGAAATATGCAACCTTTATTAAATTCATTTGACAAACTTAAAATTGCAGAGAAAGGAGCTCAGTCATTAAGTATTTCATGTAAAGGGGATTATTCCATCTCTTTGTCTCAAAGTCTTCTGTCTTAATTTTGTCTTAAACCCTTCTAAAGATTTCTCTGCATTCCAGTCCTATTAAATTTTAAGGGACTCTTTTCTTTTGTGACAGAATGAGCTGTATAGACAGTCAGCTGCTCGTTGGGCAAATTTCCTCTTGTGGAAATGTTGCTCAGTAGGATACCACTTTCCAGAGCCTATTTCCTTCATTTCACACAGCTCCCCAAAAAGCCTCACATTAGTAAGGTTCAACAATCACTTCCCGCTCTCCTCTCTTCATGGTTGGTCACATCCGAATTTGCATTATTACATATTGTCTTTCTTTGATTTACACAGGAGTGAGGCACAGAATTCAAGGTTAATGAATCCTGATTAACTTTGTCTTCACTGATTTGGAAGGAAATGTCTAATAATGGGATTTCTTTTTTTTTTTTTTTTTTAATCTCCATGCAACTGGTATAATTGGGTAAAGGACAGTTGAGACCTGATCTTCTGATATGCATTTGTAGATCCTAAATTCTGAATAAAACCCAAAGAATGGTCATGCTATGTTTATTATGTTTTCCTGAAATATCTTTGCAGTGTCCTCAGTAAATTCTTCCACACACCTGATTTATTTTTTTTTAATTTTTAAGAAATCACTGAAACTTCAAAACTTTTGGCTGCTGGTCTAAATGGAGTAGGTATGACTCTTTTTGGCCAGTAAACATCACTTTAATTGGCAACAGTKATTATGAAATAAACCAGTTATTTAATAAAAAGGGGTGTTTGTAAGCAGGGTGAAAGCTGTGTGGGAAGATTAAATCCAAGAATATCATCTGTGCAGATTAAAGGCATTCCCATCTTGAAGCTGAATCTCTTGATGGTCCACCTAGAGAATACCTAGAAAATACCCATCAAGACTTTAATTGTTTACAACCCTCTGAGTCCAGTATAGGTCCTCTGAGAGTTAAAAAATTGAGCTAGTGTTCATGGCAGGAGGTTGGAACTAGGTGATCCATCTTTCAGGTTTCTCTAACCCAAATCATTCTATGATTCCCTGATTTTGAATTTGCCTCCTTCATGTCCCAAAGTGATTTTCCATTTAGGGAAAAATCCAACAAAGCCAAAACCGAATAAATGGAAATCCAAACTACTAAATATCTTCTTAGAATATATATTGTCCTCTAGCTATAGAAAGTGTGGCACTTACCTGCAGAAAGCTTATGTAGAAGGAAGCCTGTATAGTGTCAAAAACAGGTATATTCAGCTAGTTAGGAGCTTGTGAAGACCTGAAATACTGTTTAGCTTAGCTAAATCAATTTGAAACTAAGCCAGCTAGTGAAGACCAGATGCCTTTTTTTAACCCTTGCTTGAATTGCTCTTGCAAAGGTAAGCAAAAACCTCAAGTAAGCAAAGCAGAGAATGATGGTAGTTAATTTAATTGGCATGCTTCTATATTAGAAGCTTGTGCTCCCTGTACCACGATCATCCATATAAAAATTCAAAGATAAAGGTAGAGCCATGACACTGGCAAATCATTTCTGTTTGCTGAGTTTTCTATTTTCCCTTTCCCTTTATGCTTTCTGCCAGGGACACGATTCATGGGGTTTGCTGCTGGAAGGAATCCTTAGATCACAGACTGTGGTCTCACAACTCCGCAGCTGCATTAGCATGGCTTAACAAATTACTGCTGACTCTGAGCCACTGGCACAGGTGTGGGGCATGCTCATGGCCCACCCTAAAACTGATGTAATGCATTGAAGCTTAAGCTTCACTGGAAGACTTTTAAGCTAAGTTCCATTACCTTGCAATTGGGACAGATTAGGAGCACACATGGGCAGTTACCTTCCAAAAATCTCCTCCAAGAGACAGTCACCTATTAGGCTCCCATAACTCCTCAGTGTTCCAAAGCCATAAGTCTTGCCTCCTTTATAGCTTAAGCCATAAAACTTCAACAAGTTGCTCTGGTATTGGACCTGCAGTAATCCCTCTGGGGCAGGAAGCACCATCTCAGCTGCAGCACTGAGCTCGGTGTCACTGCACCCCGCACATTAATGAGCTGATTCAGAACAYTGTGATGTAAACCAGACCTTGTCTACAAGTTAGAGGGGAGTTTTAGTCTGGTATTTCAGGAAAAAGCCTGCTGCAGTCACATTGCATGTCAGCTTCTTCTTCCTTCAGTRTGCTTTCTTGGAGCCTCTGAAAAGATGGGCTTAACTGAGAAATTTGGCACAGATAAGGGATCAACTTTATTTTTTTCATAAGATTCATGCAAATAAACAGCTATGTAATGGAGTGCTGCCTCAAAAATCCCCCTGCTGAGAGGAAAACTGTGCTTTTAGGTCAACACTGTATTAGAAACTAGAAAATCCACTTGGGAGAATAAGCTGAAAATTATCTGATAGGGAAAGACTTTGCATCCTATTACTTCTCAGTGAATATATGGAATTTCATCTTGTGCTTGAGATAGTACAAAATATGAGTGTAACTTCTGAAATAGTCAAACCTCCACAAGATGTTTCTCCAATTTAGATTGCTTAATAACTAGCATAATGGCAGGTTTTCCATTGTGGCTTGGTGTTGTTTGCTGGATCTCCCTGACCTAACTTAGATGTCACAGTTGGCATCAATAGCAGTGAGAGTGCAAGCCACATATAGTCCATATTGGGAATGGCAATACAGAGTTTGAAGTGCCTGCATCACTTGCATCACAGTCTGGCTCCATGAARTCAAACAGAATTTCCACATTTCTTGGCAAAATTTTTGTTACCAGTGATGATATTGAGCCTGAGCTACAGCCCTGCTGCATCATAGCCCTGCCTGTGCCTGGCTAAAGTTGAATGAGTTTTTCCCCAGTCAGAAGGCCTTGTTTTCTCTGACTTTGCAAGGCTTCATTTCTAGAGTGCTACCTGGTAATGGATTTTTCATTCACCACAAATGCTAGAAATATCCCCCAATAAAACAACTTCAACAGCCTCAACAAATACAGGGTACTCCATGAAACATGAATAGGTCATACAGAATTTGGCTAGATTGCATCCTAAAAAAATCTGCATATGTAACATTCTTAGAGGAGCATTATTTTTCCTGCAATGAAATATGTATGTATTTTCATCSCTGGAAGTTTTCCAGGTCAGCCTGGACAGGGSTCTGGGAAACCTGATCRAGTGGAAGGTGTCCCCACCCATGGCAGGGGCAATGGAATGAGATGATCTTGTAGGTCTGTTCCAGCTATTCCATGATTCCATGATTCTSTGATTCCTAATGCATGTATCAATTTCAAAAGGTGGATACATTGGAATTCTGCATCCTTTCTCCTATTTTGAAAAATTAAAACATTYTTTTCTATATTGTTTAGTGTTTTAACATTATGAACTAGAATTACAAGAGTCCCTGCAGGTGACCTCTGAATTGGGTATGATGACTCTGCTAAAGAAGATTTGAGCAGTTGCTTATTTTTTACTGTCTGTGCTATTTTCAGATGCAGGGTTCAGATGCATGGCTGYTTGGAAGGGAATAATATGGCTTTGAGGAGAACTGATCATACAGATAGGACCATAAGATTAGCTTGAAACTGCTGCTAGGAGCCCTCAAAATCCAAATTACTTTAAGTAGGTGGTTCTTATTGTATTTGTTAACCTCAAGGGGCAGTTGTTGCGTAATGCAACTGAAATCAGTAGCCTGTAATGAGAAAAATGTGTTTAGCAAACAGATGTATCTGAGAAATGGGAGGGGCCCTATTGACCTTCAAGCATCTTCCTTGTGAGGGAATGGAAGGTAAACCATCCAAGTGCACACCTAGATGYATTAACACTGATTTAGTACAAGTCCGTAGACAAAGGAAAAAATAATTTTTATGTATTACATGTGACTCCAAAATGTACCAAACGTCCAATCTAGTAAAGGAGTGGAAGGAAACTGACTTGTGTACTTGGTGATTTTGATAAATTGCTACTTAAAGCCTGTTTAAGCACTTTTCCACATGCTGAGGAAGAATCCACCAGGCATCGTTAGAATGAACAAACCCTTATAGGGTTGATGGTGTCAAATTTTGCATGTCGCATCTGCTTCCAGGCCTATGGTAGTGATTTTCAGATTGATCTAGAGAGGTCCCTTTTGTAACAAACTGTTTCATTCAGTATTCACGGAGGGCTGGCAGCTGCTGTTGGCTTTCACAGCACGAAGGACAAACCCTTGTATTTAGATAGTGATGTCAGCAGATATGTGGTTTCTAGGTTTCTTGAGATTTGCTGCCAATCTGAGTCCTGTCTATGAGAAAGTCTTCTTACTGCTCCTTTTCCTCTTTCTCTAACAGTCACACTGTGGCATAGTATGTAAAATGTTATCAAAATGGATAAGCAAATGGATTTATACTGAATTATCAGTGAACTGGATACACTTTTGCATACAATCTAAGTCTCTAGATCACTCTTGTCAGTGGCCATTTGCATCTGCCATCCTTCCTTGATATTTATAACAAATTTAGCCAGTATATTGATGCAGGTATCAAGAGGACTATTAAGAAACACTGTTCCAACAAAGGAGAAATTGAGACAAGTGGTGGAGACACATTTCTCCAAGGGTTTAGGGATATTTGAATTTCAGAGAGTAAAGACTTTTTGTCCCAAACTCTGGAAGAGAAAGAAAACTAGATGCCCTTGAGGTTACCTTGGCCAGGTCAGAAGATAATYCAAAGAAAAGACAACAGACCTCCAAAAACTATCAGCTTTATTACACCAAAAAGCAAATCTTGCAGATATCTGGTAATTTAGAGGAATGCACATTACAGGTGCAGTTTCTGAGTATTTGAAGATTTCCTCAACTTTCTGCCCAGCAGTGTCTGCACTATCATCCAACCAGGGACTTTCCATTTCATCCCGAGGTGCCGAAATCTAGTTCTCCACTAAAAGCAGATTTATGAAACCTACTTACACTGTCTTTCCATGAGAGGCCAGATTCCATACATAAGTCATACTTCTATCCATGCTTTAGAAAAKGTCCACTGCAGGGGGCTTGGAATACATCCCTGGCAGTGTTCAAGATCAGGTTGGATGGGGCTTTGAACAACCTTCTGAAGGTGTCCTGGCCCAGGGCAGGGGGGTTGAACTAGATGATTTTTAGGTCCCTTCCGATCCAAACCAATTGGAGATTCCATGATTTTATGGCATACTGGAAAGAAAATGAAGGTCTTCTTTACAGCATTCCAACTAGCAGTTGGAATAAGCACTGGAAGTGTGGGGATCTTGAAATCAGGTTTTTGCACCTTGTGGAACTAAACCTGCAGCAAGAACTGATCAGACCCTGACTGCTGTACTGCAAACAACTAGATGGGTCAGGAAGGAATTGAAAGCAGTCAAAATGGGTGGCCTGTGGGCAGGTGATAGAGAACTAAGGCAAGTCAGGACATTTAAAAATATATTTCCATTCAGCCTGGAGTTTCCCCCTCCAACACACAGATCACTTCCATGATAGTGAGGACTTAGAATACATTCTCAATGCGCCTTTAGGAAGCTGAGTTTACAGAGTAAAYTTTTTCTGAACATTCCAAGGAAGAGACAGTGGGAACACAGCAATAGAGAGGAACAGAGCTCTGAAATGAGTCACTGTTGTGTCCTCAGGAAACTCACCTGTAAGAGCTGCTCCACAACCTGGCACTCTAATGAAGCTCTTAGGTAGAAAGTGAAGGACTTTTAATGTGTTTTATAGCTGCACATGCTCATTTCCAACAAAAATAAACTTTGTAAGACTTTTTTCCAAAGATCACAGCATGCACAGATGACTCGTGGCTCAACTGTGTATTTACCTATTCCCTTGCCCTTTTAATTGCAGAACAAGCCAGTGCAGGCACTGAGGGGAAAGAATGATCTTCACATTCTTCATTACTCACTTGTAGCTTCACCTCCTTTGAGTTATGACTCATTTTCTTACTCCTGGGACACCTCTCATATAAACTGATCATATAATAATTCACAAGAGGGGTGAAAAATTAACTTGTCTTCTTAATACACAAGTTAAGAAAATAGGCTAATATTTCATTTCCCTAGAAGAAACCAATGTAATAGGAGCAGGCAGGTCATGCTCCAGAGGGAAACCCAAGAACAAATACACCTTAGCCAGATCAGAGAACTGGTGATAGAAAACTAGGCTGTTTCCTGCATGCTCCTAGCTTACCTCAATGTTTTTTTTTACCCTATTTCATTTCTTCCTCCCTTTTTTCACCATACTTTTAGAAGTTACTTGGCTGTGGCTGCACTGCAAACTGAAGCCTTTTTCCAAGTATGTGTGCATGGAAAATGTAGTTGTTTGGCACTGAAAAAGTCCCACAAGAGACATTGTTTCTGCAGTGGAGACAGGTGCTCCATATTCCTTTTATTTTTTCCTCTCTGTAATGTCTTGCATCATTCACCATGGGAGGGAGATATTCAATTGACCTGCTGTTGGTTTAGGATGACAAATTAATTTCATGTCAGTCTCGAAACAGCCTGTTTACTGGAATCAGCTGGGACCACCTCAGCCAGCATGGAAGAGACATTTAACTCTTGACAGACAGGCAAAAGTTTCTGAATCCCATTGCTGAGCCACCCACTGAGCACCCATGGCTCTGTGCTCCACACTGTCAGGGAATACACCTGGTGACAAAACTCAAGCCTACCAGAACTTTAGATTAGCTGCAGAGTTGATATTTTCCACAAAGGGGAAATTCAAGAATAAGGCTTTATTGTGAATGCATACAGCCTTGTCTCTTCCTATTTATTATACGCTCTCCCTGACACAATTACATACAGCAAGAAGAGTCTTGCTTCTTCACACTGAAGATTGCTGTGACAGAGGAGCACTACTCACCAGCACAAACCCATTAAGTTTTCATTAGACCCCCTTGCCCTCTTTTTCATCTTTCTTGTCTCCTGCCTTCTCCGTTGTCTTTTATATTCTCACTTACTGCTACCTGGTAACGCTTCACTGCTCTCTCTCACTGCAGGTACCTCACTTCACCTTTGTCTTGGCAATCAGTTTGTTGTCCATTTCAAAGCACTTTCATAGACAATGACCACTGGAGCTTTTGGTCTTACACATCAAACCCTAACTGCTGCTCTGGCTTGAAAAGTGGATGAGTGTAACAATGAGCTGATGCTGGAAGAAGTTTGTGCCTCTGTTTACATGTGTAGAAAACACAGGTGGAAGTAGCACTTTCACCCAAAAAATTGTTGGCCTTAACTTTTTTCTTTTTTTTTTTTTCTTTTTTCATATAAGTGTAGAAATTCTTATACAAAATAAATTACCATAAAATGGTTTGGGTTGAAAGATACCTTCAAAATCATCTAATTCCAACCCTTCTGTGATGGACAGGGACACCTTCCACAAGACCAGGTTGCTCAGAGCTCCATCCAACCTGGCCTTGAACGGGTTCAGGGATGGGGCATCCACAGTTTCTCTGGGCAACCCATTGCAGTGCCTGACCATCAAACAATTATACAACAATTTTTAAACAAAAAAATGCAGGGTCTTCCCATTGTAATTTAAATATATCAGTAATAGGATTGACCCATAAAGTAGTGTCCTGGGAGGTCCCAAAAACTCTTACACATATTTTGGCCRCATCATGCTGTACAGACATGACAGAAGATATGGTGGCTGAGAAAGGTGCAGAGCCATATGTCCAATCTCCCTTGTTCTGGGGTTTATTGTATCACCGTCAGCTACTTGGTGCTGTGCGCAGGGCACACACATCTCCTGGGTAGAGCACAACAGCTGTTTGTCAACACACAGCAATGATGAACAGTCACCAAGGCACAAACAGGAGGAAAGCCTCAGCCAGCTCCATTTCCCTGCAAGGGAAATGTAGGTCAGTGGAATATCATTACTAAAATTGCAACAAATCTGGGACACTGGGGCTAATAAAACTCTTCCCATGCAAGTATTAGTGACTACAAGTTTTCAYGCCAGTGTGTCCTGCCTCTGTACTGTCACGTTGCCCTGTAACAGTGGAAGGGCACAGTTCAATACTGGGTTGCATCACTTGGGCCATTTCCAATTTATTTGCCAAATTAGAGCTTTCTTCAACCCTCTGGCTATCTTCCATGTGTATGCTGCCTGGACCTGAGCCTTCTTAGCTGTCTGTTATCTAACAGTATCACAGCCCTGCTAGAAATGACCTATATTTGGCTTGTTCTCCAGCATTTAATTTTGAGCAGTAAAAGCTAATTTTCTTTTGTGCTGGAAGAACATATGGGTTCATTGTGAGGGAAAAGAATTGTTTGAGTGCTCTATTGAAGTTGGATATTTTTAGGTGCATGTAAGATCAAAGCTCTGATATCTCTTGGTGCAGTATTACATGTACCAATATGTAACAGCAAAGGAATCTTTTTCCAAGTCTCCATTCAGAGCATTTTCATTACATTATAAAGCTGCCTTTGACATTTTTGTGTCATATACAGCTCTTTAATGCAGCATTAGCTGATGTGAAGTGTGCCAAGCCCATTTAAGCACAGAATGTGTAGATATGGAATGAAACAAGTTTTATCAAGATGGCAAACTTCAAGGTTTCCAGAGGCTGAGCTTAGATAAACCTTATTAAAACATGATAACTGTCGAAATAGGGTTCAGACTTTTCCAAGCAGTTTTTGGTAAAACTTGTTTCTCAGAATTTTGAAATACTGGTTAAGGGTATTTCACACATTAATTTGTTCTGTCTGCTTCAAGTCCTGGCTTCAAGTCAACAGAAATGCATCCAAGCTGTCAAGTTTATATCTAGGCTTTGCCAGAGTGTGAAGTTGTTTATATCTAGAGTTCTGGAGCCAGCTGACATCTAGACACTTAGGAAAATTAATTCAAATTAATTGGAGGTGTGAACTTGGAGCATCACAGTTCAAGCATCTTAAAACCCCATGTGGAAACTCTTATTCAGATGTAAAGTGTCCTCAGTTCTGAATATAATCTTCCTCTCAGATGAGCTATATCTAAATTCACAAGTAAGATCTAGTATCATCTTTTAAAGCAGAAACTGTTGACAAGGAAATTTCACAGGTGCACCAAATAAGTGATAAACAAACTACTTCAGATTTAGGACTGGTGTGGTTGCCGTAAAGTTGTAAAAAACATTTCAGCGTTTATCCAGTCATGGAGCTTTGAGCTATTGCAAGAGAGATAAAGTAAAGGTCATGTTTTATGACTCATTAATGGTCATACTTTTAATATAAAATTACATGAAGTAGCTTTGTTTTCTGTCTAACAGATCTGAAATCAATTGATTTTCAGTAGCAGGTTCAGTGTTCTTCCATCTAACGTGTTGAAAGATAAAAAAATATAATAACAAAGAATACTTTCATTCAGTGCAACTGCTTTCTCTCATATCACAGTCTAGTAGGCTGACTAGTTTATCACCAATTTTGTTGTTTCCTCATGTCTTAAACACCTGAGGTGGATCTTTTTTTATTTTGAACATTGAGATTGTACAGTGAGCACACAGACAAGCACTACCTTCTTAGGAAAGAATTAGCTTAGTTTTTSTAAAGGGAAGTTCCATCTTACTGTATGCTGCTGTTTAAACATGAAGTTGTAAGCACCTCAATAAAAAAGGATAGAGTGGTCATATTGTATACAGATTTTGAAAAAAAACCCTAAAAATAAAAAGCCTACCTTTGGTAAGTCTTTATGTCAAACATTATTAAAGTTGCTATGGGAATAAAGAAAATAACTCTGAAAGGTAAGAAAAGGATAAGTAGCAAAGGCGTCTTTGTTGCTTTTCAGGATGGAGCATAGTCAGCACTGGGATGCCCCAGGACTGGTGTCAGTTTTATTTGATATCATCATCAATGCCCTTGAGGAAGCAGAAAACGGTGAAATACTTATGATTACAAATTATATTAAGCTCTATCAGGTAGTCAAATGCTTTATAACCTAACAAAACTGAGCAAAGGGACCACAAGCTAGCAGATGAATTCCTATAAAAAAAATACAAGGCAATGAATGAATCTAGAGAAAAGACTGTGAAGCACAGAAATATGATGTTGCACTCAGAAAAGAGAATTGCAAGGAGGTATTCTAGTCACCATGGATATTTTCCTGAAACAATAATTTCAACAGGTAATGAGAACCAAAAAGGTCAATAACATTGTCATCAATGAAGAAGAGGACAGAAGATAAGACACAGTGCATTATATCCCTGCTTTGTAAAATTGGTCTGCGCCCACATTGTGGATAATACATTCAGACCTCTTTTCCCCAGGTCAAGAAGGGCATGGTGGATGTAGACCRGAAACAGAAAAGGGCAACTAAAATGATCAGGGGATCAAGTGACTGCTTGAAGTCATGAAGACAGTGGGTAAAGTGAATTTAGAAGTGCTGCCATTTAGCAATACAGGAGCTGGGTGGACACTTCACCAGAGCATGCAGAAGATGGGTTTAGCATAGAAAAAAGCCCTTCTTGAGCCTCTGAGCAGGAAATTACAGGCATTTTCTTAATGACTGGTCATAAAGGCAGATAACATCAGCAGAATCAAAAAGGGACTGAACAAATTGCCTAAATAAATCTCTATATGCTTCCCTAACACAGCCATTGCAGATGCCTGGGAAACGTACAAGAAATTAACTGCCATGGGTGGGCAAGCTTGTGTGCTCTCGTTATTTATCATCACCTGTACTCCTGAAGCTTCCTCATAAAAGGCATTTTTAAAAACTGTCATCAAAGTTTTAAAAGCAGTAATTATTATTACATAYCTAGAGTACAGACTTTTACAAGAGAAGACTGCTTGCTCCTTGCCTATACCAGCCCATACCTTGTCTAGATACTTTATGAAGTCCACTGCTTTTGCACCTCTCAGACAAGTTTAACAAGGTCTTATGTGAGATCTGCAAGTGTGGAGAATAATGAAATCTCGCACTGACACTGCCTTCTTCTTCCTACCCTGGAAAGCCTCCAATGTTGTCTTTCCTTGTATATCCTCCTCAGGAAGCCATTACTCTTCCCTTGCTGTCCTCTACCCTCAGGAAGATACTCAGCAGGAGGCAAAATATAACAAAAAAAAATGTTTTAAAAACCCTTAGAAGATAATTAGAGTTCTGACAGATTTGGGAATCACAATCTTGCCCACCCCCCCAAAAAATTATTCCTTTCCATTATTTTCCCTGTGCATCCTGTTTCCATTCTATATTACAATTTTTATCAAACTGACCAGAACAATTTTATCATCTGTTTTTTCCAATACTTCCACTGAAAAAGAAAATTCATTTTTCCTTTTCCCTTTTTTTTCTTTTCCACATTGGCATCGTTTTTCTGTACTGGGCATTCTCTTTTAGGAAAAAAAATGCTCAACATAATTAATAGTTTGACAATTTCATACTTCAGTTTTTCTGGAACTCTTGGGTGAATACCATCTGGTCCTGATGATGCAATACTGTTAATTTTTTTGATTCCCTCTAAAATTTTCTACTGATAGTCTAATTTGAAACAACTATTAAAATTCACCTCTTTTTAAGGAAAGTTTCTGGTGTGGCAATCTCCCCAAACTTATTGATGATGATCAYGGTGAAGATTTTTTTTTTCTATAGCCCAATCTTCTCTGCATGATCTTTTTATTTCTTGATCATCTCAGACCTAGAAACATTCTGACATGCTGGGAAAAAAGTTTTCATTTTCATGGTTTTACCAATGCATTCTTGATTTTTTTCTCCCTTTGTCCTTCTTTACTATACTTTTATATTTAACTAGCTCTTTTCTGTTTCTCTTTTTTCGAAAGTTTCATTCTGCTTTCTGAGGATTATCTTTTCAGTTMAAACAGGGGTTTTCACCTTAGTTGTTTTACCACCTTATCTTTGGCGTTTTGGCCTTTTTTCTTTCTTTTTTTTTTTCCTTAATCTTTCTATTCTTTTTGATAGGTTAGTCCTTTCACAACAGCCTCTACTATTCACCCCCAACCATGATGTGAAAGGACAAAAAATCCCACATCCAAAATACTGTCTGTGGCTTGACACAGATACATACAAAAAGCTCCCAATTTCAAACAGAACTCATAGGCTGTACAGAAATTCCCTGCTGAGATTTTAAAATGATTCTTACACTTTCCTTACTATGGAAATCATCTTTTTCCAAGGACTAGAATTAAAGACTAATAGGTTCCCTTTTTAGTTGTTTAGATATTTAATGGAGGTGCTGTTTCTATAAATACACACTGCAATTGCTTAAAATTGATTCCACTGCTTATTTAACAACTCTAATTTTCACTGAGTGCAGGGCTAAAAATGCTAGCMCATGTCTTGTTCACCTGGGTCAATTTTAAGAATAATTTGATCTGCTAGATTTGCTTCCTTTTCAGTTTAGCTTTCCTGATGTAGGTTGAAACCTGCCCTTGAACATGTGTATGGCTCCCATTAATATCAATGGGAGCCATGTGTGTGTACTGAAGGACTAAATACTAAATTTACCCTCTAAGCACTTCCCCCATAATGACTGAGTGTCCTATTACAAAGTCATTCTTTAATTACCATTTTTAGCACAAATTTTTTCCTTTTAATATAGTCTAACTGATGCTGCAACTAATTATTTGAAGTGTCATTGCACAGTAATAGAAAATACCATTAGTATTTTCTGGTGTTTTCCACAGTCAAACTGCTGTACAAATATTTACTTACTTTTTCACATAGCATTTTCTGGACTGCAGTGGTGTAGCTAGGTGAACATTTCCCAATTTTATATTCTAATACTTGCCTACAGCTATTGCTCCACAAGTACGGCAGAATACATAATTTTACATTGCCTATAACTTTTTTTTCTGATTGAACTTCGTTTCGCCTCTTTGTGTTTCACAGAGCTCCGCCACAGCCACATCTGTGTTTTCATTCTGAATTGGATTCCTTCACAATCATAGTCACTGCTTGCAATTAAATGTACAGAACCTGCTGCTTTAATTGAGTTCAGTCCAATTTGTCACTTCAAACTTCAGAAAATTATGTGGAAGGAAAGATTTACTTACCAGTTTGATTCAGCTAAAGTTGATGGAAAACCTTTTGATCACTCAGCCATTAAACACATTTCAGGGCTGTGCCAAGCTAATTGCTTGAGCTTGCTGAAGTTTATTTGTATTTAAAACAATCTACGTTTGTATTTTCCAGGGCTGTGCAAACCATTATCTTTTCAGGCACTTAAGTTTCCTTACTTATGAGTTTCAAGGGTCTGATTCTACTCTTAAACACCCAAGATCAAACAAAACTCTCCCTTTTGGGAAAACAAGGGGGAAAACTGTGCAGTAGCAGGTGCCAACCCAAATTTGTATGTCCATCTGTTAACTGGTGCAATCAGAAAGTGACAGAGCCACAGCAATGTTTATTCATTACAGAGAACATGCTCCTGGTTATGACAATAAATCTAAGGGTGCCTCAGCAGCTGAAGTGTAGACATGCCCTTTGGGATCCTACTGGACCAGGGTGGAAGCATCCACTAGGAGCACRGCTGGAAATTACTAATAACAAGGCCTCCAGCTTTAGGGGGTCATGATCAGTAATGTTGCTGACTTGTTTCTAAGAAATATAGTGGGGTTTTTTAATCCCTCAATTCCTGGATAAAACCAGTAATGGGAACTGCAAATTGGTTTTGCTTTGGTCTCATTACTTGAAGTAAAGGAAAATTCTATATTAAATTTGAAGTGCAGGACACACAGTCTCCATCTTTAAGACATCATTACTGGTCATGAAATGCCATCTTAGGGATGTTTTGCTAAACAGTATAAAAAATATTCACATTGTCAGGCCAGTCTCCTCAAAGATATTCACAAAATAAAGTTTCAATACTTAAACTGTGTAGATCTTAAAAGCAGATAGGAGCTTTGAGCATTACGGAAATACATATGATAATCTTCCAAGTTGAGATATGGAGGTGTGAAATATGTATGCAAGAGATGGAGATGGAGGGGACAGTCATTACTATTCCTCATATTTCCATTTTATACATTTCTGAAAATGAGGACTAGAAACTACTGTCACTTACCTAAATTGTAAGATGGAGGTCTGGTCTGCTTCCTATCTACAAGTGGGCTACAGATCTTAAGGTATTATAAAAATTCTCACTGGATTCCTTTAGAATTAGTTATTCCATTAGAAAAAAACTATTTGCACATTTAGAGTTTGAGGGAATCATCAGTCGAGTGACATAAAAAATACAGATTCTCTTCTCTTCCTAATCAGGCTTGTGTGGGTTTTAGCTGATCACTGAATTTCTCTGCCATACACTTCTTATTTGGAGAACGGAAATATACCAACTTGTTACCTTGGAGGTTAGTTCATAGGGTATCAACAGGTCATGGAACGTTTCTCAGGGATYAATATTTCAGATATCTTGGTATTTCATGAAGTGATTCAGATTGGTTAAGTAAGCACTTTCCACCACAAAATTCATTTCCCCGGTAAAACTGACAGCAACAACGCAGATTAGAGCCCTAAAGTTCAAAAGGACATGTGGTCTTGGCCTGCTTCACTTGAAAAGAGGCTTGCTCTCTAGCAAAAATAGCCCATCTCATTGTCTTCTTGGTCCACAGATGCTATGAAAGCACCCTGATAGACACATCAGATCTCAACAACTCAGCAACTGAACTGGCAATCCTCCCCCTGACCCTTGAAAATTCAGCATAAAGATATCATATAGGAAGAAAGATAATATTGATAGTGACATTTCTGTGACTCCCTTCTCCTTCCTTGATCAAGTATGAGGGCGTTTCATTTGAATTGCAAGTAGTCACCCTTTGGCTTGAATATTCTCCAGAGCAATGCTTTCTCTTCAAGGATCATTGTAGTGGAATAGGCTGAGAGGAGAAGCATAGAAACACCCATCTTAGTCAGAGTTCCTTAAATTGTTAGAAAATTTACGACAGTTTCTAGATTGGACCTGAATACCCAAAACTCTGTGCAGATATCTCCTTTAATTTGCTTTTAAGGATGAAAAAGCACAAATAAAGCAATAATGAATTCTGTATATTGTTTCAGGCTGTCATTTACATGGTGTTCTCGGTAAGGTTCTCTTTACATTATTTTAGATTGCGATATTTATATTTATAACCCTGATTTCCTGGGCACAATCTCTGAGGATACACTTGACCTAGAATACATGTCTTAGAAGCGAGGTTTTGAACATTTAACTGCTATCACATAGGTTGACTAAATTAGCATAAGCAGAATAAAAAGGCCAAATGTGAGTTCCAAAGGCAATTGTGTTTTGAACCCAGGGAAGCATCTGGTAAAATGTTTTTAACAATCTTTGCATTTTAACTAAATAAGTAAGTGTTTACAAGGCACAAGAGAAGGAAAATAAAAATCTGGCTGCTTCCCAGATTAGCAGCCAGCTCAAATTGGTGAAGACAAAATAAAAATAACTTTCAGCCTCTTATAGTACTTTTGCATTCCTCTGAATATTTCACAGTCTCAAAACTGTCCTTGTCAGAATTTCTCAACTTCCTGCTTGGGTTTTCTCTGTTTGTCTTTATTTTCTGTTATCCTTTATATAAAATTCACAACATGCTAGCAAAAAAGTTATTTTGCTACACTACCAGTGCATTTATATGTCTGGACTAGCATAATTTTCCTTTAGAATTTCATTGGTGCAACTCAGTTCTTAGCCAGTCCAGTAAGCCTATTTTGGTGGGAGAGTTGGTATCTCATTTACTCAGAGCAGATCCAGATATTTCGGTGGTTAAAGTGTTGATCTTTCTGCACAGTAATCCTACTCTTAAAATTAGATTTATACCTTGCACTGAGGAAGGCTATCACAAGACGCTTGAGCAAAATGGTAGTTCAATAGGCCAAGGGGGAATTACTTTTAGCTGAAAGAGAGTAGTTTTAGACTGGATATTAGGAAGTAATTCTTTCCTGTGTGAGTGGTGAGGGAGGCACTGGTACAGGTTGCTCAGAGGCTGTCTCTTGTGAATGAGTGTTTTAAGGTCATTTAAAGAATCATAGTGTGGTCTGGGAGAGGAGGGGAAAGGAAGAGCCATCACACTGCCCCATCCCTGGAGGTGTCCAAGGCCAGGTTGGATAGGGTTTGGAGCAACCTGGTCTAGAGGAACRTGTCCCTGCCCATGGCATGGGGATTTGAACCAGATGATCTTTAGGATCCCTTCCAACCAAACCGTTCTAGGATTCCATGACACTGTGATATCAGCTGAGCAATATGGAGTTGAAGTGCTTAGCCAGACAAGTTTACTGGCGCATCAGCCAAGGAACGTACGCTGTAGTGTCTCCTGTCTGTGAGCAGAAAGACATTCTCATGTAAGATCATGCTAGAAGAGCAGGCACAGACCTTGGGATGTGGCTTACTAATGTTTTTCAACAGTAAATATAACTCAAAGCTAAGTAAAATGAATCTGTATCTATACAGCCCCTGCCAGCCCTGCCAGATGACTACAAAGGAGCCCATCCTCCACTGTATTTTATAACTATTCGTTCTATAGGTTTATTTGTGTGTCTGTGTGTGCATATCGGGAGATATTTCACTGTGTATTGAAGTGGAAGGAAGAGTTCTTTGTTTGGAGGTGTTGGGTTTTAATTAATGTAATGAGCCTCTATTGTAGACTGCTATTGCCTGTGACATGATAGACATTTCCCTATACAAGGAAAAAGAAAATGCAGATAAGAGAGACAGACTAGGGATCTGCTATAGATAATTAGATCACTTTTCCAGGGAATTGAACATACATATGTGCATGTGTGTGTGCGTAATTGTATGTAGGAGCTGTCCTGGCTACTTTAGTGTGTGTCCTAGAACATCTTCTTCGCTTTGATGTTTAAGAAGCAAAAATTAAAAATGGTCAGCTGTACCAATAACTGAGCCTCCACTAGTACAGTTTCCTACTTCCTTGTCTCCTCAGAGAATGAAGGTAGCTTCCACAGGAGCATTCCTTCCAGTGAGAGAAGATCCATGAACACATCAGTCAGTGTTCATATCCATGAAAGTTTTTGTGGAGTCTGCACCTCAGGCAGACTTCAGTGAATCCCATATACCTCTGGGTGGAGGACAAGGACTGAATACAAGCTCTGAATATTTTCCTTCTTGCAGCTCCTCCTTTCTGCTGGAAAAGCAGTTTTAGCTACTTATAGGCAAGTTTTTCTTGGAGATTCTCTGACACAGACAACTGTAACACTAGAAGAAGATTTTAAGATAACCGTCTTTCAAAATAAAACCTGACACTAATCCTAAAGATAGGTTTACAGAAAAAGAAAAATCCTGACTTCCTCCCACAACTGCCTTGACTGCTAATCTACCATAGAATATGTAGTTCATGCTCTCCATAGTCTAAATCTTGTCAGCTGAAAATTCACCAAATACTTAAATTACACTAGAAATGAAAGTATGAAAGTTCCAACAGAATAGGAGATATAGAGAGAAAAAGTGAAGTCAGAAGTAACATCATTTATTTTATCTTCTTGGGATTTTGTTGGTTAGTGACATTCACATTTGATTCCATTAATTTTTATGTATACATATATTAATTTATATGCTTATGCAAAGGAATTTGATTTGTGTATATATATGATCATAGTACGAAAGGCCCGATTCCACAGCACAATGAAAGCTGCAAAGTTATTTCATGATCCATCCAAGAATGACAGAATAGGGTTAAAGATATTGTGCTACACCTGTGATTTTATTGTAGCCATCCTGAAATGCCTGTTAACCTTGTCTGTTAAATCACATTTCAAAATTTCTGTATGGAAGTGTTTCTGAAACAGCATAATTTCCATTTTCCATTTAGCTTCCTCAGAGGGGAGGTTGACTGCATATATCTGCTTCCCAAATTATTCTTTTTCAAAAGGAGGCCGTGGGCAGTCAGAGCACATAATGGGAGTTGTGTAATGGGAGTTATGAGGGCTAAAAAGAACCTCTAAACAAATTATACCTTTTAAAAAACCCACAGAAAAAAATAACCCAAACAACAAAGAAACAAAAGCCATTAGTCTCATTAATTTCATAGCATTCCTGAAATAACTGACAGTAGCAAAGGGACCAGCACTGACAAAGTATGGCTCTGATAAGGAGCCTAAAAGGCACGTTGCAGAGAGACATGGAAAATTAATTTACCTCTTTCTTCTTTGCAAGGAGTGTGAAGCTGCACTCTCTGCACCTGTGGCTAATTACTACAGCCCTAAATTGAGGTTATGGGGAGGAATAAGGAAAAATATGCCCAAGAGAAGAGTCTGGACTGCAGAAAAGAGAGGACGTATATATGAATGGATGGATGGATGGATGGATGGATGGATGGATGGATAGATAGATAGATAGATAGATAGATAGATAGATAGATAGATAGATAGATAGATAGACACATACATACATAAAACATACATACACACATTGCCTGACTGACTGACAAATCTAGGAAAAGACACAGATGGAAATTCAGGCCTTTGTGAAGTGTATTGTATTTAAATGAAAAGGTTTCGACAGCAGGGGGGTTGCAGGGGTGAATTCTATGGGAAGACAAGCTTCTTTTTCAGCTGGCTCCAAAATGGACTTGCCACTCTTCAGAACTGAGCAAATGAGCAATGTTGGTGATGCCTCTGTGATAACATATGGAAAAAAGGGCTAAAATGCTATTCAGTGAGAGAAGGAGATGAGAAAAATGTGAGAGAAACAGCCCTGCAGACACCAAGGTCAGTGAGAGAGAGGAGGAGGTACTCCAAGCACCAGAGCTAAGATTCCTCTGCAGCCCMCACTGAAGACCATGGTGAGGCAGCTGTGCCCCTGCAGCACATGGAGGTCAGTGGTGGAGCAGAGTTCCATCTGCAGCCCATGAAGGCCCATGGTGGAACAGGCTTCTGGCAGAAACTGTGGCTTATCGAGAGGAGCCCACAGGATCAGGTCTGCTTGAAGGGTCATTGAGARACTACAACACACACTTGAGCTGTCTCTTCCTCAAGGACTGCAGCCCATGGAATAAAGCACTCTGAACCAGTTCTTGAATCCAATGGGAAGAACCCACCTTGGAGAGGTCCATGCTGATCTGACTTTGCCCTGTGGTGGGGACACCATGTGGGAGCAGGGGAACAGCGTGCAGAAGGAGGAGCAGCAGAGGTGAAATGTTATGGGCCGACTACAACTCCCATCCATCCCCCTGCACTGCACAGGGAGGAAGCAGTGGAAAGGTCATGAGGGAAGTTGAGCCTGTGAGGAAGGGAGGAGCAGGTACCTGGTGATTTTAAATTTATTTATGACCATCCTATTTTTGTATTAATTATCTAGAAATTAAATAAGTTTCACCAAGAAAAGTCTGTTTTGCCTGTGAAGGTACATGGTGAGTGATCTCCCTGCCTGTATCTTGACTCATGAGTTTTTACTGTGTTTTCTCCCATCTTGATGTGGAGGAGTGAAATAGCATCTTGGTGGGCTCATGGTGGTAAACCATGGTCAATCCACAACCTCATGGCAATTAAAACCTTGCAATTTGGCTTCAGAGGCCCTGTCTTAGTGGACAGGGAAGAAATGACCTGAGGGCTAAATTGTCTCCTTCAGCTGACTCACTGGAAAAGGCAGGTAGGCAGGGGGTCCCGACTTCCCTACCCCTCTGAAGACAGCCTCCACGAAGAGAAGGTCTGTGCCCCCTTAGTCCCTGTTTCCCATATATACAAAGCAATCACAGAGAATGTCTGCACTGCTACATATCAAGAGTACGTTCTACAAGCAGCCTGGCAGCTCTCAAAGGGTTATTGCTTCTTACCTTACCTGGAGTTTGGGTATGTTTAAAGACTTTTTTTTGTAGTTTCTGCCTTGCAGCAGGTGTCATGGATAGAGCCAAGGATGAGAGTGCTCCAGAAGGGTCACACAATTTGGTAAAACTTGAATTTCACTGAAAGACCATTTTGTCCATAACCAGCAGTAGAAGGTGGGTACTGAGGGAAAACCAAAAGGACAAAGCAAGCATGGAGCTGTCTTTCCTCCAGCTACCGATGATCTGCAGCTCAGGAAATGCCAGAGCCAGAGTAGGTTTCTGTACATCTAGGAATCATCAAGGTTCCCTTTATAGCCAACAAAAATAATTAGGCTTTTCTAAGGCCTAATTATCTCGCCATACGGCAGCTATTTGAAATCAGTCAAATTAATCATTCCCTAGGAGGACTTATTTCTTTCCTGTGACTGTGAGGAAGAGAAGGTGAAAACAAGCTTGCATGCAGATGTTGGCCCTGGAGATGAGTGAAAGTGAGGTGAGATGACTCCTGTAGCTGTAGGTGTGCAGGCAGCAGCGTGGAGATAAACCTTCTTGGAACCTAAAATGTTTAAATCAGAGCAGAGCTTRCAGTATAATGATTTCCAATGGTCTTCCTACACAGATGCAAAAACATAAGGAATATTTTAAAGACATCCTTGCACTGAGTACCTCAGAGAAAAACTAATAAAAAATGGCATGTATTGTCTACAGAAAATATATAAAATATCTGTTTCTATAAAGTAGGTGGGAAATGAATAGAAAATTGGCAGAGTACCCTGTGAGGAGTACACAACTGTGCTATTCCCTGCACTTGCATGGGGGGCATGACAGGGATCTGTGTTTCATAATTCATCTGAGACTTTATCTGCTGTCATGGCAGAGAAGACATCAGACATCTTCAAACTCTCCTGTTCCATTAGTAGTTCCTCTGATCAGCACTAGTTTCCCTTCACTCCCTCCCTCCTTTTCTCTGTGTACTTCATGAGAATTAAAGAGTAAAATTCCTTCTTCCTTAGCTCTGAGCTGCAGGAGAGCTCACTTTCCCAACCAAAGGATGCACAGTATGGGGGTATGCTCTGCTGATCTTTTCCTTTTGAATGGCTTTTGAAAGCTGATGTGATTTGAGTAGAATTTCGCTCTAGGACTTTTCAGGATCTGCTGTCTGGTGAGTTTTATTCTTGGGTGATTAGAAAACAAATATTTGGAGCCAGGTGGCTTGTTGCAGAAAAAAATGTTCATATAAATGAGGAAAAAGAGCAATTATTTTAAAGTTTGCCTTCTCTCCTGTGGCTAATTCACCCAATTATAAGCTGATGACTGTTTGCTTGGTTCAGGAAATGGGTCAATGAAAGGTTTCCTACAGGCATGAAGAAAAACTTGCACTTACTTTAGATAAAGAAAAACAAGCAAAAAAAAATTGTTCCACCAGAAATTGTCAACAGAGGAAGTCCAGACAGTTCAGCATTCCTGGCCTCCAGAGAAAATAAGCTCTTGAAGTTTGAAACTACCCTTAAAATGTGTGTTTGGGAAATGCCTAAAGCTCTGGATTCCCAACCCACATTTGAACTTTTAGGTAGTTGCAATGTGGGAATAATGTGATAACAAATTAAGTATCTGCATTCTTGTTGGACAGTGTATGTGGGATTCAATTAACTGAAGTGAGACTTTTGTTTGCCGTCAGCTTTGATGGCAAAGCAAGACTAACTTGATTAGTCCAGAGGCAAATGCCACACTGAGGTGTGTGAATAGGATGAGTGGCTTTGAGTTGAATGCTTGTTATTATTTTCTTGGTTTCATTCAAACCTAAAAAATCCAAGACAATAAGAAAGAACAAAAAAAAAATTAAAGGAATATTTCTCTGGCATGCTTTTAAAAGCTTGGCTAGTTTTCAAGTGAATGCAACAATAATGCAAGCCCATAAGAGCTGAACAGAGAAGGGACTAAATGTGAAGTGGCTCAGAAACAATACACTCCCTCCCTATGATTTCAGCTGCCACCTTTGCTGCCCCCTGTACGAGCTCTCACTCTGCAAAGGTCATTCACAAGTTTGTCTCAAATATATTCACCTCTGTAAAAGTCATGTGTACAGAGTTAAACTCTTGTAGTTCATTAAAGCACACCAAGGTGAAGATAACTGTAATTGTACATAATTAACTTCTTTTTCCCTGTTCCTTAATAGTTGAGATTATGGATGTTGTTTCCACAGTTTGCAGTAATGAGGCCTGAACTCTCACTTTCTTAAAAAATGGGCTATAATGAGGCAGCTGCTAGATGGATGCAAAAAAGTTCTTCGGAATATCTGTGTCTGTGCCAATAATTCCACCTTCCAGTGAAGGCAGGAGGTTTCTTCTCCGCAGCTATGCTTTTCAGGTGGCTAGACCCAAGTAGATCCAAGTTGGTCATGATAAAGCATCATAGAAGTGGGTAGTTCAAGCAGCTGGATTTACTTAAAATTGCTGAAATGTACTGCATACACATAAATGTGTCAAGAAGTCATAACAAAACCCCATAGCTACTATGAGAAAATGAGTAAAGAAAGAACTGAAGATGTTGTTGTGTGTTGTATCATTATTTTGAGTTCCATCTAGACTACATCTGTTGGAATAGAGCAAAGCACAGACATTTTTTATTGCTTCTAAGAGCAGGCATATCAGTGTGCCTGTCTCTTGTGATTCAAGCACCATTGCTATCACAGGGTACCTGCTCCAGAGCAGTAGAAATTTTGGGGGGCTACTCTGAGCTCACTGACTGGCCAATTTAGATAGCTTGGCTTCTTCCTGATCCTCCTCAAGGTCTTTTTAGTCAAAACAAGATCATGAAACATTTAATTTGACAATTATTACTTTTAAATATTCATAAGAAATATAATATTAAGGACACACCTCCTGAAGAATTCAAGCCTGGCTGAACCTCTTGTTGTATGCATGTGAAAGCCAAGGTAGGGGCACCAGGCAGAGCTGTGGTATGTTTTGCACAGATTCTTTTTGTGACTAGAAGAAATTAACTTCCTGTCTTCTGGAAGAGCAGATGGGGCAGCTGGAGTTGTGTCCTTCCCTAATGAGATCACCTTGTGGTATCCAGATAGGAGATCGCTCTGACCAAAGGAGTTCGTTTAAACACCACTAAAACCATAGCATACTTTGCTGTGTCATTGGTGGGCTTCCAACGCACAAAGGTCTTTTGGTCAGCACAGAACCTAAACCACAACATAGTCTGGAATCTGGGCATAGGAAGTTAAGTAAAAACCCTAAGGCTCCCATGATTTATGCTGGCAAACAAATGAATTACTGCAATACAAATAAAGCCTAATTTGCCTTCGACCCAACCCCAAGCGAGCTACGCCAAATGCCATGATGAAATGAGGATGGAATCAAGGAATCAAGCTACTGAAATTATCTCTCTGTCTGTATTGAAACATTTTCTATGTGACTGTATTCTCCTACTCTGTTTTCTTATTATCACTCTTTTAGTGCTATCTTATTATCTAGCTCATTAAGAAGTATTTCCCCTTCATTGTAAAACCAGCACTCACATGCCCAATAGCTTTTGCATTGCAATAATACTAAAAAAGGACAGTTAGAAAAAATGCATGAAATAATATCACTTTTTTTTTTCTCTCATGAGCAGAAGACTGTTTAAATGAGTGAAATTATATTGTCCAGATTAGAAAATGTAGGTTCTAAGCAGTGGAGAGCAGGATGGGTTCATACTAGAGTAGGCATGTAAACTGAAAAATTATTAATCCTAAGAGCTGACTCTAACAACAACAGAAAACAAACAAAAAAAAAATTCTACTTCTAAAGTTGTTTGTTTATGGGATTGTCTGTAAGATTTCAAAACCTTTTCAAATAACTTCTGCAAATAAAGTTCCAGAGAATTCTGGTAAGGATGATTTTACAGGCAGCTATTTTGTTTTAGCACATAACTATATGTAATTTGTCTAAATATTTTGTTAATTATTTATATTCTTAACATACTGCAGTGTGTGCATTCCTTTTTAGTATTTTCCCATTCATCCTTTAAATAGGACAGAAAAAGTTATGTCTGGGTTCCTCTTGCAGATAAAGTCCTTTTGTACATGATAATTTAATTCCCTTGGCTTAAAACACATCAAGTTACAAACTATGTGCATTCTTCAGAGAACACATAAACGCCCACATGCAGAATATATYAGATGCAATTACTTTAAAGTAATCCTGTAATTTTTCCTGAGCAATGACAGATTTTTATTTTAAAAAACCCAATGAAAAACCAACAATACCAAACAAAACTGTGTCCAGGAAACATTTTGATAAGCGCTTTAAGTTGATTACTTTTTATATCCGGTGTCCTGTTTGGCTGATAAGCTCCCAATCTCTATCCTTTCACATTGTTTTATCTTTCTGTTCTGAAGTCATCTACTCAATGTCATCTTACAGTTGCCAGCATGATGGTGGTGGTGGAGGGGGAGCAGAGAGAAAACGTGAGGGTGGCACAGTCCAGCACCGAGTCAGAGGTTAGGGGTCAGTCTGCCCACACAGATAACTGCTACACTCTCAGGAATTAAATTTGTTAATCTTTGGAATGCTGTTCATCTTTCATCAATCATATAAGCTATAACAGAGCCTTTGATCTCAATGCAGTGTAGCCAGAAACCTGCTGCTTCTTTAGGCTCTGATTTATGGATTTGAGTTGTCAAGAGGAGTGCCCTCCCTCCTTCTCTTAAACCTGTCTCCTAACAGTATCCAACTCCATTTGCAAAGAAGTGGGATGATTTCATGGCTAAGTCATTGTGCTGGTGTTTCAGCAGTCTGGATTTGGTGCACAGCCCTTGGCAAACGCTGCCTGCCACTATCAGCAGAAAGGTGATTCTGTTGATTGACAGGAGTCTATTCACTGCTGATCTCTGCTGGAAAGTATCTGGARTGCTTTGTTTGGTAGGGTCACCTCTATCAACTTGGCTCTGACAAAAGCATGCTATTCCCAAAAGAGGATCGAGACCTGTGCTGGTTTACATCAATTCCAAAATGCATGGCTTCCTTAATGCACAATTGGAATTGTTTGCTGGTCTGTATTTTGTCTGTATTGTAAATGTATGATATGAAATCATGGTGAAATTAAATCACAGGACCTCAAACACCACTGGCACTCCAAAATATAGTCATTATTTTATGGATTGATGTGGATTATTGACACAGTCAAAAATGCAGTTAAATTGGATAGCTAGTAAAAAAGGAAAAAAGGGGAAAAAAAACCCAACCAAACTCATTGCATGTGCACCTATGCTACAAAATCCCTGCAGATATTATCTTGCWACAGCGTCACTGGCTTCTGAGCAACTCAAAACTTCAAAGGGACCACACACCCAGCTCCCCAGAAAGCAGTCACAGCACAAAGCTAGACAGAGTTCAAGAAGCATTTGCACAATGCTCTCAGGTACATGGTGTGATTCTGAGGGCCATTCTGTGCTGGGCCAGGTGTTGGAGTTGATGATTGGTGTTGGCCCCTTCCAACAGAGTAGCTTCTATCATTCTGTAATTCTGTAATTCCAGCCCCATCACTGATTCTGCTTTTTTGAAATGTGCAGTTCACCATGCACAGGGCACGATGAGAGGGTCGAAAAGATTATGTGATTGGAGAGGGAGAGAAGGTAGCTTAGAAATTTGAGAAAAGGAAAAGTAGTACAGAGACGTGTGACAGCACCCAATGAACTGAGCTGGTGCCTTTCAGCATGGATGCTGAGATGGAAAATGATCTGAGACTGACTCAACTCATCAGCTTCTGACACCCATAGGATGCTCCACTCCTTCTTGTGCACTGTCTGCCATGAACCTTCAGCCTTGTTTCCTGTTCCACCAGAGGCAAACTCTATATTCCAAACTTTGCCCCCTAACTGTGAGCTTTTCTTATTATGGATTTTCTTTCCAGTCTTTCCTGTATAGATAGAAGTGCTGTTCCTCTAAGACTGAATCTTGATATTTAATTCCATATTTTTAACTATCTTCTTTAAAGAGTGACTTCTTTGATCATATTCAGCAGCTACAACAAATAGAGGTCCTTCCTAGAACACTGGTTCATGGAAAATATATATGTGTGCAGTCTCTTACATTTTCAGGTAATGTAATCAATATTAATCGTTGTACTGCAAAGTAGGATTTATTCTTCACTATGAATGGAATGGAATRGAATATGAGTTTCAGTAAATCTTCTCTATTTCAGTACAATACAACAAAAGCCAAATTAAACTACAGCTTTCAGAATTTCTGCAGATGGTATAAAGGGAATATATAAAAACTTAGAAAAAAAAAGTCAGTTTCAAAAGTGTCAAAACATAATTCAACATATTTAGAGCATCCTTGTAGAATAACAGATAAAGAGAAAACATAATTGATTCATGAGACACAGCTGGGATCATCAGGTTTATACTTTGCTCTGACACCATTTCTCTGAGTGACTTCTGGTGAAACCAGTCCATTTCCCCATGACCCAGTTTCCCAGTCATAAAACAAGGAGCAGATGTGTGCCTACAGTACCCAGCAGTTGAGAAGATCATTTCTACAGAGGCATAAGAGTCCTGTAAGGTTGGCAGTGAGTTTTTTGCAGTTTGCGTGAATTGAGGGAAGACAAGATAACGTGAAGAACAGAGGTGTTGAAAATCCTTTTTGAGGGCTGATTATATTCTGCTTTTTATGTTTATAGCACCTTCAAATTTGGAAGAATCTAAGGGATAGATTGATTTAAAAAAATATATCTGAAGTATATTCATTAGTTGGGAAAAAAAGTTTCCAAATGTTCAGATGTACTGGCTTAATATGTCTTTTACTGAATCAGTAACCTAAACCCATGTGCTTGTAATATGCTTATTTCTCATCTCTATTTTCTACTACAGTCTTTCTCAAATAATCATTCACTATGAAATTATTGATCCTCATGAGACTAAGGTAAAATCCAAGATGGGAAACTAGGAGTTGCTGTAGTAAAGAACGTCAAAGGACAAAGAAAGGGAAAAACAATAGAAAAAATAAAGAGAAAAAAAATCAAAGAGAAAGATGAAGTATAAAAAAGTTGTGATTTTGGAGGTGAAAATGCCATTTTGAAAAATGGTGTAATTGATAAGATATAATTGCTATTTGTTGGGATAATKATTTACTTTTCATCCTTACATAAGGCTTTCATTGGCAACAGGGGATGACTGACTTTCAGTGGCAGGGTGGTTAGTGTCAGTGTTATGTCACCATGGTTCACAGACCCCAGCCCAGTTCACAGACCCTTCCCTAAAAAACAGTTTAAAATTGCTGACAAATTGTAATAAGTTCTGTGAAACAATGACATTTATTAAATTCTACCAGTTTCCTCTTTAGAAGGAGAAGATCCTGAATAAAATAATCAAAATTGTGTCTGGGGAAAAAAATCTCGTAGAATGATTTGGGTTGGAAGGGATTTAAAGATCACCAGTTTTCAATCCCCAGCCCTGCCTATTTTGAAACAAACATTACCCTTTTTTTATTTTCTGAAATTTCCATTTGCTCCTTTTCCATACCACCCAGGCACTTCTCATGTAAATTTCAACTCCAGGAAAAGTAGAGATAGTAGTGTCTTCATGGAAATAACAGAAAGCAATGCTTAAATCTCTTCCTGCAGCAGCCTCCTTGTTAGATGGTGGGAAATTCACTCACTCTCTCTCCTGGTACATTATTACATGTTAAATGATCAGAGGTGAAGCCTAGGCAATTACATCCAGAAAAGATTCAGGCACCAAATACCTTACATTGAATTTTAGTGCTGACATCCTTTGGAGCCATTCAGAAATGAAATYAATTGACATGTTGAGACTGCACAAAGTGGAGTGGCACAGGGAGTCCTGACTTGGAAAAGTGCATGGAACTGGAGGTTTCTAGGACTGTTTCAACACTGTGGCCTACCCACAGCAATAAGTTTRTTTCATACATACAGTGAAGCCAGGAATGCATCCATGTGACTCACAGGACCGGAGAAGAAACTGGAATGAGGGCTACTTGCTCCTGGCAGGGTTCTCAGGCAGGGTTCTCATGTCTCTGAGTCACGATTTACTTCTGGCCATCTGGAATTTCATGTCATGGAATCATGTAGAGCTATAAAACCACAGAATTCCTGAACTGGAAGGGGTCCATGAGAATCATTGAGTTCAACTCCTGGCCCTGAAGAGGACAGCCCCAGGAATCACACCATGTTTTCTTCCTGCCTGTTGGTGTACTTTCAGCAGGGAGATAGAGCACAGCCTAGTCTATACTCAGGCCCCCCCACTGATCTGTGAATGGTGTTTTCAACAAGGGAAGTAATTTAAATCCCAAGTCTCCTGCTTRCTGAACCAGGCTAAAGTTGGACATCACCCTTGCTTATCTACTTGTCCACAGCAAAGAAATAACAGAGGTGTTAAAGTGTTGGAGACAGTTTTGGCACCAAATTTCAGTATCACATTGGCCAAAGCCAGCAGTGATATGTCCAAGAGCCAGGAGTTGAAATCTTACAGCAGACTTTCTTTTTGGCTCATGCAAGCCTCTTCTGGCCCAAAGTTGTGGATTTTGTTATTATGGATTGAGTTATGCCTGGCATGACTTGAGATTTTATTTTCCTGTAAGACATTTAAGATAGATAGAAGCTTTGAAAAGCCAATAGCCAAAAAATAGTAAAATAAGTAGTTAATTCTTCTTTTAAAATTTATATTATTAGTGGTACTCTGTCTTATTATGCTGTTTATTTTTTTACTTCAGTCCAAGTAGTCACTGAGTGAAAGTACTGAATGATGCATAAAACCAGAGGAATTCTGCTGGAAAGCAAGGGTTTATCCAGTGGGGGGAATATAAAGACAAAAGTTGGTCCTTCCCTGTGTTGGATACACTCCAGAATTATTGTTGGAAGGAGAATGGGTCATTTCCTTTAAGCTTAATGGCATGCAGCTAGAGAAGTGCCTGACTAAATACGGTGATGAGGCAAGCTCTGTTGTAGGAGATTGAGTAAACGCAAAMCCAAAGCAAAGCTCTGGGAGGTTAGAAAAATCTTAGAAAAATCCAGCGATTAAGAAAATTATTACCAGGAAAGAAGTACTGTCAATACATTAGTCTTGAAAGCTGGAACAGAAAGGGAGATGGGAGATGTGTTCCTCTTCTATCAAATGTATTAAAAGGGATTASTATTGTGAACTGTGGTTGTAAACARTCTTGTCCTCTAACACAAATCTGCAGACTTGTGGAAGCTAAACTGAAATGGCAGCAGGCTTGTTATTACTTGTGAGTAAAAAGTTCTTGTAATACTGCCCTTAAAGAAGCATGAAATATAAAGGAGCACACAGTGACGACTTGCTCTGGGCTGGAGTGGAGTGGGCAGCACTAATCTGTGTTTAAGTGCTGAGTTAGGGACACTCACTGATCAACTCTGTTGCATGACTCTCAGGAGGCTCAAGCTGATCTCAGCTGGTTAACAGCCACACTAAAATTGGAGTGTGGGCCAGTGTAAAATGCTCTTCATTGCTTCTAGCAAGACAAATTATGGGGTTTTTTTCTTGATTTGCAAGTGATTTTTGATGACGAGAAGTATCTGAGGCTGACAGAACTGAGACTTTCTTGCATCAAGATTCATCTGGCAGAAGGTGAGGGCAGGTTGACAAGGAAGTATAAAGGGAATAGGGAATATTTTGAATCACTATTTGCAAAATTAGTATAAAGAATAAAGCTTCTTATAACAGAAAGTGATGGCCTCTAGGGAGAATTTTTTGCAGTGTGGTCCTACTTTACCCTGTTTGCCCTCATATGTTAACAGGGAGATCCCCTGTGWGATACTAAACTTCTTATGCTGGCTTTGTGATAACTGAAAGTATTTCTCCCTCTTGCCTCTTCTGAGAATGTTTTTTATAGAAATTAAATACTCCTAGAAAGAAAAGTGCCTTTAATTAAGTCAGGATCTGGCCATGAGTTTGAAAATTGAATTTTAAAATTTTGACATGCAACAGATGTAATTGAAGTGTTAACATACTTTCATGGGGTTGAGGGTTCTAGTGTTGTTACAGTTTTCGGTAAGTACTACTTATACGAGGAACGGCATTTACAAAACAATATGTTATTTTGACTTCTCAGACCACAATAATTATTAAATGTCACTAGACCTTATGAGAGCCAAAGAGGAGTTCTGAAAATCACCCTCTTCAGGTATCCAAGTCTGACCTGTGTATGTCAAGCTATCAAAGTTCATCATTGTTTTGAAAATGCAGCCTCCTGTAAAGCAAGTCATAGTCTTAAATTCCCACTTTTTATCACTCACTAAATTGCATGCTTTGTAGGAGAGGCAGGATGTAGCAAGACTAAAGCTAAACTCTTCCTACTCCTCAAACATGGTGAGAGAGAATTAAACTGAAATCAGTTGTTCATTCATTGAACCACAGGAACACATTCAGCCTTGGGGGACTTTTTTCCCCTGACTGTAGCCACATGAAATTTAAGTATCTTATCTAGTCAGAGGAGATAGAGAAATATAACTCCATAGGACAGTATCTCATGTTGGACAGAGCTGGTTGTCTGTATGTAGCTATCTCTCTCCATTAGCCAGTTTGGATTAGATTATTTCTCTGATAAGTATTTCTAAAGACCTTGGATGTGTTGACTTGAGATGCTGCTGAGGGAGTAACATAAACTACCAGGCATAAGATTTGCCTCCCCTAATTTCAGATATTTGCGGTGTAGGTAGCATTATGTAAGCTGGTTGACTGAATCCCTCCAGAGTGAGTCAAGAAAATCTTAAATTTGTTTTAAGATTAAGTGATCCTGCTTCTGGAGATGTGTTTCCTCTACATGAAGTCAGGGAAGTACAAAAGAAGCTAACTCATATTGGCTAACTCAGATGAAGATATCTACACATTGTGGAAGTTTGTGTTTAGGCAAATATTCTTCCTCTGGAGCCATATCTATATCCTCTAGATAACAGACTACGAGACCCCCTCTACTTTCAAATGCAGAACTTAAATAACTTTCAAACTATCCTTGTTTTGGTGGTTCCATAAAGCTGTTATCCCTCATGCAAAGGCTTTATCATGGAATTTTAAATTAATGCTATTAGTTCAATAGATTGTGACATATCCTCATACAGCCTGTGTCTGTACTGGAGTACATGTAAGCACACAGTGCCCAATACACAAGCCTAGCTGTGGTTTAACATACAAATGATGTGAATTCTGCAGGTCACCAATTTGTAAAGAGCAATTTAACCAGGGCATTATTTAGCAATGAGAAATATTTTGAAGATGGGTAACCAGTGTCTCAGAGACCTTTCTTCACTGCTATCGCGCCAGTTTGAATGAAGAGTTGTGGTACTTCTTGTACATGGCCCGAAGTACAAAACAGGAAAAGTGCAGATGGTATCTTAGTGCAGAATAGATTTTCCTGCAACTGTCCCAAGCTCCAGAGGTAATGCCTAGGACAATTAAATAAATAAATAAATAAATAAATATCTAGAACATTTATTTAAAATCATGTCTAGTTGTTCTGCATGACAAAGTTGCCAGGTAGTCACCAGTCACCAAGGCACTTGCTCTCACCACCATAACAATGGTGAAAAGCCACAAGAATGCTGGTTTTAGTGTAGTCTGTAGAAAACCACTTTCACTTGTGGCGAACTTTTGGCTCCACAAAAGTGATCTAGCCATTGCTGAGGTCAATAGGGCCAAGTTTTCACCTTATTTAACTCTTTCACTGTCCCTGCAAGTGTAAGACCCTAAATAAGTATTTTAATTACTGTTTGCTTAGGGCTTTGGAGGGGTTGTGTACCTGCAAAGGGCTCATTAACAGTAGCAAACATCAGAGCTGTGTCTTCACTCCTCAGCCCTGGAAGCACAGCTGCTCTTCTTTCTCATCCGTCAGCTGTAGTCTTTCCAGCATCATCTGGGTCAGCTGAGTTGTTCAGCAGCTGTACTTCCATCTAATAAAATTCATGCTCCTGTGGCAGACATTTATCAAAATCTTTCTGTCATCCTTATTTCAAGCTGCAAATACATTTTAATCTGGTTTTTCTTCTTAATGCTGTAATGGGAGAGCGGGATAAGATTAAAGTGAAACCCCAAACTATGTAGAAAAGGGGCACAAGCAAATAAAATTCKGTGGCAAGGGGTAATAATTGCAGTAGTTAAATGTATTTCTAGAAGAGCTTCAATTTTACGTATTAAATCTGGGCATTAATATACTCCCCTTCGGCCATGTTCCTGAGTCCTGGGAGCATGGCTGCTTGCAGGAGGTGCACAGGAAGCCCTTAGCTGGAGCAGGACTCATGAGAGCTGTACAGGGTTCCAGCATTTCCCCCAGCTGCACAGGGTACCAGCATTTCCCCCAGCACCTCCTTCTCTTCTGATTCTACAAAGGGTCTCATTGGGTGTTTGAGTGAAAAGTGCTGGGTTGAAGATGGCAGAGTAAAAGAGAAAGAGAGAAAGAGCTTGCCAAGCTCAAGGGAGTGTATAAATATATTATAAAGCTCTGGAACATTCAATAATTAATCCTAAGCAAAGTCTCCCTTTATATATATTTTTTTTTCCTGTGGAAAGAACAACAAAACAAAGGCTTTGGAATTCCCTCCCCCCACTAAACTCAGTCACTAAAGCAAAAGGGTGTTTGTTTTAAACCTTGAATACATAAAATTGTCTTCTATTCACTCACATATCATAGAAAGGTTTGAGTTGGAGTGGGCCCCACAGATCATCTATTTCCAAGCCCCCACCATGGCCTGGGACACCTTCCACTGTACCAGGTTGCTCAAACTCCATCCAACCTGGCCTTGAACACTGCCAGGGATGAGGCTGCCACAGCTTCTCTGGACAGCCTATTYCAGCACCTCACCAGCCTCACAATAAGGAATTCTTCCTAATACCCAGCCTGAACCTTCACTCTTTCTGTTTAAAGCCATTCCCCCTTATCCTATTACTCCATGCCTTTSTCAAAAGTCTCTCTCCTGCTCTCTTGCATATGTCCTGCTTCTCCTTGGAAACTTTTCTCAATCCATAATAAGAGATCAGTTTGCCTCCTACTTTCAGTTTTCCCTCACACAGAGCTGTACAGGTTTTAATCAGGATTTCTGGAGCAATCCCAAACACTGCTTGTCCTTGATTCCCCATGCAGTTCAGCCTCCTGCAGTGGCTCTYGCTTTTAGCCACACATGCATCAGGTGATGTCTGTATCAACCTTTTTTGCTGCTGAACCACCTGGGTTGTCTTATTTTCTGTTCTCTGTCTTGAGCTTTGTCTACTTCATTTAACTACAGGGTGATAACACTGCAGGATAAGTCTTATTGTAGCTGCTCCCAAGACAGATCCAGACAAGCCAATGTGGTTATGTGACACTGGGAAGTTTGTCAGCCGTGATGGTGCAGAGAGATACTGGAATTCAGCATCCCTAGGCTGGCACTGACTCCTCTTCTGCAGGTCCATGCTGCCTATAAGGAAATGCAGGCTTGGGAATTTAGTTGGTTTTGTAGAGACTTTTCTTGTGCTGAAATATAGCAATCCCTTCCCAGGAACCTCCTCTGAATTTTTTCCTATGTTGTGTCCCAATAMCATGTTTGGAAACATGTATCTGCAGAAAAAGTCACTGAAAGTTTAATTAAAAATACAGATAAAGTAGCAGCTCTGTGAAATGTCAGCACTCTCTCCTGAAAATAATCTCCTTTTAACATTGGTCATGTTTATCATTTCCTTCACACTAGAAAAATGCCCTGAACTGGGTCCCTCTTACATTCATCAATGAGAATAAAACATAACCCCTGACCTGAAAAAAAGACAATTTTTGCAGGCTGAATAACTAAAAGGCAAAATAGTCAGAAACAAGCGGAAAAAGGAATGTTTTCAAATGTCATGTTAGATTTACAACGCTGGTACTTCTCATTCTTGCTCAGTCTTTGTTGAATCTGCCTTCCTTTTGTTTGTCCAGGGGTATGTTCTATTGTGTGTACTCAGATGATCCAGGGTTTGGAGGGAAGGCTGAAACTAATGGAGTTATTTTAAGACACAAATTCATGACAGTTAATGGAAAAGGAGGCCCAGGCTTCAGTTATTACTCAGTTTTGTTGTTGAGATGGCCCTGTTGTRTGGCTGTGTCTATGTCACATTTGCTAAATAAAAGTTTCTACATTTGAAGTGTTTTAAATACAATAATGCCCAAAGAAATTTAAAAAGACCAAAACAAAACAAAAAAAACCCCAAATCAGATTAAAATAACAGAAATAAAATTGAGTAAGTTAGAATAAATACAATGAAATTAATATAAAATAAAATAAGATAAAATCAATACAGAACAGCCTGTTATTGCTGTCCAACACTCAGAGCAGGAGTTACCATTCTTCTCTTCCATTTCAAATTAGCTGGTATCAATAGAAACATAATGATATTCAGTATCCCATTAGAGATAATAAAACGAATACCTTTTTATTTTACTCACACAGCATGAATTTATACATAAAGTTTGCTAATAACCAAAGATTTTTTTTCCTCTTAGTGATGTTAGCACTGAATATAGTCATTAACTTTATTTTCAGAAAATGGAAAAATAAGTTGAGGATAAGCTGATGCATTGCTTCATTCAGAACTAAGCATAGCACAATGGTTATTATTATTACCTGAGATATTACCAAAGCTGATTTTTCTGGAAGATCCTGTAGTGTAATGATCCCGAGTTTGCAGGGTTTACACCCTTTCACTCACCCTCCCAGCTATAAAACGTCTCTAATGACTCTTAGAGTTAATTTTGTGAAGTGTTTAGTGTCATATACCTTGGTATTTAGTGATGAGAAGCCCTAATAAAAAAAAGGGGTAATAGGAACAGAACACAGGGCTTCAAATAATTTCAGAGAAAAAATAAAAAGTATTGCTATTGCTTTACAACTTATCCTTCAGGAAATAAATGCAGTTGAAAAAATGTAAATCTCTGAGTTGAAAATTCAACCTTATTAAATATGATTATGTCAGACTGAGAGTATTGGTTTTTTTTCTCACAGTGATAGCATGGTTAGCCCTGTGAAATGTGCAGCATTGATCAAAAAGTCTTTTCTATATCATGTAATGTTACAAGTAGCATCTTGACTCCACTAATTATTCAGGGCAGAAAAATAAGGAATTGTCAAAAATAAGCATAGGCAGAGTAATGCGTAATGCTTGCTTTTACCAAGTCTTTTAGGGATTAGGGATTGTCATTTTAGGTGTGTCTTTTTCTGAGTACATTGACTGTACTGAATAAATAATAAAATTATTACAAAGACCAAGCATCTAAAACATGAGGGAGAGAGAAATAACAAGGAAAGAAAAGGAGGGATTGTTTTGTTACTCAGTTAGATTTGTTATGGAATTGTGAACTTTTAGCAGTTTTCTATATACAAAGTGAAGTGTAAATCTTTGATTTAGGCCACCAAAGGATTATTTTCCTAGTCCTGTGTATTCAGCTGAGTGAATGAGCAAAATCAATGAGTGAATGTTTGTGAAATTCCRTTTGTACCTAATGAGAGACAAGGTTCATCATGTCTGAGAAAGAGCAGAGAATGTAGACTCCAAAACACAATGGGGAAAAGGCAGAATTATGTTCTGCTCTGCTTCATACCCAGCCTTTATCACTGCACGATCTGAGTGCTTTCCAGCAGAGCATTTAAGCACTATGACTAACAACTGTCACATCAAGAACTGTTCTCCCTATCACTTTTTCCCATCATCACTCCCCTTGAAAAGTGGGAGCATTTGATGTGCAGGAGACAGTTTAATTTTGGTAGGTTTAGGGAGAGGGTGTTGTGTCTTTCCTTCTTTCCTTCTTTCCTTCTTTCCTTCTTTCCTTCCTTTTTTCTTTGTCTTATGCACATCCAGCTCTCTGTTTAAGTTGGAAACAGTTTATAAGATCTGTAGTAGTCCTGCAGAAGTTTTTTTAAACTCTCATATAGTCAGTAGGTCCTAAAGTTAAAAGATTTCTCTGTGAACTTTGACGGAAAATGACCRATCTTGAGTCCTATCCAGGACTCTMTGGAGCAGTGCTAACCACAGATTGAATCTCAGAAGTGTTATATACTGAAAATCCTATTGGTGATGTTGTGCATGGAATCTGAGGAGACTCTGAGGATGGGTCCAAGCTTTGATGTTCGTACTCAGTCCTAAAGTCCCATACCAGTAAGGAGTTTTGCTGCAGGAGGAACAGACTGAGGATTTCACAATTTGGCTTTGCTAGTAATAACACTGATAAAACTCAAAGGTTTGTAGATGCTGATTCTGTTATACTGTGTTCTCTGCAGATGACAGTGCTGATGTTGATTTGAATTGCATTTGCATTCATGAATTTCTATCTCATTTAAAGGCTCAGATAACTGGGAGCAGGACCAGTACATCTGGGTTTTAGATTTTCCCTGAAAAATGGTTGTTGAGATTTCTGTTATTGATTTTCAAAAGAGAACTAAATATATTCAGTCAGACTGTAAAAGATAAAATTATCAATTCCAGTGATTTTTTAGCCTTCTTTTATTTCAGAATTAACATCTTGAATTGGACATACTCCCCTCTAAGAGATGTCACCTGTTTGAATTTCACTTGATTTCTCTCAGTTTCCTTTTGCAGATCTGTTAGAATTTTTTTACTGACCCCATTGGGGTTTTTGCACTGGTTTTGAAAATCAGTTAACTGTCTAAATTAAGAGTTGTTCAGAGATTTCACAGGCAAGAGATTCACTGTAATGATTCCTTGAAATTTCTGCTGTATTTATTTTTTTTTTTAATTTGTACCTCCAAAGTGATGCCTTCATAYGAAGACCTGAGCTTTCAGATATGTATAAAAGCAAATTTGAAAATATTACTCCAGTGCAGCCTTTTAGTATCCCTTTGATATTTTCAGGAGAGCGATCAATGATTTTAGAATAGTCAGAGTTTTAGAATATTCCAAATACTGCAGGTATTTGGATCAKTTATAAAGAGGAGGTTGCAGCTTCCCCTCTCCTTTTCCAGGACTGTCAGGAAGGTTTGGGAATGAGTAAGGCAGAAAGAGTAGGTGATGGTATTGACACAGAAAAAAAGGCACGTGCTGGATGCAGGCAGGACCCCAGGGTATATCCCATTGTTCTGGTCCTCCAACTCCTTCCAGGGTATGTGGCTTAACTCAGTATTACTGATAGCAGATTTAAAATGTGTTACAGTGAAGAATGGAAAATTAATTGCCATACTGCATGATGAAGACCCAGGACTGGTGGAGGGAAGAAGGATGAATAGTGAGCTGGCAGATAGTAAGCTAGAGAAGCATGGAATTATTTCTCGCTGGGCATTTTGGTTGGAGGGGGAAAGGTGGCTACACCAGCTGGCAGCTTTTTGTGATTTAGTCCCAGCTGGTTCTTCTAGTGAGGCTCCCAAAGAGACTAGAAAGCTGGCCCTGCTCACTCGAAACTGTTGTGAGTTGGCTGATATGCTCAAAGTCAAAAGAAGCTGTTCAAAAAGCAAAATWTTGGAGGCTAACACAGAAAATTTTAATAACTTCCAGGCTAAATCTCACAGCTTTGGCAGCTCAGCTCATCAGTTCTGGAGTTCTTGAGATTGGTATTCTTCCTGCCCTGGAAAAGCTTAAATACATATTGCTGTGCACTGAATAAAGCCCTACAAACATTATACCATGTATAGACTTAAAAGTGTCTGTAAGTCTTTGTAGAAATGATGTTTTGAAATATAATGTTTTTAACAGAGGTGCCAGAAGTTCAAATGAGATAATTTATTTATATGTTTATATTGACAAAAAAATGGAAGAAAAAAAATGCATTTGAAATCATATTTTTCCACTATTTCAATTCCTGTCCATGATAAGGGCATTGATCCTAGATGATCTTTAAGATCCCTTCCAACCCAAACCATCTTATGATTTTGTTATTATTTTTTATGTAGAATTCTTCTATCCATGATTGTGTCCTATTCTTGTGATACCGATGTAGTAGAATCAGGGCTCATTCTCCTTTGAAAAAGTAGTAACCGTGTCTCATTGCCTGTGTGGTTACCACTCAACTAGCACCTTTCCAGCTTGTTTCCTGTCACTTCCAGTTCACTTTTAGTCCCTCTTGCTTCTGTCCAAGCTGCCGCGAATAAAACCATCATCATTTCTATCTAGTAGCGGCTATCCCCTTTCTTCTCCCTCCTTTTTTCACCTTTATAATCATCTGCAGGACCCAGTTGCTTTGCACTGATTTGAAGCACATTGTTCATGAGCCCACATAACCCTCGCTGGCAGCATCTCAAGTCAGCTCATGTTATTTCATGTGTGCTGTCTCTTCCACCTTGTTCCACTCTCATCTCAGAGCAAGCTTCAAGCACTGCATCTCCCTCTCCTCTTTCATTTGTTTGCTTTCAGGTTTGTTGCTCCCCAGGAGCAATCATCCTCCCTCTTAGCAATCCTCCCCCACAGACCCTGTTGATGTGGTAATAATTCACTAGTGCAAAAGGTGACTATATTTTATTGTAATATATGTTATATCTATTATATATTGTATTATTAATAACAAGAAACAAAAATCAAAATGTGCAATTATGTACTCAAATATTATATATGTTACAAATTGAAGATTAAAAAATGCTAAGGATGAGAGCATAATTAAATCAAACCTGTGATCTCTCATTTCCCTTACCCCTTCCTCTCCCATTTCTCCAAGAATCACTCAGCCGTGCTCTTTCAAGGCAAGGCAGAACTCTGGATAAGAGCAATACCAGTATGCATGGGRGAGATGCTGCAGGAGGGCAAGCAAAAACACAGTGTCAAGCCTTAAACTCTAGAATTTGGAAACTGATCTGTAAGGACACTTCTTTTTACATCCTAGGAAAATTCTGAGAGTGCCTTCTCACTTAAAGCACCCAAATTCCTGTTGAATAAGAGTCATTGCTTGTCCATCTGTTTGCTTTTTTTTAATTAGTAAGACTGACAAGAAGCTGCCTGCCACATTTTTTGTTGAAATCATTCTATTTATCATGGGTTGGCTGCAAAGCAACTCCCTGCTTCARTCAGATGGAGAGACCTGGCAGATGGGACATCTTTCAAGTCATTTTTACGTGTGTCTGTGAATATATGTGGTCAGAATAACCTTCACTGTGTCACTTTTATTTAAACACTTTTTTTTTCCACCTTTGACTGTAGTATATTGAAAATAATACAACTTAAAATATTCCACAAATACAAACTAATTTTCATAGCCTTGATGCCTTTTAAATATGTCATCAAAGTTTATTTTGCTAGCAATAAAACCATAAAATGTGATAATTTATGGAAGCAGCAGTGTCAGTGTATGAAATTAAGGAATATGTGGTGAATGGTATCAACAAGAGAACCAAGTTGTAGCAAACATCCCAATTTTTATTATTTGGAACCCTGTCAGGCTCTGCCCTAAGGCTCTGACACAGCAGCTGTAGCTACTTAGTAATGCTGAGAATGGCCAGTCTGCCCAGAGGCTTTCAGTTTAGATTCCCCTCTATTGGTAGATTTTTTTTTTTCCTTTATGCAAGACATTTGTTGCAATGAAGTTTTCCACTTGACTCTATCTAGTTTTGTGTCCTTGGTGAGGAACACAGGGTGATTTGCAATTGTGATCTTTCCCCATCCTCCTTTAGTGTCAGCCTAGACTTCTTTAAATCGCACACAGTCCTTCCAGGCTGCTGACAGAAGCAGAAGAATCCTTTGGATACCTAAGAAATACATGAATGTGATGTTGTAGGCATGTACATATTTACTCACAGTGCCTCAGCTGGTCTGTACGTATGTGTTCTATTAAAAGGAATAAACATAGTAATGACTTGTAAAATACATAGTAGGGATCGAAGCAGAACACCTTTTCCATTCAGAGCCAACTGTGAAAGAATGCAAACCCAAATCAGTTTATTTGGCTGAGCAGAAAGCTGATAGGTCATCTTTTTTTTTGTTTTCAATTGCAGATTTAGGTAAAAGTCACAGAGATAAAGATTGTATTACCTTGAGTTGCTGAGAAGAATCTCATTGCAGCTGACCTGGAAATCCCAGGGTGATTTGTCCCCTGGAAACTCAAAATCTTTTGTGCTCTTTTCACCTTGTAAAATAATACAGTATTTTACTTATGTGTGGTGGCTTATGGATGAAAGGAAAAAGAAAAAGCATTAGCATATCTCTTCATTCTTAAAAGTGTTTCCAATGGATCTATCCAAACTCTGTTTGCAGTATTTGAAACTCCTATAGCAGGTTCTACATACATTACATCAGTCCTTTTTTTGCTATGCTGTTCTTAAAAGATACTCATCACTGTCAAATTTGTTTAAACAAATCAAAACAAGGAAACAAAAATCTAATCAAATGAATTACTGAGGATAAGCTAAAGTAGATAAGGACTTTTTGCATAGTATACCTATTATGCCATATCAAAATAATTTATTCATACTTAGAGAGTTGTGTTTTTGTCTGAGCATTTTCCTTCTATCCAACAAGAAAAAAGGATCATATCTTACTACTTGGGAAACTTGATTTTGTCACAATGAATGAATGGAGTAACAGATTATTTTAAGATTACTAATAGATACAGGTAAAATAAAGAAGTAAAAAATTAAATTATATGTGTAYGCATATATATTTATACACTTGTGCGTACACATACACATATACACACATAGGATAAATATTTATTTGCTTTTTGCCTTCCAAACAAATAGTGGAGGGAAAAAAGAGTTGTACTTGAAATATTTCTGATAATATTTAAAACTCCATGACTGCTAACATCCAAAATTGTTGAGATTAGCTATGATGTTCGAGGAAAATTTTAGCTACGTTTACGTTGAGTCAAGGACTTTGCAGGTTCTCACATCATCCCATCTGTGGGGAGTCTGCAGAGGGGCGCAAGCAGCTGGGAGGAGACTTGGCTGGGGCAGCTGACTCCAGCTAGCTAAAAAGATGTGATGATGGTTTTCCCCAGGAAGTGATGGAGTCATCATCCCTAGAGGGACTTAAAAGACCTTTAGATGTGGCACTTGGGGACGTGGTCTAGTGGTGGGCTTGGCAGTGCTGGGTTAACCATTGGATTCAGCGATCTGACAAGTCCTTTTCAACCTAACAATTATATAATTCTAAACCTGGATTTGTTTGGGGTACCTCRGCCTGTAAGTATAATGGTATTATAAACCTGACATGACCTTTTTGCTTTCAAAAGTTCATTCTGTAAATGTAGCTTGAGATGCACTTTCTTCAAGACTACAAAAACAAGCTGAATGTAGCAGATACTTGTCATATTTCTAATCACCCCTTTTTAGAGATTAAACATGAAAATTGTATTATTTGAAAATGTGTTATCTGCTACAGTTAAACAATACATTTTGAAGATGTACTAATCTTTGTCGATGCTAAATGGATGATGATTAAAAAAAGTCATCAACACATCAGGCAGTTTTCTGGATAGATGTGTTTTTCTAGTGTGGGCTGAATCATTAAGTATAAACCATTCTGTATCCAAGGAGAAGAAAAAGGATGGGAATCATAATTTTTAGAGATGCAAAACAGTTGTGAATGAGAATCCACATGATCCTCTGCCTTCACTTTCCAAGGCAGTGTGGAGACATGGGGCAGTAATCTACCATGTGGGGAGTGGGAGGGCTGAGCATCTCTTCCCTAATCCTGTGGGACATGGGAGAACTCCAGCCAAGGCACCAGGACAGGCAACTGCTGCTGCACACAGCACAGGTGGGGTCAGAATGATGCACAAGCCCCTTGGCTTTTGCCCAGTGCAGAAGTCTCTCACCCATTGCAGGAGAATCAGGGACAGATCAGGAAAAGCTGTTTTCTTGGATTATTACCTGGATGTGTCTGGACGTCTAGGGTCAAGGACTTGGAGAAAACCCAGTTTAGTGCTGGGGAATGGATGGGCTGCCAGAGCTTCAGCAGCAGGAAGGACACGCTCAGTACCTCCCAACGACATCGTTCAGTGGCATAGCTGTCCACAGGGGACCTCACACTCTGCTAGATCTCTCCTTCAATTTTGTGTTATCCAGTAGCACAGCACTTACTCAGTAACTTCTGTGTCAATTTAAGAACCTTTGTGTGTTTTGCTTTTCAAATGAATGTGCTGTAGCTCAAACTTGAGTTTGAAGGGCTGCCATGAAATCTAGACATATTCTTTGAGGACATAATCATGCAACTGTTTCAGTATGAATTTGGAAGTTTCTGCTTCCAWACATGGGTTGGTACAATTTGTTTGGTTTTATTTGTTCTAAATAACTTCTTTACAACTTCCTGAAAGGAGGTTCAAACAAGATATCAGTTTCTTCTTCCAATAAACAAGCAATAGGACAAGAGGAAAAGTCCTTCATATGTGCCAGGAAATGTTTAGGTTGGATATTAAGAAAAGCTTCTTCACCAAAAGGTTTCTCAAGCACTGGAACAAGTCTGCCCAGGAAGTTGTTAAGTCACCAGCCCTGGTGGTCATTTAAATGATATGTATGTGTGGCACCTGGGGACATGTCTGAGAAGGGGCTTGGCACTTGGCAGGGATAGGTTAATGGGTGGACTTGGTCATCTTAAAGGTCTTYTCCAACTTAASTGTTCTWGGATTCTGTAAGATTAAAGATCAACTTACAGTCAGAAAGCTCTTCCTTCTGTCAATGCATATAACCTATGACCATGTCAGCTCTGCATCATCTACCAGTATACTAAACAGATTGGGAAACTCTGATTCCCCCCTCTGATTCCCACATATTTCTCTATCCTAGATTATCCTTTTAAGATAATTCCCAAAATCTTGTTTTAATTAATGTCTTTTTGGAACTGTGATTACTGGGAACAGTCCAGGGGAAAAAAACCTCATAAGTCCCATCAACTTGATGACTAAGCATACAAAGATTTTATTTACTTTCTTTCTTATAGAAACTTATAGTTTATACTATTTTTTTCCAGTTGGTTATCCACAGAGAAGCTTTAGATCTTGCTGGCCATAGCCTTTCCCTGTCTTTTAAGTATGGTCTGTTCAGTAAACCAGTATCTCTGGTTTCCATGCACCAGGATTTTGTTTTAGTTTGAATTAAAATGCACTTTTTATTAAACTAGTAGCTCTTAAAAAATACTGAAAGGGTCAGGATACCTGAGATGCTCCCTTTCTCCTTGTCTGCTGAATTTTATCCCTATTGAAACTGAGTGGGAGATGAGATTTAAAGGTTTTTAGTAACTGCTTAAATTTATTTAATTATGTTCAAATGAATGCTAAACTTCATTTCCTCTCCCAAAGATGATGAAATCAGGTTGTCGAGTCTACAACTTGGTTTGATGGTGGATAGCCTTGAGTATTTTTAATGCAAATAGTTTAGTATTACTCTGAGCCACAACCAACCTTATTAAAAAAAAATGTTTGCTGCCTATAGTGTCAGAAAAACAAACTGAGCTGGCCTCCTTATTGATAATTTGRAAGGGGTGGGGGGAGAAACAACAGAAGAAGACTTGCAACTTGCCATAAATTTCTCATTTGTGCTGTCTGAATGTTGCATTTCTTTTCCCTTCTACAAAAGTATAAGTGTGATCTGTTAAAACTTCACTCAAACTTCCTTTGAAACTTATTTATCTTTTGAGGAAGGCTTTTCTTAACAATAAAAATTTTATCCAGATGAAACATAGTTACATACATTCAACAAATTTACAAGGTCATACGGTTAACATGGATTTTACTACCAGAGGTCTTTCCGAGGGCCATACATTTTCTCCCTGATTATGTGATTTCCTCTTTGTCCAGCATGCTCCAGTCCATTCTTCCTTCTGGTCTCTCTGTAGCTCATTTCTCATGCTGTTGGACTGCTGTAGGAGTTCCCATTTTCAGTGGTATAAAGCCTGTCACAGGCCATGTGCTCAGTGCTTTCCTGCTCTATGGAGTGGCTGTTCACACTGGCACCTGAGTCTAGAGGGATGTCAGGGTTTTTTCTYCTCAGTGCATCCCAGTTTCTGCATAGCTAGAGTTTTCAGAAGAAAATCCCATCTTTGCTCACTCTGCAGCTAGTCCTTGCCTTCAGGCACAGAAGAACATACTTAGGATGATGCACCAGTTTCAGAAGACCAGGATAGACGCTATGGCTGGTCATCATTTTCAGTCTTCTCCTGCCTGTTGTGTGGCAGACGGTTTCACCAGCACATGCAGGACTTTTTGCTGGGTGTGCTTGGAGAGTGTAGATGCTGTGGTGGATCCAGTAGGGCATGTAGGTAGTGTAGAGTGGGGTTAAGGACTTTCCAATTTTAAAGATTCACACCTGGAGAAGACCATACCAGGTTTAGAGCAAAGAGGATGGTGTGTCCCTCATGTAACTATGGCAACAAGTCTGTATATTTTGGTTTMCACAAAACAGAGAGAGGTCTACAGCAGCTCTGCTAACTTGGCGTGGGGTCTGTTACCTTTTCTGACTCTAATTGCTGAATCATCACTCCTTGCTTGGGGACTGCTTCCATGCAAACCAAACAGATGGGCTGCTCTGGCATCCATCTGGAGACAGCTATCTCTTTTTTTCCTATAGAATATTGTCTGAAGAATCTTGCAATTTATTTTTCAGTTCTCACTTACTACTTTTTCATGCCTGACCATTTCTCTCTTCCTCATGCATTCAGCTTTACATCTGGAAAGAGCTGCCTGACATACACAATATCCAGCACCTCCACAAAAATAAAACGGAAGGCCAACTGCTAAAAGGGGGAGGATGCATACAAAATGAGCTCAGCATATTCTATATTGTAATTAAAGCTATTAAAGTACTTCTGAATCCAACACCAACATTCCATATCATTTGTAGCAGCTTCAGAGTCAGAAAAAAATTTGAGGCTTTACTTACAGTCGKCCAGGAAACAGCATCTTCTCAAGGCCATAAATACCTTATTGCCATCAACATGGTTTCCCTACTCTCAGTGTTTTCCTGAAGTGTATAAGCAAGGATCAATGCTGAGAAAAGTTGCATATCTTTAGTAGTCAGTGACTCCCATTGAACCAAGAGCCCTTGGGTCATGGCGGGATCTGTTTATTCCCTGATCATTAAACTGATAGCAACTGTCTCTTCTTCAAATTGGTGATTTTTCTTGTAGTGCTGGCCCTCCAGTCAAAAAAACCAAAACTAACAACCACAAAACAAATAGCAAAAAAACCTCCAAAACACGACGAGGGAAAAATAAAGATAATTAATCTCAATGGAAAGAAATATTGATTGCAAAACACACAAAAAAAAATTCCTTCCTGTGAGTCCTCATTATTCATAATTTAAATATTTGGATAGGAGTACATAAACAATTAATAATAGGAAGGTAAAAGATGAGAACTGTTGTGGCACTTTTTCACTGAACAGATCAGAAGATTAGATATTGTGCATCTTACTGTTCAATAGATATTAAATTCAACTCCATGCATGAAATGCAGACTTTCCATTAATGAACAATAAGACACAAGCCTCTAAAACATGACTTGAGTTATATATATATATATATATATATGATCTTATCAAAGAGTCATCCCTCTTTTTTTTTGCTGAGTCCAGTAGCAGGGTGTAGTCTCTGGTGGGTCCTAGTTATGTCGTTTTGCTTTGAAGATTTGATGGGGAAAGAATAGAGGGACGGGACCCTGTTTTCGGAAACCTCTTGTCCTGGACAGACTCAGGTCAGAGGGCTTTGATGGACAATAAAGATGAAAAACCTTACAGAATCAACTGAAAATTTCTTAAGTCCTTTTCCAGGTTCATCTCCCAGGACAAGGAAATCTCAATKTCCAGTCTTCTCAACTCCTAATACATCTTTCATAAGAAAAGTTAGTTAAAACTATAAAAACCATATTTTGTTCTGTTGGATTGTTCCACCCATTTTCTCTTCATCATTTGCCTGTTATAAATTCTGATATTTTAGAAATATTCACTTATATTTTTTCCATTCTAATTCTATCTTATTTATACTCTGTGCAGTGGCTAAATACWCCTTCTCCTCTTCTTTTTCACACATTTTGAACATTTGCTATTGATTAGCACACCTCTGTCCTTCATCAAGCAAAACTAAAAACTTCCTATAAAATTCACCAAGACCAAACTTAGTGCCTTAGTCATCACTTTYCCAAGTTATTCAGAGGCTGTTTCCTCACAGATCAGTCCTCCTACTTCTTTAAYTGTTGGAGCCAATGCCTCTGAAGTGCCTCCAGCTCTGTGTGATTATGAGGTGCTTCCACCAAGCACCTTTGCAGAGGTTGTGTCACCAGCACTGGGCACAAAGAAGAGGTTGTAACCACCTTGTGCAGAAACATGCTGGTGATTCTTCTCATGCTCTCTGGAATAAAGTCTTGATAGAATTTTGGGGGGAATTGGGTTTTGTTTGATTTTTTTCCCCCCTTTATGTATCAATTGTAAATATATGTTTAATTTAGACACAAGCACATTTTCAGCAGCTGTAACCTACCATCCAAGGTGATGATACTTCATTTCAGTGTTAGTTGTTTCGCTTCAACTGTCACTTGAGCTGTGGGATTAGAACTCTAGGTTGCCCTCAGCTTTCTGGTCATCATTTTGAGAACCTGGCTGAAGCACTTCACAGGGTGAAGATCACCACTTTCTGCCCCATGGTGATGCTTGTATCTGCTTGTCTGGTTTTTCCATAAATGATTGACCCACTATTTGACCTAGGTGACTAGTACAGATCATGTCTGAAATAAATACTTCATAAATTTCAAGGCCAGAAGGGAACACTATGCTCATCTAACCTGGCATCCTACAAGCAAAAGGCCATGGAGTCTGACAGGTAGCTTCCATCTTCCAGTTTAGCTGGAATATGTATTTTAGAAAATCTTGTATCAGAGATTTAGAGTCGCAGGAATTCTGCCATATCTCCAGTTAAGTTATCCCAATGACTAATTGCCCTAACTGTCCCCCCAAAAAAATTAAAATTAAAAAATTATGCAGCATATCCAGAGTCAATTAATTCAGCTTTAGAGTCCGGTCATTAGATCTTCTTGTTACTTGATCTATTAGATTGCTATAATAAATCTCTTACCCGTKTAAGCAACTGCACTTGCAAAAAAAATTACAAACTCAGAAGCTTAGATATATTGTCTGCAGATGTTTGTTAAGGAAGAAAAAGAAGATTTAAACTGAGGGCAAAAAAGTAACTATTARCTTGCTGATCTGTTTGTGGAAAATGCATTTTCTCTATAAGACTATTAAAAAGATTGGACAAACTGCTTATCATAAATAATTGGAGAAGACTGACTAATGGACCAAATTGCCTTTGGCATTTCTGTCTTCCTACTCCTTTTGGAAGATACTACTTCAGAACTTTGGGGGGGCTATTTATGGTGCTTTGTTGTTTTGGTTTTTTATTTTCCCTCAGATATAATTTGATTCAATGATGACTGTCCAGTGAAAGTGTTTTTGTTCTGAAAAGAAACTGTGAAAGAGAAAAAGAAAACAAATGTTAATTTCTGTTCGCATAAACTAACAGCATCCATGATAAGTAAATTGGAATAGAAAGTAATTCATAAGTACAGCAGGGGTCTGGTTTTCTGTCACTGTAGAATGTAATTAAAACGGAGCTTCCATAGACATCAATCTGGAGTAATCAGAACATTCCATCTGTTACTGCATCCATCTTGACTGGTTCCAGAACTGTGGTATCTAGCTTCTTCCAAGACAACTGTTTCTTGACTAAAGCAAGCTGCCCAAGCAGTGGCCATTTCAGTTCAAATGCAGGTTACACAAAAATTATCATTTACCTTGAGATGGATTGTCAGGGTCTTTCCTGCACTAAATAGGTTGAGTTTGTGCTGAGTGTGTTTTCTCATAGTGCACAGTTTCATAGTTTGCTCTAACACTGCAAAGCCCCTCATGTTTTGGCACAGAGCAGAAMTTTCAGCCTCTAAACCCCATGCCAGCATCCTGTGCACAGTCTGCCAAAAATGATTGCTTGAAGACCAGCAAAGTGATGCAGATGCTGATCCAACTTTGTGATTCCTTTGTGCAGGAGGGAGGATTGCTTTGGGTTCTCATCTCTAGTAGCTCAAACACATGCCTTACAGCCCTGGGTGGAAATATAAATATGTGCTCTACTAATCAGAATGCCTAATTAATTATGAGCCTCCATCCATTTGTGCACTGGGCAAAGAGGRCAAGAGTGAGCAGCCTGTCCTTAAGACCCCAGGATAGCACTTAAAATAGCAGGATAGAAACCCATCAGGAACTCAGGGAAAGGCTGAGGATTGCTGGAGAGGCTGGTGGCACAGAAGCCATCAAGATCATTTAGAGAACATAAAGACTCAGCTCTGGTGCTATAATAAGATTAGATGTCTGTAGTTTAGAAATACCTGCAGTGAATCATTAGCAATCCTTAGATAAAGCAGTGTTAATTTGATCCCATCATGTTTGCTGCCTTTCACCAGACCATGCAATTAGCATGGGATGAAGCACCTGGAAAGAATCTTTTATGAAAGCCTTATGAAAATTCTTAATGGATGGGATTTAAACCAAATGGATTATAAGCCTTTATTAGCATCTCACCTGTAAATCCTGATAACTTTCCTTCCTGTGAGTTTTCAGTGCAATATTTGCACACCCTGATTATAAATTTTGAGGAAATAGCTTATAACTGTGGTTAAAATGCAGCATTAAAGCAGTTAAACAGTCTCCTTATTAGCATTAGAACTAGAGACAAAACACATTATATTTGGCTAATAAATTTATTTTTTATGTAATGGAAATGCCATCAAAGCATAGTTAATCTGAATTGAATTAGATTATAATTGGAGCTCTTGTGCACAAGGAATGAAAATGATTCTTTATTGTTGCAAACTGACAATGCAGCATTTGTTACTCCCTCCTCACTGGCCTTCCAAGTGGCAGCTGTAATATAAGTGTGCTCATCTCGTGAGTTGTGCATATGATATGACTGTGTCTCTGAGCATGGAGCTCAGCAGAAAGACAGAGGAAAATGGATTGCTCTAGATGCAATTCATTATACCTCAACCTCACTCATTTAGAGGTAAATGTATGTGAGAAACAGACCTGTGCATAAGCAGACTTGCTTTTTGTCCTCGCTTCTGGCTGCATGTTTTAGTGTGAGTGATGTGAACCTGAGTTCTCAGGACTCAGAGGAAGAGTTAAAATCCTCTTTAACAATGTTAAAGAAAAACAAAAGTTATGGCAGCCACATGAAGACCTGTGTAACCCTATCACAGCCTTTTTGTACTTAAAGTGTATAAGAAAGATAAGAACAAAGGTTTTAGCAGGGACTGTTGCAATAGGACATGGTCTAAAGGTTTTTCTCTACAAGAGGGTAAATTTAGGTTAGATATAAAGAAAAAAGATTTTACAAAGAAGGTGGTAGTGCTCCGGCACAGGTTACCCAGAGAGATGGTAGATGTCCCATCCCTGGAAACATTCAAGGTCAGGCTGGAGGAGCAGCCTGATCTAGTTGAAGATTTCCCTACTCATTGCAGAGGGCGTGGACAAGATTTCCTTTAAAGGTCCAATGGTTTTCAGGCTGAGTGTCAAATATTGTATCCCAGGGTTTAACCATATACATCCACTTACTGACTGCTCACCCAAATAGCTGGAGTAATTCCCCTAAGAATTTGCATGTGAAATTTACCTCTCCAGCGAACATGGCAGGATAAAAGGATGCTCATGTCAGGACTTCTGTGTCTTTCCATCACCTGCAGGACATCAGGAAATATTTACACACAATTGTAATGTGCAAGGATCTGCTCTTGCACTACTGCACCAGTAGATTTGCTGGAGAGAGGGGATGCAGTGAGGGCAGGGATGGACAGTGCTTTGCTAAGAGGGAATTTTTTGCATGCATGTATGGTGAGGACAGGTATGTGTGTGCACCATCAGCCACGTGGCCCRAGGTCCTGTGTGAACTCTGGTCTCTGCTTTAGGAGGAGAACTGGTGGCAGCAGCAAGAGGAAACCCAAAGCAAATAGCAAAAAGGGTAGATGTCCCCATTCAGAAACAAGCACGCCTACCACAATGTCGTTTAAGAACATCATAAAGGAAACAGTGTGAGGATTGCTGTGCACTTACCCTGTCACTAATATAACTCTTCCTCTAGTGTGGATCTGAGGTCTGGGAAAAGAGGAGAGCTGCAAAAGTTATTCTCTTTTTTCCTTCTTTTCTTTTACTCTTGTTTCCCTATGCTAAACCAAAACAAATGAGCAAAATGCACTTCACCCACTCATAAAACCAATCAGTGCTGTAAACAAAGAGAAAGCAGGATATTAATAAAGTACAACTCAGCTGAGAGCAAAGGGAGCATCCTCTGTAAGTCTGTCTGATTTGTGTCATCTATCCCAAATTTACAATGTGGTAATTTCTTGTTGCTTATAAACCATTAAAATTTGCAGCACAGTGAGGAGCTAATGTAATTTTGCCCGCAAGTGGTATAATATCTTGGATCCGCAGGGAGACCAGCATACTCGTGTCTTATCATTGCCTTCTGTGGTAGGTAAAAGTGCCCAGTGCTACTGGGCTTAGGCCCAGTGTGAGTTAGTTGAAGTTCATTACTGACAACCTGGGGCTCAGTTCCACTTATCTGCAAGTTCTCATTTAGCTTGAATCATCACAGTATCAGAGCATCTTCCAGAAAAACATGTTAAGCAATCAGATTAGTATCCAGCACATCTGGTTTTATCTCTCTTTTCTCTTTGTCTCCCTAACAGCAGCACAGGGCAAAGGGGCACTTTACAAAGAAAGATGACATTGCTACCGAAAAAAAAAATACATCCCAAGCCAGCCTGGACAAATGTTATTAATGTTTCAAAGTCAAACACTGAAAAATATAGCAAATCCAAAATGAAGGTTTCCTGTGAAGTGTTTACTATCTATTATTTAGTATTCATTAAATATACAGGTTTTGTTGGTAGGGAGTTTTTTTACTCCTTAGTTGGTTTTATCTATATTGTTTTAATTTTTATATGTGTATATAATTATAAAAAACATACTATGCATGTGTATATAATTTTCACCTTTTTGTGGCTAATAGACTACAAGCAAATAATTTGATTTACCTATGTTCCTTTTAGAGGTGTTCAGCAGTTTTTCCGTTTGTCCTTGAGGAAAGTTAATTAACTGATATTTATATCTTTTGGTGAAGTAAGGGAGAGGCATTAGCTCCCATTTTCCCTTGCAGGGCTGGTGTTTCAAAGCATAATACYATATAATAGGGTTCATCCTTTCTACTTTTGTCAGTCCCTGTTTGCTCTTGCCATCACCAATCCCAACCCTCTTTCAGTTTTCTGCTTTATTTTGTTCCAGTTTGGCTTTTTCCCATTTTGCATTTTGGCCTTACAGCTTTGATGGTGTCATGTGGTCAAGATAACTCAGCTCCTGACTTCAACCTGGAGTAAATGGGGATAATTATTACAAAGGAAAGTTTGGCTTTACCCTGCAGCCCTGTTTTGGAAACAGTCAATTTATCCCGTGTCATGTTGAAAACCTACAAAGGAACAAAAACTGGAAAATTATAGAAAAAGTGAGATTAAAATAAGGGTTAAATCCTCCTTTTTCCCACTAAGAACAAAAGTTACATGAACTTTAACTGAAGCAGAATGGATCTGTGGAAAACTGTGCCATGCGAATCCTATCTCCAGCTTGCTCACATATCCACAAGCTGCACAGCTGCCCAAAGCAAGAGGATGGCCCAAAATCTCATGAAAACAAGTGCTCTACATGTCACCTTCCTGTTCACAGCCATTGTCCTGTGGCTGCACTTCTGGCTATAGGGCTCAAACTACTCAGCTGGAAAGTTTGTGCTGACAGACATAACTTAAATGTTCTCCAAAACCTTTAAAGAGAAATTAGGTCTCTAAAATRTATTTCAAATCCTTCCTGTTGAAAAGATTTGGAGTAAAAGAGTCATAAGAAAGCCTGGGTGGTCAACCTGAAGCATATGAAAGGAAAGGTGCACTGGTAAGGAGAAGGGCAGAGCATCATGTTGTATGTCTCTTTTGCTCCTCAGAGATAAATCAATACTAACAGAGAAGAAACCCAGCCACTTTAACCTTAGTTTGGTCCAGCCACTGAAAAGCTAGGCATTCTTTCTGGGAATGGCTGAGCCCTAGTTTGGTACTGGCCACAACCATAAACAGTGCCTGTGCCTGGAAGAATCTTTGGCAGGAAGCTTCAACTTAGTGATGATTCTGTCCCTGGAACTTCCTGCAGCACAGAGTTTACCATCCAATGCATACTTCTGACAAAACACATTTTGTGTATTTTGTGGGACTTAGGTCAGACAGAACTGCTCATGTGGTAGCAGCCCTGCACCTGAAGCCCTGTGGGGTTGCACCAAAAAGGATGTTAAGATGGACTAGTTCAGTGAGCATTAGCAAAACAAGTCTCATACATCCCTTTGATAAGTGGGAAGGTCTGAGAAACCTCAAACCTCTCTGTGGCCTTCATTTCTCAGTGTCTCCATTTAACTGCCCACACACACTACTACTGTCTTGTCTAATTCAGAGTGTAAATTCTTCAGGGCAGGGACTGTCTCTCACTGTTTGTTTGCATGGTGAGGTCCTGATCCTGATTGGCAGCTCCAAGTACACTACAAATCTATTTTAATATAACCCTAAATTGAAAATTCTGTATCCCGGAGCCTTAGGGAATGTGGGACTGTATTCGGGGAGAGCAAAAGCTCTAAAAAAATACTGAAAGGTCATTGCAGACAATGTACTGAATATGAACTGTGAATGTGGAGCTGATGGCTAAGAGACAAGGCTAATTTTGCTCCTGGTCAAATTTAAACAGGACAATGGAGGCATCATTAACCATGTATTATTTTACTGAGGGAAGCTGGCGTGAGTCTCTATTTCTCGTGCTTATCCTTTCAAAAAATTGTGAGAAAATACAAAGGATATCAGAAAGAGACAAAAATTTTTTAAAGGCTAGAAACCTCACCAAACTCCAGTTGCTTAAATGAGGCATCCAAGTGAGAGTCATATTTGCCCTAGAATAGTTGAATAGATACTGAGAGAGACAGACACCTTCAGGGCATATTTACTTTTGAAATTAGCTAAATTGTCATCTGGAGGAGACTCCACTGATTAAGTAGGGATGCTCAGGCAAGTAGGTACAGGTAGTTGCCCGAGTTTGTCAATCTATCTACCCCAAGAAAGAATAATTTTGACACTGAGTGTATTTAGCTTGTGGAAAGACAGTTAAGAGGAGACTTGCTGACACTGTAAGCACCTACACAGGAAGACAGGTTTCTGTAGGACGGGGCTCTTTCATCCCTCAGACAAAGGTATAACAAGATCCACTCACTGGAAGTCAAAGCCAGACAGATTCAACCTAAAGATAAGGTGCAAATTTTAGCAGGAAGAGTAATGAACCTTGGGAACAATTTACAAGGGAGGTGTTATATTTTCCATGACTTGGAGGCTCTAAATCAAGATGTGTCTCTCTAAAAGATATACTCTAGTTTAGCCATTAGTCATGAAGTTACAGAAATTGCTATGTGATGTGTAAGTTAAACTAGATGGTCATAAAAGCACTGTCTAGTAATAAAATGCACTAATCTAAGTAATAATACCTAATATTCCATCATAACAAATTGATTTTGCATATGCTGTACCAGCTCAAAGTTACTCAGTTAAAATTCCCAGCACTTGTATTGTCTGATGCAAGTGGACAAGGTACTTGGCTTCCTCTGCACCCCAACAACAGGTATATATATGTATTCATGCCTCCTACAGACTGTTTATAGCCCAATCCATCATCTCCTGAACTCATCATTTCTCAGTGTGAAAGCTGCAATATTGTCCATTCGTGTATAAATACATACATACCTTCATACATACCTCCATCAGCAGTGCCTTATGGAGTTTTTTAAGGAGCACATTTAGGATCCTGGGAATGTTTTTTCAGAATTGAGGTCCTGGAGAAACTGCCTGTTTCACAGAGGTGCTGTAATTCTTCTGAACTGCACTCTCCACTCTTGAGGGAGCCTGTGAAGGCAACTAGCTAAAAGAGGGAAAGACTAAAGGTGAGGAACATGGTTTCTTGAGTTTTTTCAGTTGACATGGCTAAAGGAGTCCTAGGAATTACTTGCCTTCTTTTTCCCCTTCTACTGCTGCAAGATCTTTAGATGGATTTCATTGTACAGTGTCATGGTTTAACCACAACTGACAACTCAGCCTCACTCAGCTCCCCACTCACACCCCAGCAGGAATGGGGGAGAGAATCAGAAGGGCAAAAGTGAGAAAATCCATGAGTTGAGGTAAAGACAGCTTCATAGAGAAAGCAAAAGCTGTGCAAACAATCAAAATCAGCCAAGGAATTAATTCCCCACTTCCCACAGGCAGAACGCTCTTCGGCCATCTCCAGAACAGCGGAGCTCCATCGTATTATAACAGTGACTTGGAAAGACAAATGCCATCATTCCAGATGTCCTCTCTTTCTTATTTCCCCAGCTCCATATGCTGAGCGTGATGCCATGTGGTCTGGGATATCCCTTGGATCACCTGGGGTCAGCTGTCCCAACTACATCTGCTCCCAACTCCTCGTGCACCCCCCAGCCCCCTCGCTGGTGGACGGGGATTGAGGAGCAGAAAAGGCCTTGGCTCTGTGTGAGCACTGCTCAGCAGTAACAAACCCATCCCTGAGTTAGCAAAGCTGTTTCCAGCACAAATCCATAACACAGTCTCAGTCTCCTTTACTTTGAAGAAAACTCCATCCCAGCCAAAACCAGTACACCCAGGTGGTTGCAGAGAAACCTGAAATGTCCACTGTAGTTAAGAGGAGTTGGTGTTTACTCTGGAAGGAACCTGTTCTGGGAGGATTGCGTGGTGCAGTGCTCAGCACTGAGGCTGTCAAAGTACATTTGTCTGTGATATGAGGGCCTAAACTTCATTTTGCTATGCATGCAGGACAGCTGTCAATCATACATGCCTGAAAGGTGTGCAAGGTGTTCAGATAGGAAGAAGCCAGTGCCAGCTACTAAATGAGAACAGGATTTCAAGTGCCAGGATACTCTGAATATTCATTACTGCGGTTTGGGATTTGGTTTTGTTTTTTAAGAAAATGATGAATTTGAGGAAAATTGAGCAAATAATTGCCGTCTGTGACAGCTGCAATTAATGTGCTAATAAGGTAAGGTCTCTGAAGCTCTTCTTTTCCAGTAACTAAGAAATTTCAGATACTTACCCTACTGCTGCATGTTGTCAGTGATCAGTCTGTAGGAAAAATAGTTATTTGGGGAGCACAAACACTCTGAAAATGAAAACTAAACCACAAAGAAAAGTTTCCTGACGATGCCTATTATTAATCCAGAAGGACACTAAGGGAAGGAAGCTCTTAGGGTTAATTCACTAATCTGAATACCGGGAGACCTGGACTTCATGACAGCTTCTTAAGCGTATCCATCTAACCTTGGTGAGCCAAATCAACCTCTTTTTGCCCTCAGTTCCTGTGAATAGCAGTTGTTTTCCTCTACCCTGTTGTGCCCTCTCTGTAGTCTGAGTTCAGTTGTGCTGTCCATCATTGCTCTGAGGCTGTATATTACCCAGGCCTCTTCAATCTCAGATGTTGCACATTGCATTTATGAAAAAACTATAGGAAAGGGTGCTGCCATCCATGCAAATGGAAACTTAAACTCTACAACTAGCAGAAAATGCGCTTGGGTTTACACTCCTGGAAGAAAAAAAGCTTCTCTCCATGGAGAGAGTGAAAACAATTAGCAGTCACCATCATTTTCATCTCTATATCACAAAAGTACTTTGTGAAGGCTGATAAGTACCATTAACCCCATTTTCCAGATGGGTGGGAAACGGCATCATGCAGCTGCAAAGTGAGTTGCTCAAGGCCATAGAGTAACTCAGCAGAAGTTATGCAAATAGAAACCAGGTCTCCTGATGCCAAGCCTTATTCCTTGGCCCATACAGATCCTACACAGGAGACCTGACCTAATTCCAACATCCGTGAAAGTGGCATCTTCCTTTGCAACAAGCCTAAGCAGGTATATGGAATGGATGAATGACCTCGCTTTTCCAGTGCTCACCATTCTTGTGCAATAATTGCTCTGCAGACATTTTTGTGAGCTTGATGAATGTTTTATTTACATGGAAATGTCTCAGCTAACACCCACAGTAAACACAAGGCTGTAGTCAAAATGTTAGTGCATCTATTATCACACAGAGTGGGCTGAAAGATGTGACTGCGTCTGCTGTGAGCAGCCTTGCTCTATTAGCGCTGTGGTGCTTCGCTGTCCATAGGGGAGTCAAGCCATAGGGGAGACAGGCCATGCACTCTCACATGGTGAGCCATGATTTATGGGCTCTCACCCCCTGAGGCTGCTCATTTCTCTAGTGTATATTTGAAACCAATTTTGAACTATGACTGCAACTAACACTCTGAGAAGGATACCCACTGGTGGGGTGGTGCRCAGTAAATTGGGTATCTGGGTTTGGCAGCGATCCGGAGATGTTGGAAATACCTGGTGTGCAGGTTCCTGATGCAGACTTTGCTCTGCCAGAGACATATTATGATCATTACAATGGTGGGCAGGGAGCCGAGGAGCTGTTTCTAGTCCTGGCTTTACTGTCATGTCTGCATGAATCACGTATGGTTGGATCCACCCTGCTTAATTCAGGTGTTTCACTGAAAAGCCTGATTTCATAGTCTCAGGGCTCTTCTGCAATTGATAGATCCATAAGATCTCAGTCTCCCATTGGAGCTGCCTTTGTATGTTGACTGACAAAAAAAAAAAAACCTCATTACATTCATGGTTAATCTGCTCCTTACGGCTAATTGGTTTGGTGGAGTTCCAGTTTTCAATGTTTCACTTTTTGACTGCAGAGTATAAGATTATCAGGTCTCTTATTAAGTGTAAGGATCATCTACCAGTTTCACAAGCTAAATACTCACAAACTAAGGTCACTGGGACTATGATCTTTTGGGGATTTCTTTGTGTTCTGCACAAGAAATGGATATAATGGATATAAATGGATTTAAAATGGATATAATGATGTTATACCTAATTCAGGGGAGAGCAGCAGCACAAAGTGAAGGCTGCATTACTGATCTATTTGCTCTACCCCAGATTTTATAGCCTGATTCATATTAGCAATGTTTCTGTAGGATACCAGAGGCCAATAGTAGCTTGTTCAATGATGACCAATGCCGCATGCTTCAAGTGGCCAAAAGGCCCTCAAAGTGTTTAGGATTAAAGGCATAGTGGTTTGCTGCATTGGCAAATATCCTCAAGAGATAGATGTACAGAAAGCTGCTCATAAAATACAAGTCCATGATGGATGGAAAGTGAAATGGAAATACTAAGTARAATATTATCATTTGTTATTACTACCAAAGTGTAATGTGGCCATTTTTTATAGCTGAATATGTCATTTTTAAAAATTCTTTTGCCTCCTTGCAACTTCGGGGAAGCTATAGCTGGTCTGCTAGCTGTGAATCTGTGCTGATGTATGTACAAGTCTGTGACTGTCTAAGTACAGGTACTGATTTGCATGAAAGAATGCAATGGAAGTCTTTTATATTTAATGTAGGAGATAAAGGGAGAGGCTGCTTTGTCAGCAGTTTGAAGTATTCTGGAATTTGGCTATTCAAGTCAATTTGTAAACCTATTTTCCAAGGCACAGAAAGCCCAAAACCATTCACAAATAAAGTATTACCTTGTCTTTTGATAGCTTGAGGTGGGGATAAGATGTGGGGATGGTCTAACATGATTTGGAAAAAATCCCTGCTAATGAAAAATCATCTATATGACTCATTTCTAGTCTGTCTGATTTTTATTTGTGGATTACATTTTTCACTGACTAATACCTATTTGTCTCACTCCTTATTTTAACACTATTAGCACATCCAGTAACTGTGCTGATATTTCAGAAAATACCCTCCTTTATAAAATTCTAGTGCTTAAGAATATCTTAGTATTTTAATATTGCAGTATTTGAGTAATATAATTTACCTCAGTATCAAAATGCATGGTCTCAGACTTTGCTTACCAGTTATAAATGTGTGTGGTGTGGAAGCACCTAAATTTGCTAGGAATAGGAGAGTGTGTACACAAAGGGAGGAGGGGGAGATGAAAAGGAAACCACTGGGTCAATCTTCTGAACAGTTTAAATGGTTATACACTAATGTAAGCTGTATGGGGAATAAGCCAGAGGAACTGGGAATCTTAATACATAATTAGAATTATGTCTTAATTGGCTTAGCAGAGGTTTGCTAGGCTAATTCATGTGACTGGAATATTGATGTAAAAAGGTATGGCTTGTCCTGAGAGGACAGTGGAAAAGAGAGAAGACATGGTTTATAGACCAAAGCATATCATTGGCTCTGAGACAGAATTCAGTGTGAGACTTGCAGAAACTATCTTGCTGAAGTAGAAATGAAGCCAACAGAATGATGGGATGGGCTGATGTAACCATCAGATAGGCAAGTCAGACAAATGCCTTGAATAGCTACTGGAATATTTCAAACCCCAGGGATTGTTTTCTGTGGGGCATAGTGACACCAAACTACAGCTGGAACAGAAACACTACAGGAAGAGCAAACTCCTTGGTTGCTCTGGAAGCTGCCTGTTATCTCTAAAAATTGGGATGGTTGATGTGGAAAAAAAAGTCTTTGTAGGTACTCTTCTGACCAATATATATAAATTGGTTGAGAAAATGAAGTAGAAAAACACATAGAAGAGGATGACACCCTAATTCCTTTGAGGATAGAGTAACAGAAAATAAAAAAAGTATTTAGGAAAACACATATTAATAAATTCAACCGATTGGTAGAAGAGATCTCAGGGGAAGGAAATGTAGGGGGAAAGAGTTCCCAAACGCTGACTAAGACAGCTCTGGAGTTCAAATTATCATGTGGAAGGTGTAGGAAGGTTAATAAGAGTTTGTCTGATGCATGATGATCTCCATTCTATGAAATTTAGAAAACAGTGAGAAAGAGAATGGAAGAGAGGTCAAACCAGTGGGAAATAATACAACTAGAAGAAAATCGGACAAAGAAAGGATAAAATGCTATGCAAAGGATTTACAGCAATATAAAAGCATATTGGGTAAGTGCAATAGAAATAATAATAAGAGGAAGATAGGAGCATGATGAAATAACCCAGCAAAATATGTTTATTTTTAACTTCAGTCAGTTAATTTGTACACCATGTGGTCCTGCAAACTGTTGTACTGGCACAAATGAGTGGTAAGCAAGGGAAAAAAGGATGGCAAAAGGAAAGGAGGAGGGGCAAGCTGCTTAGAGCAGATCTGTCCCTAAAGGAAATGTAAGTGCAGGACCATTACTCAATGGACAAAGAAAGAAGTTAACTGATGATGGRGCTGAAGCATTCAATGACTTTTTGCTTTTTTCTTCCCTAGAAAGATTAACTGTGATTGGATGACTAATAAAATTCATACCAGGGTCAAAAGAGTGAGAAACCAATAGTGAAACAAGGAAGGTATGGTGAGCAATGGTTTGGACGAGTTAGATGTTTTCAAATCAGCAGATTATATCATATAATATTTAAGAAACAAAGTGTTTTGCTAAGAGTTGTCCTCAATAAACTGGGGTAATGATAAAGTCCCAGCGTCAACCCTCTTCCTTGACTTCAGTAAGACTCTGAGAGATGTCTGAGAGCCTTTTAAAGATATGCTAAAAGCATTTCCTATTTGTGAAAAGAGGAACGACCTTCATTTGTCTGCATGAAGGTTGACAAGGGTCAGTTTTTGGTCTGATTCTGTTCAGTGTTTCACTGAGGACTGCAGTGATGAAATAAGCACCATTTCTTAGTACTGTAGATCACATGTAACAAGGAGAGCTTGCAAACAGGTAGAAACAGTGCTGTGYTTTTAGAATTCAAAATCATCTTTTTAGATACTCCAAAGATACTTCTGCCTGTCTGTGTGTTCTGAAAAACATCAAGTTTYGATCTAAACTTTCTACTCCATACAACAATGAAAAAAAAGAATAATCACGTTGAGATCATGGTGGATGGAAACCTGGCCATGATCCAGCAATGTGCATTCACAGCCCAGAAAGTCAGTAGTATCTTGGGTCATGTCAAAAGAAGCATGATCAGCAGGGCAAGGGAGGTGACTGTACCCCTCTGCTCTGGTGAGACCCCATCTGCAGTGCTGCATCCACCTCTAGAGTCCCCAAGATAAGAAGGATATGGACCTGATGGAGCAGGTCCAGAGGATGCCACAAAGATGCTCAGAGGGCTGGAGTACCTCTGCTGTGGAGGCAGACTGAGAGAGTTGAGGTTGTGCAGCCTGGAAAAAACTTTGGGCAGACCTTAGTGCCTCTTCCAACACCTAGAGGGCACTTATAAGAGGATGAGGACAAATGTTTTAGCAGGGCCTGTAGCAATAGGATAAGGGGTAATGGTTTTAATCTAAAGGAAGGTAGATTTAGGTTAGACATAAGGAAGAAATACTTTGCTGTGAGGGTGATGATACACTGGCACAGGTTGCCCAGGTAGGTGGTAGAGGTACCATCCCTGTAAACAAGCATTCTGTATCACACTGTATTTTTACTTGTTCATTTCCAAGTCCTTTACAAAAGAGACAAGTATTACTGAGTATGGACACAACAGAATACCCTACTAAACAAGCAAAACTGGATTAAAGAAGCCTGCACCAAAATGCAAGACCCTTAAATCCTAAAGTGCTTGAATACACCCCTGCTCCTGCCAGGATAAAATATCTCTCAGAATAATTGCTTGTTGGATTTATCTCAGGGAGGAAAGGCTCATCTAGCACATCCTGAGTCTGCAAAACTGCCTAAGTAGTGGTGTGTGTTTTCTGGTACATGTTGCTTTCAGGAGGATCCCTGAATAATATCCAAACTATCCTTCATGAAATACTTGGCAAATATGGTCCCAAACCTGACAAGAAGCCAAAAATTAAGATTTTTTTTTCCTTTTTTTCCAACATGCTGTGCTCTGCTGCTGCGCTCTGGTGATTTGAGCCAAATGACTTGATCTGTTTTCTGATGATAAAGTTTGCCTAGCTCTCTAAGCAGCTGTAGAGTGGGGGATGATGGGAGAGGGGAGGGAGTGATTGTAAAGGTGAATAGCTCTGCATTGCACAGCAGCCAAGCCTAGTCGAAATTCACAGTCGTTGAGCTAGGCAGTGCAGGAGTCGCCTGGCAAGTGCATTATGGCATGGAGTCCTTTTTGTCCGAAAGCACATATGTCCCCGTTCACAGCACTTTAACAGGCAGGGTCCACAGCTCTGCCTATCAGGAGCAGTGGTGTGAATTCAACCTTCCTCGAGCCAACCTGGCATGCCAACACCTATGCAAATGGCATTCCTGAAAGGCCGTTGCCCCTCTGTGCCCATACACAATCCAGCTGTCCAGCCTGAAAAAGCTGAAACATTTTCTGGGAGAATATTAACTTCTGCAAGGGTAACCACTGAGGCTCTTGTTAAGGCTGATGGAAAAGGATAAACTGTTGAAAGTGAGGGGAGACTCACTGAAAGGCAATTATGGAAAGGTCATTTCCTTGTTTGTACACCTGCCATATCATTGTATATTTGTGTATGATAACATTTATCATGAGGAAAGGAGGAGCAGCAACAGAGATATCTATGAATATATCTACCTTCAATAGATGACTGGGAGAAGAAGGACCTGTCAAACTGCCAAACAATTGATCCTTAGGTAATTTCGAGCCCAGTTTTACAAAAGTCTTCCATGAAGCAAAAAATCTTGAGTCTGAGTGAATTTGCACGTATCTGAGATAGATTTGACTCTCTAAACCATAGCACTCTTGGCCCTGCTTAAAGCTCCGTTTTCAATGTAGCTGTTGCGGAAGCAGAGTAACACACTGCTCCTGTGAGACTGCTGCAAATCCCAGAAGTTGGCAGCTTTCACAGCACACTGCAAGATTTCTGTTGGGTTTTTTCAGAAGTTTTGGCCTATGATTAATTGGTTTAATTTTTTTTAGTAAAGTTCAATTTCTGCTTTACAGGCACCATTAGTATTTGAGTGTCTGCTTCTGTGGTGATGGATGCCAGGTAGAGTTGGGTGGGTTTGGAAATGGTTTTCCTGTCCCTACAAAACTGTTAAGATTAAAAAAAAATTGATCTAAAGTTAAACTGAACTATCTGAAGCAGTGGGGGAAAGCAGGGGAGGGAGGGGAAAGAATATGTATAAGCTATGCCATTAGTAATTATTTGGTTCAGAAAAGCCACTGTGGACATTAGGATTTTCCTGGGTCTCCCTGAGGCACATCTCTCTCCCTCATCTTCAGGTGCCCACACTCTTTGGGTGAATAAATGCATGTTTATTGGAGCAAGGACTTCAATGTGCAGATTTCTCACATCCCAGATTAAATTTTAAGCACGGGACTAAAGAGCTTGTCTCTTTTCTGGCCAAATGAATATTTCATTATTTATACAGCTGCAGGAGGACTTGCTGGTCATCAATAGCCAGGCTTTTTTGAGTGAGTGACTTTCTGCTTCAYATCCACATAACCACAGCCAGAAACCTTTTTCTCACAAAAATTTAGGCTGAAGTTGATATGTCATTTCTGTTACTGGCACTAATTTCAGCAAACCAATATTTTCATATGAAAGACAGAAAAGCAAATTTCATTAAAAATTGCAGGCCCGCAGTTTTCCTAAGCAGCTGGTCCCATACAAATCCATGGCCACCATGGTTTTGATTGTCAATGAGTTACAATGTGGTTTATCTGGTAGTGCTATGAACATACTCAGAGCTCCCAGCATCCAAATCCAGCTGCCCTGAGGCACTTGAGAATTGATGATCTAGAAAAACGTGAAGTGGATTGTATGTGGCAGGCCTCTGGTTTGGCCCAGCCAGCTCTGTGAGCTAAACCCTGTTCACAGAAAAGAAGAGCATTTACTTCTTAATTGAGAAAAGTAATTTGAGATTGTTACATCTCATAATTGTCTAGAATCTTCAAGTGACAAGATGGCCGGGTAAAAATATATTTTATTTTAAGTACCTTGTTGTGCTCCAGTGATAAAATGTTAAAAATGCTGGATGGCAGACATTTCAAGGGGAATTTTGAGAAAGAAGAACTGAGAGCTGCTATTTACACCTGTGCTAAGTTCTTTTTTCTGTCCAAAACCACGTGATCTGAACTGCAGTGGGATTGCTCATTATTTATCTATTTATTTACTTCTCATGGGATTCTCAAAGCTTTTATTTTCACAAGATGATTGACTTAGCACAGTTGACTGCAAAGTTCTGACTGCAGAGTCTTTGCATTGCATTAGCACCTAGAGACATCAGTTGAGATCAGGACCGTATGTGCATACAAGGCTATAGTGACAAGCAAGGCTTGTCTGATGAGCCTATGATTTATTTCAGCCAAAAACGCAAGAATGTGTTTTTATACTACTTTTTAAGGTGAGGAAATAGCAGGCCCAAGGTCATGCAGACAGACATCACGATAGACAGAAATCAAATCAAGGTTTCTGTAGTGAACTTAGGAGAAAAGCATTTTTCTAATTTCTGATTCATCAATAAACAGAAAAACATAGATAGAAAAGTACAGATGGAAAAGCCCTTTTCCCTTCCCTTCCCTTCCCTTCCCTTCCCTTCCCTTCCCTTCCCTTCCCTTCCCTTCCCTTCCCTTCCCTTCCCTTCCCTTCCCTTCCCTTTGTCTTTAAAAACAAGTCACTTTTTTGCTATATCTTTTTTCCCACTGGCAAAGCTACATTTGAGAAATGAAGATTAAACACATACAAAGTATTTGTTGCTTATTAAAATTATTTCAGATGGTCTTAAGGCTATATTTTCTCAGGACATGTTGATAAGGAAAACACAGCAGCCACTTCATTTGATTAAAAATAATTAGACTGGTAAGTGTAAACATGTTTCATATCATGAGGTGTAGGAAGACCTAAGCACTCTGATATAAAATACCAATAGCTGTGCAAATTGCAAAGCCTTTCATGGGGTTCATTGAGTCCTTAATCACACAAATTCCCAGGGTTTTAAGAGTCATTCAGTCTGGGAAAACAAAGTTGAGTTTGAAGGACAAAGCATTTCTAAACTCTCTTTACTTCATAACAAGAAGGTCACCAAACCAAATCAGGAGATAGAGACAATGGGACAGGATTATGCCCAAGGATTTAAAAGAATTTTAAGATAGCTGTTGTGAAGAAAACATGCAACAAATCCAGGGAAACTCAGCTGAGACCTAGACTTTTAGAAAAGTTGTGTAATTCCAGGCGAGGAAAGAGTCAAGGAATAAAATTTTTGCTGTTGACATCACTGAGAAGCAAATTTTATATCATGGTTCCCAATGTTTATTCATTTTCATCCAAGTCTCAGGTCCACTGGGGATGTTTTGTGGAAGGGAGCTCTCATCTGCTTCAAGGAAAAGAAGGGGCTAACAGAATAAGGTTGAGCAAGAGAATGAATCTGAACTTAGGGGGAGAGTGCAGGAGCAAACCTAGGAACAGGAACAGGAAGAAGTTGGGCATGGCAGTATCTGTGCAGCAGGAGACTCAAGGAAACAAAGAAATTGCCCCATGGAATACGACAGGACTTGAGGAAGCTGAAAACACACAAGGCAAATGTGTGGATCCAAGGGCTCAAGGTGGATATCAGGAGTAGTAACTTTAATCTTCAGAAGTCTAGTGAGTCTGCAAGTGATGTCTCTGTCCCTTACCCTTTCTGCCCCTCTACCCATGCAGAGATGGTGTCTCAGGTCACAATATCTGCTGCCTGTAACAGGGATGGGTCAAGGATCAAATAAGTTAGGCCATGACAGCTATCCCAAGAGATTCTCCATGGCTTGCACCTTTATTCCTAATCCTACTTCATGACAAAGCCACACCTTTAATTAAGAACCAGTTGAGTACACAGTGACTTTGAGGTTACAGTACAGGCCAGTCAAAAAAATATCCCTGGACCCACCACAGACTTGGTCTAGGACCTTGAGAAGTCTCCTGACCTCTTCATGCTTCTGTTGACCCATTTATAAATTRAAGAACAGTAATATTTTTCTCTCTGAGGAGGTGATGTCATGAAGCAGAATTAATGAATAGATATCAATTCTCCTGAGATCCTGAGAATACAAACTTGGTGACAGTCTAGTTTTCTCTCTGGGTTCCTGAATCCTTATGCAGTTGCTCTGCCTATCCATCTGTTTATCAGTTCCCTTACGAAAACCTGAGATCATTTTTGAATTAGTCATGTTGAACAAGAACTAGATATCTCCCAGAAAATATAATGAGGTACTGATAAGGTTCATGAAAATTAATGAGAAAGTGGGAGGAAAAGACTGAAATTAATACCSTCCAAATCTGGGAGGAACCCTTGGTCAGATAAATTATGATGGGACATTTTTCTCCATGGTCTGACCCTGCGCAATCAGCCTGCATGTAGTGACCAGCAGTCATTTTGGAACCAGTCACAGCATGTGGGGCCTTTTGCCAGCTGATAATTGCTAGAGTTAGAAGAGAGCCTGGAGGCATGGAAGGTACCTAGGGAAAAAGATTATCTACAGGATATCTGCAGGCTTTGGAAGTGRGAGTTGAGATCATAGGGGAAAAAGGAAAGTAAAAGAAAGGAAAAAAGAATGGGGTGCTGTGGTGGAAGGGGCTATTGATAGCATAGAACAGATATTCCAAGGTTTGCAGGCTTTTTTAGCTTCTCACTTGCAGAAATATTTGTTAATTATTACTGGAACATCTSTTTACTGTTTGAAATGTCTGATTTCAAGAATTTACCAAATGACAGGAAACAAAACAGAAATGTGAAACATTTTTTTTCGTGACAACCAACATTTATTTCTGAAAGCACTTATTAATAAGGAAAGCCTCAGAAAGACACTTCAAAAATGTGTATTTAAGTAAAGAGCCCAAAATATAAGAATAAAATCAGCTTCATCTTTGATACTGATATTCTACAGACAGCCTTGAAAACCTTTTCTAGAATAAATATGAAAAACTCAATAGCTGCTAACAATTTTACAAGGGATCAAGCCATTGTAGTCGTGGGACCAAGTACKGCTCCTGCTTTGACAAGGAAAGATTTGGGATGTCAAACATTCTGCATGTTGCAATGTATATCCCATGCTAAAGTGATGTTCAGTTAGTAAGGAAAGGTATTAGCCAGCAGCTTTATAACTCTGTACCTCCCTTGGTATGGTGATAAAAAACTCCAGCATTGATGCTGTCTTCAAATGAGTCTACTGGTCTCTACATAAGTGTTTGGTGTGAAAGTTGAACAGTACAAGGGATGAAGCAGGATAGTGGTAGTGGTTGGATGGCAATGTGTTGCTTTCATGATCATAAATGGTGTCTTTGTCCAAGATCACGGTTGGAAAAGAATGTTTGTGTGTGAATGTGGTCTTATAAATCTTTTTCAATTATTACTAAATATATAATTGAATTCTTAATGGACATAATTATCATATGTCAGATCTGGCAGAGAGGGGATAACAAGTCAGAACTACCAAACCAACTGAGCTACTAGGAAGCTTGCTATGATGATCAGATATCACAGATTAAATTGAGTTTGGATAATCTAAACGCCTATGAAGAGCCAGGTCTCCTATGCTTTCACACACCTGTGTTCATTGCCTGATTCTGAGGCTATTCTACTGTCTCTCAGCTCTTTTTACTTTTCCACTCAAATTTTCTCAGACTCTCCTGATCAACAAAATTTATCTGAGAACATTAACAAAAGAACAAAGAACTTCAGAGACATCCTCTGTCTGGAATTTCTCTTCTTAAAACTTTTTAACGTCCTCAACATGCCTWGGAAAACACTCACTTCTAAAATACCCTATATTCTCATCCAGAACAGGCTCTGCCTTCCTGATATTCACTCAGCTGAGATCTACACAAGCCCTCTATTTGCATGGGCAAGTGCTAGGGCAGCCTTTTGCACAGATATTTCCATTCAGCCCTGCCAAGCAATTCAGCACTGCCATGCCCTGGAGGGATCTACATAGGAACTTTTGTGTCATCGGGTCTTTCACATCTAAAAGCATTTCTATGCAGAAAAAAATTGAGGTGTGTTGCTGGAGTAGTCTGGAGGAGTTTCCTCTCACAGTGCTTATATGCTCTTCCTTTTGAAGAGACAGCTTCCAGGCCTATCATTCTAAAAACTTTGCAACATAGTAGTTAAAAGAAAAATGGGGAAAGCCAGTAAATCAACTGCAAATAAAATCCAAGGAGGCAAATTGGACTGCTTAAAATTGACCAATGTTCTTATCTTGAAATCCTGTGTACAGAGAATGTATGTGGGGATATATATGTGCATTTGTGCATATCTGTGCACAAATTTAAAGAAATTCTCAGGAGTTTATGCAGTATTTTTATATTGTCTATCAAGACTAGTTTTACTTTTGTATATTTAAGCTATTTTTTAAGTTCATGAATCCAAGACACTCTCAGAAGTATCTGCATATGAGCTTGAGCCAAGTCCTAAGGGAGACTTGCGTGGCATTTGCACACCCTGTTGACATTTAGAACAAAAGTCAAGCCCTGGAAACATAACAAAATTATGGGCTAGCTCTCTTTTTGGTGCCTGCATAAATTAGCAAGACTGTCATCCTTGTCATTTAACACTACGGCTGCACCAGCGTAGAAATCCACATTAGCAGCACTGACCCATGGGTCACTGAACCTCGAGAAGACGGAAGAGATTTTGCAATGGGCTGCAATGACTTTGCTTTAGAAATCTTAGCAGAGCTGCTGCAGTTACCATGCATTACGGAGATTTCAACCAGGAATCAGTGGTAATGGAGAGAATTTGCCAGACTGTTCTTCTGTGTAGGAGCACATATTTGCCCTTATTTTTACTGGCCCAAAACCCTTCTTGGAGTTCTAGATCTCTGCTTAATGAGGAATGAAATCCTCTAACAATCTTAGCTCTGATGTAATATTTAATAAGTATATTCCTGATTTTAGTGGTCACAGAGAGCTTGCACAAAGCCACCTGCCTGGTTAACAGTATTTCCTTCTTTCTGGAACTCTCTGTCGAAGTTCAATGTGGATGATCTGGCAAGCTTTGAAAGCATTTTAGTTTAAATAGGGGAGCCTGAGATTTTCAGCATCCTTGGTTTAAAAATGTGCTTCTGAAAGGGCTTGGCTTCAGCCCCTTTAGTTCCCGAAATTATATTTATAGTCACACTTGGCATCTACCTGACACACATCTCAAGGCAGTTTGACAAATCACTGCTCTCCTCAGTTTACAAAGATGTAAAGAAGACTTGAGTGCTCAGTAGCAGCTGTCCAGCCTCCTGATCTGAAGAGTTGTGCTCTGAACCACCGTGTCCCTGCACTATTAGAAACTATATAGTCTGGAACAAAACTAACAAAGCTATCTTGATTCAGTCTGAATACTACTGTGGTAGGTCTAAAGAAAAAAAAAAAGAAGTATAAATATAAATTCAAGCTGCATATCCTATGGTTTGAGCATCAGTAAGGACATTTTAATGCTATATAGAGAGAAAGTGTATGTATAGTATTAAGGAGATGAGTGTATTTTATCTTYGGTCAGTGCATAAAGCTGTCTGAGTGTAATAATAACTCTCAGCTGAGTCTACCTCTGCGTAGACTGCTTACAAATCACTGCAAACATTTGTACAGAGCAAAGTACAAGACACTGATGAATAGAAAAAAGCTGGAGACAGAGCCCTGTCCTTTGCAGRGACACTCTGAAGAGAACCTTACACCTATTACAATGTAAAACCAAAACGCACAAGGATGGTGAAGTAATAGTTAGCTCCATAATATTTCTTGTAGCTTGAGGTCTGACAGAGCTTCACAAAGCTGATGGTCAAATGCTGCAGTTCTTCTGAAAACAGTCTTACAGTGGGAAAACATTTTCTGTTAAATATTTTAACAAAATTAGCCTTTTTCCTAGCACAGGATAACATGGGCCTGTGAAAGGTTCATAAAACRTTTATTAATTAACTTCTGTGGATGAGGAAAACTGAGGTTCAGCAGTGCATTGTCTAAGGGCTCAAACTAGACTGTGTCACTMTCTATTCCGAGTCCTGTGAGAGCTGTGGAAAGAGGCCATGGAGGCTGGAGTACCACTCAGACCGTGCATTAACAGTTACAGACCAGAATAGTTTTCACTTGTCACACATGCTSTCTAATTTTGTATTGCACCTTTACAAAACCATATTACATATTTTTGGTGTTTGTTGTTGTTGTTGTTGTTTGTTTTGATTTATTAATTTTATTATTTTATTTTATTTTCAACTGTAGGAAAAAATAGTGTCTTTGGAAACAAAATTAAGGTCAGTGTTCCCTCCCTCATCGGCCTTATGTACCCATTCTTTTCCCAGCAGGCTGCTGGACAGGCTGCAGCCCTGCCAAACCACTCTGTCCTCAGCCAAATGTGACAATCCCTGGAAAGCTCTTGGTCCAGATCCTGGCTTGCCTCAGGTCTCTCCCTCCATCACTGTCCTTGCTCAGGCTCACCCTACTACAGGCTGTCCCTCTAATGAGAGGGGAAAGTATTTTCCTTTTCATTCCCTTTGCACAGGAAATCACCCTCAAAGTGTATTCCATTTCTGATTTTGTTTTATGTGTCTGATTTTTTTTCTGGCCAAAGAAGACTGGCAWTGACAGAGAATGCTTGAAAAAGTACAATGGAAATAGTTTTAAAATCAGTTAGAGAGATTTTTRTATTTAACATCATATCCAGTACCATACCCTACCTGCAGGGACATTCATTGCCTGAGTACTTCATACAGGTGGAGATAATCAGAAATATTAGACAAAGATCAAATGTGGTTGAAGTTAAAGCATCTCTAGTGTGGCCAGCATGCTCATTCATTTAGTTATCTTTCCTTTCTTGAAGTAAGGAAATCAGAATTTTCTTATCAGAAGGAAGAAAGACAGAAGAAAATCTGTTGTTTCCTATTCATTTAGAGAGCAATCCCTTTAATATACACCTTAAAACATTCTGGTTACATCTTTCTCTGTCTTTTTCTTTTTTCCCTTGATTTCCTTTATGTTTTCCTTTTTCCCTATTCCTTCTCATTTTTCTTTTTTGTTTTCTCCTTTTTGTTTTTCCTTTACATATTTTTCTCCTCTTTTTTCTTCTTTTTGTGTCCTTATTTCTTAATTTTTTATTTTTTGGTTTTAAATACAAATAAAGAAGTGCCTATGGAGGTTGCCATTCATTTGATACAAAAGTGGAAACCTAATTTTTCACACTTCCAAGGAGAATAAAATCTCGAGTACATGAGTGGCCACTACAGACTAACCTCAGTTCTGTAATGTCTTTTGTTTCAGTGCAATTGTACATGGGATAAATTTATTTGCCAATGGGAGCTAATAACCCAMACTTCTTGTTTTACACAACAGTCATAATGAAATTTCTCAAAATTCAAGTGTTAGCCATTTAACTGGAGGGACAGTACTTAGATGAYGTTCTTCCCTAATTTTTCCACTTATATTTGGTAACCTTCGTATGACAGCTCCTGTCTGTGTCACAGACTTTTAGGAAAAATTCTGCTTTGGCATCTAGTAATATCTTGATATACAATGGTTTTAGTCTCTCTGAGCTGTCTTTTCCCATAATGATAACAAGATCTGTCCTAGTTGTTTAACCTTCTAGTCCTTGTAGAAATGCTAAAATGCTGCCAACAGATTGGGGTGCTCAATAGCACCCATCTGATGCTAAGCTAAATGCCAATGTAGATACACATATAAGATACAGAAAACTTCATTTTTTTTTTAATTTACACCTTTATTTGGTGGCTTATTTAACAAATATAAGCTCCTGTTTGCAGCAAGCATCTCTGTTGGCATAGATGGCTGTCATCATTTAGCCTGTGAGGAATTGCCATCTTTTTCCCCTTAAAAATAAATAAATAAGTAGTGAAATGATGGAATCTCTCCAGATTTACCCACTCCCTATTGCTCTTACTAAAGAGGTATTTGTTGATTTGTTTTACTGAGGCTGGGTTTACAGCTGAGATTCAATAGGAATCACAGAGCAAGCTTGTTTTACCAGAGGTGTGGGTGACGGATTGAGGAGGTAGCATGATCTACTGGGAGGGCAAGAAGGCTTGGGTTAATATGCATCCTATACAAAATTAGTCTATCTGAGGAAAATGGTAGGTAAAYAAGAACATTTCTTGCACAAAACATAAACTTGACTTCTTTTTTTTCATGTTCTAATGGACCATATCTTTGTAATAAATATAGTGCTTTCTTCATGCACTGGAAATTGTTGTGTAGCATGTTTGTGGCTTCCTGCAGTGGCACTCTGGTTTTTTTTAAAACTTTCTAGGGTTTAGTGTATTGATGGCAAAGAGCTACTAGATTGTGATTCCTCTTATAAGAGCTCTCAGGAGAGGATAATGACAAGGCTGATATCAGCAAAATGAAAGAGTATCAAAACTCCCCTGGCTCTCCAGGACTTTCACACTACCTGTACTCCTAAAGCCTGCGGAGTGGTGGTCATAGAATAAAGAATCACAAAATGGTTTGGGATGGAAGGGACCATGAAGATCATCTCATTTCAACCCCTCTCATGGGCAGGGAATCTTCCACTAGACCAGGTTGCTCAAAGCCAGCTTAGTCTTGTTGGGACTGGTCCAGCTGAGGTTGGTCTCACAAGGCTACTGGAGAATGTAATCAGGATAGATCTGAGGGCAAATATAAAATATTAAATATTAGGAAGTGTTCTGCATACTCAAGATAGAAAAAAAAATCATTTCCATCTGAACTACCCATTTCTACAGCCTGTAGTTCACCTTGGSCATAAAATCATTGATGTTCACAATCTCTAAGTAAGGGATTAGATGGGGAGACCTATCAGTTACACAGTATTATATTAAATATTTTAACAGCTCAAGATGATGCAAGAGGTGGACAGGGAAGACAGCTTACAGGCAGGTCCTTTTTCTCTTCACTAATTCATTCAGTCCCCTACATTCCCTTGACCTGTGATCTTGCACAAGCTCCAAAACAAACTTGATCAGTGCATGGTTATATGAACACCAGTACATTGAACAACCCCAAAGCCTTCCCTAACTGGCGCTGCAGAGTGCTGGAGCTGGGGGAGGCTGTGCGTGGCTGTGCAAAGCTGTGAGCAATCAGACAGTTCATTCTTCTTTCAAGAAGTGTTACATGTCCAGTCTGTGGTATTCTGGCTCTTTTCAAAACACGTCAGCTTAAACAATCTCTGCAAAACACATCCCTTTCCTCTCATCCTTTTTTTTCTCTGTGCTGGAAGAGCTGATGCGTTCCACCCCTCAGTCAGCACTGAGACTTTTGTATAAATGAAAGTTACTGAAGGGATTTGTGGCCACTTCATTATCACTGCTGTGCCAGATGATAGGGGTTGGAGCATTTTTAGTACCTATAGAAATACTGTGGGATGGAGGGAGGCAGGTAACAGTCTGAGCTGCCTCCAGCAGAGGGAAGTGGTACACACACGCTTCCCAGCGTGCTCCATGCTGCCGCTGTGCAGAGCAGACAGCAGAAATGTCAGGTCTGGCGTTTGCAGAGCTGAAATTTCTCCCCCCCCCCACCCCGCCTCATTCCCCTTGCCAACACAAATGCCTGATTTAATCCCCTCTGGTTCTTTGTCACATTGATCTCACCCTCGATTTCCCCCAGACCGAGACAGGAGGTGTCTCCCATCCAACTCTGAGTAACACCCTCACCCTGCAATAAGACTTTACATAAGACATTGGATCTTAAAGCCCAGAGTAACTGCTGGAAAATAGAGGTGCAGGTAGGGCTCCAAAAGCAGTTTTGGTTTTAAGTGCAGGGTTTTAATATTATATTCCAGAGGCTATTTTRAACCAGGGCTGCTTTCCCTGAAACTCATCAGTAGATATGATAGCAAACTTGGGCTTGTGCAGATGGTCCCAGTGCTGCCTACAAGTGAATCCCCACACAGATGCACACTCAGATCCCTGCACACCAACACACAGCTGGGGGCTGCCCAAACACAGTTTCCACTCTTCTTTTGTTCGTCACACATCTTTCTGTCACAGGATTCCCTTTTTGAATTCCTTTTACACAAGCTGACCAGAAATGCACTGATATCTCATATGGAAAATATCRTTTGACCAATTCTCCTTGACAGTTTTACACTTCTAAGACACATGTGACTCTTCCCTCATCTCCTTTGCCTTTGGAAAAAGCAAAAGCCTGCTGGAGATTAATTCAGGGGGAAGCTAATGTCCTTTACCTACACTTCCTTGAACTGCCTTAATACTGTTTGCAAAGCAACGAGATGACTTTGTCTCACCCTCACTTCATCTAGAGCTGCAGGGAGGCAAGTTTTTCCTCCAGCTTTCAACCTTTTGATGCCAGGATTTTCCATGCTGAGATACAGTAGGTGGGTAACAAGAAGATCCTATTAAAGTGAAATGAACTAGCAAAAGGATTGTCAGCTGAGCAAATAAGAAACATATAGTACCTATCCATCCTTCTCTGCATTCCTTCCTGCTCACTATGAGAAAGGAAAAAGAAAAAAAAAGTGGTAAAGCGGGAAGTGCAACAGAGAGCAACAGCAGCAGTGACAATGTCTTGATTTCAGAAGTAGAAAACGAATCATTGCTGCTAAAGACACAGCTCCTTTAATGAAGAGGCTGCTGCAATATCATCGCAACAACTAGCAACCCACATGTTAGATTACAACAGGTTGAGCCAGTGCACGCTCCCCTGTGCCACACTCTGAAAAAAATAAATCAAATGTCTGTACCTGAGGCTCCTTCATTTCCCACGCAGAGCTCTCCTTTAATGTAGGCTTTYCATGGCACCTTTCTTTGCCAAGAAGGGGCTGACAATGGCTTATTTACCTACTTACCTGCCCTTGAGCTATGTGGCTTTTYTTTGAATAAATTATACTGGCTGTTTCGAGTGATGCTTTCAGCCTCTCCAGTCTGGATCTAATTCTCAGAAGAGTTTTTGCTTAAAACCTGTTTTTCAAGTTTTCAACCAAGTATTGACTGCCTGCAAGATGCAGCTCTCTGAAAAGACCCTGGTGCCTATGGGTAAGGAAAAATATCCTATCTGGCTACCTTGCCTCCTTTAGGTTTCCTATATACTTATGATAGACTAAGAGTGGAATGARGGCTTGCTAAAACATGTCCTTGTCTTTTTTCAGTTAATTGCCTTGCTTCTTTGCTGCTTGTGACTCTGGGACCAGACTTTCAGCTGCTGAAAGTTTCTTTAAATCCACTGCTAGGAGATAGGTTTATTTTTTAATACTATAATAGCATTTTTAATATTCCTGAGTGGATATACAAATTAGCTTTGCTTTGTGTGACTGATTCTGTCTTACAGGAAATGGTGGTAAATACTTGAAAAACTGTCATAGTCAGGAAGTTTGATTTTAGTTTCCAAAGCAGAGGAAAATCTTGWTTTCAATTTTTGGCAAAGGGTGTTTTTGCCATGTATTTTCTATGATCTCAACAGCAACAAAATTTCAGGGGCCAAATGCTCATTTGTATGAGCTGACTTATCTCTGAGGCAAGKAATTTTATGGTTCATCAGAAAAGCTGTCTGTTGTCATGGACATGGGGTGATTTTTTTTCCCCTTGGGTGCCTAGGAGAAAAAAAAAACAAAACAAAACAGTGAGACATAGAAAAACATGCCGAAATATCATGCAGAAAAGATGCCTTTTCTTTTTAGTACACTGTAGAAAGTTCTAAAGATGATGTCCCAGGCACATTAAAGCATAACATGTATTAAATCTGGCACATAGCTAGAGTAAACTGTTTCTCTGTTGTTTGGTTTTTCCGTATGCATCACCACTGTATTCAAGCATATGTTTTTACATATGCATATTCTTGTGGAGTGGGGAGAGAGGAAACCATAAGGGTGGCAGAGACCAAAAAACCAGAGGTCTCTTTCATTGCTGGAGCTGTCATCAGGATCAGGGTGCAATACATATCGTTAGAGTTCTCAGCAATGCCCAGGGCAGAAGTGAAGAGAAGTATTCAATCCCAGGCCCTTCTTTGGAAATATTGGCTCACTATGTACTACCAYGAGTCGCTAGAACTAATTGTACACCATGCTGGGCTCTTCAGAACAATTCACTTCAAAATGGTTTCTGACTAGAGATCTGCATGCCTCAATCCAAATGACTTCAGGATAATTCTTTCGCAGGTCTGATGCACCTGAAATCAGAATTTGGACATAAATAAAATAGCTGTTATTAAATTATTATTATCATCATTGCTATTATCTCTGTGTAAACAAAATACCACATACCATGACGAAACTGCTGCTTTTATCTCTCTTTGTAATGCTCCAAATCCTGTAATCTAATTGTTACACATCCTTGCTCAAAAGAAAGGCTCAAATATTAGCTTAAGGTTGTAATAGTAATTAGCACTGCAAAAGCTTAAGCTATCTGTGTAGATCACAGGGTTTGCTTACCACATACTTTATCAGTAGGTTAGCTCGGGCACCTTATCATCTGACACTAGGAATCCTGAGTTCAGCTGATTTTTTAGGAGTCTGTCGGTTCTGAATGTTTGTTCTTTATCTCTTAGGCTGAGGTTGAACATGCATCAAACACAGAAAGGAATGTAAGGGGTGAGGGAGCAGGSGAATGGGAAAAACCAAGTGTTCTGGCAGTGAAATGGTACTAAATAATGCCAAAATGTACTTGAAAGAGGAGTGGCAGTAGGATCTGTATAATTGATGGTAGAACCAAGACRGAAGTAGGGTTTCATTCTCCACTGACAGAGCAAGGGTAGTAATTCACACCCAAACACTGCATCTGTCAGCTGAACACAGAGGTGAGCAGAGCAACTCTGCTGCCATGTACACCAGGGAAATTCCAGCACCGGAGATTTGGAGACTGCATGCTCTGGCTTTGACACTGTGGCAAATTTACTGTATGCCTTTACTGASAGCATTTTAAATTGGACTTTTGAAATGCAATCTGGTTTGTCTTCTGGTGCCTCTGTTTATTAGCTGTGGAGARGGAATAATAAGGCTCATTCCATAAGCTGTTTTCTGCTAGTGTCCTCTTTTTTTGCTCCTGCCTTAATTTCAACCATCTGAAACAAGGTATAGGATTATAAGGATCCTTACTTTTAACAGAGTGGTTGTTTTTAAGCTCTGAAGATAAAAGTGAAGGAAAATCCTCACTCAAGATACTAAGTTGAACCCTGTCCTTCAAAAACAACCAAGTCACTCTATTAACATCTTAAATCATAGATCCCTCCCTGCAAAATCACACCCTCCAACTTTTGTTTCCTTCTCCCCTTCAATAACACCATTTTCTCTTTGACCACAGCCCTTGGCAAGTCTTCCTTTCAATTTTTGTCTCTCCCTGGGSACATCTACTCCCTCTACAAAAGTCTCCTCTCTTCTGCTGGCTTGCCAGGTGCATTGTGTGAAGATCCAAGTCACTCACAGGTAGCTGAGCTGGCTGGTTTGCATGTACTGACTGGCCAGCTGGCAGCCCAAGCCAAGCAATTAGCTAACGAGCTTATACCACAGCCTTTCACTCACACGAGCTGTGCTTTGTCTCACACACCACTGATTTTCATAATATACGTAGGATATTTATATCTTTTAAGCTTTTACCTCTCTAGAGAATGGGGTGAAATTAGCCACCAGGTTCAGAATAYATAGCTGGGCGCAGGATTGACAGATGGAGAGCCAGATGGACAGACAGCACTCCTATAAAAGCCTTATTTCCTTAGGAAAAGAGGCCATTGGGTCTAAGCACTACTAGTACAGGGTTACAGGATGGATGGGGGGATTATAACTCTCATTAACAGATGTCATGTGTCAGACACTCCTGCAGAGAGATGCAGAGGGAGAGTAAGGGAAGCACCTTATTTTGCTTTGCAGGTGTGAGTTTAAGTCCTGTTCTGACTCAAGTAAACTCACAGCAGACTGTCATAGCTACACATTCAAAAGGGAAAGGGAAATGAAGGCAGATTTGTCACTAGCTTCATTAGTCCTTTGTGGATTCTCATTTACAGGCATTCATGTGGCCTTTCCTAATCTCACCCAACAGGCTCATGAAAGATTTTCTRATGTTTTCTTTACCCAGCCCAAGAGGGTAAATTAAGTAGCATATTAAGATTGTAGTCCCTTACCTTGAAAATTATTTGAACCCATCCTCTGATTCAGCTGCACTCTGAAAATGGCTGGATCAGGCATGATCAGGTCTAACAGGTTACTTAGTCTATATCTGGGGATTTCAAATAGGAAAAAAGGCCAGTTTTAAATGTACTGCTTACTGAATCTTAAAACCCACCACTTAACCTCATTTTCTAAATCTGTAGTCACTAAATATGAAAATGCTACAGCAAAAATTCATAGACACACAGAAGAGCTTGGATTGGAARGGATCTTAAAGATCATCTRGTTCCAACCCTGGTTCCATGGGCAGGGTATTTAATCTCTGCAACCCTTCTCTGGGGTTTAGTAGTAGTGGTGCACTAGCACAGGTTTAGGACTGGTCCCTGTTAGACTCATGACTGAGTAASAGTCTACAGGATCAACCACTTGTTTTATTTAGCCACTTTTTACCATTAGATAGTAATTTTTGTAGCATCCTTCCTTTGTAGTATCCTCAGTGCCACAGTGAGCTACCATGTGAGGTGGGGAATGTAAAGGAAGTGAAAGGTGAAATGCCTAAATTGGGAGGATTATCATGTGCAGAGTTGATATATGAACAAATTCTGGCCCCAGAGGTTATGGAGTTCCCRCCAGGACAGTGGGTGGAAATCCTTGGTTGAACCCAATTTCCTGCTTGAAGAGCTGYTGCTCAGCAAGCATGCTTTGAGTTGTCCTCACTGATGGATTCATCTGAAGCCTGGATGTTGGGTTGTGGATGCTCACTGCAACACAGACAGTCCTGAAATGGAGAGAATAAAAAAAGTTTCAGAAAGTAATGTCAATTGCTGCATTTTAGAATGCAATTGTGTTGCTCGCAGTTTTATTTAAATTTGTAGGATAGCTATGAAAACATCTCATTATTTTGATGCTGTGCATAAAGTTATCATAGCCAAGGGTAACTAGTACAATAAAATAAGCACAGATGCCGCTGGAGCTTTTCAGAACAASTTTCACTCCACACTTTCCAGTAATATGATGCACCTTCAGTACTGAAAGCTTTGTAATCAATCCTTTTACTTTTCTTTCACTACARAAGTTTCTCTTAAAAGAACACCAGATCTAATCTTCAAAAATATTTGCTGACTTCTGAAGCATGTTCTCATGCCTCTGAGTTTGAAGTTATAGTAGAAAATTTACTTATGTAGGATGGCAATCCAAATAATCTTATTGTATCTGAAAGTATACAAAGGTCGTATCAAAATTTCATTGGAGTTCTGTCCAAGGAAAAAGAAGTTGCTTGCTTATGAAATTCTGTTATAAATGCATTTAACATCTGGTCCTGCAAATGTACATGATTGTTTCTTTGTGACCCCTTGCAATGAATAAAGGCAAGAGATGTGAGAAAAGATGTGCAGGATTAGATCCCTTACTTTATGTAATTTTTTTCCTATGGCATTTCAATGATAAAAGACCAATTTCTGCCCTTGCTTAACCTCCAGCAACCCCACTGATTTCCTTGTTCATTCTGGATTGTAATGAATGACTTTACACACTGGAGCCTTTTTATTCTTTCCCATCCAGATTGAGTGTCTCAGCCCAGACAATGGGCCCCTGCCTCCAGGAGTGTGCGACTGAAATAAATCCACTGCCTTGAGCAGCCACGCTCTGTTGTGACYGGGAGCCAAAGCTGGATTCTGACACACAAACTTCCATGGAGCATAAGCCAGGGGAGAGCATACAGGTGAGCAGCATTTTTAATTCCTTAGCATGGCTTGTGTTTGTATCAGCCCTGACTCATGGGTTATACACTTAGGGTATGGATTAAATATCACTGTACTTGCACCACGTGTGTCTAATTGAGATAATTATGGCTTTGGAGTGCTGGTGGGACTTGCAGTCTTTAATGCACTTTATCCCCACAACATCTGATAAAGCGAGGAAGTCTTTTTATCTGTATGTTATACAGAGGAAACTGAAGCCTAGACAGTTTTTTTTGCTATGCCAGGGAACTGAATCTGGGTTTTCCAAGCTGAAAGCTAGCACTCAGTCTGTTGGTCTGTCTTGAAATAAGCAGTACAAATAGGCACAGAGAACAGTGCTTCTTGTAAATTAGGGATACTGAACTACTTCACTGTGATATGTCAGACATGATAAATTGCTACCGTTAAATAAAGTGTTAGGGAATTGTCACGTAGCTATGGAGAGGCCATGCTGTTATTAAGGATGCAAAAGGCATATATTTCAGTTTATTCTTCCATATCCATATTGACTCTGAAGTGCAAACAATAATAAAAACTAAATTTTGCCAGTAAACTAACACAATTTATCTGGAGGACAGCGCAGAAAGTGGGAGCAGAGCTCGATCCCTCCCTGCTTGTGAGTGGTGACGTGTCAGCTGATGGAGGCAGCCCMGGCAGGAGGCAGGGGAATATTCATGCTATTTACTGTTCTGGTGAGGATTCAGTGAGACAGGCTGGGGATTGAATCCTAAAAACTTAACAAGGATTGGAAACGTGTATCTGAACCAGCCACGGTACTCAGATCTGCCGTGTCAATACCACAAGATCACAGTTTTCTCTGTTGTCATACAATAATGTGGGTACTTTGCCATCTCAGAAGTCAATGGTTGGTTCAACACATGAAAAGGATGTGCCAGAAGTGAAGGTGTTGGGGAAGTGGGGGCTTTATTCTGCTGGCTCAGWTGTTATTCTCTAAAGGGCAGAGATGTCTCCAGATCTGCTCCTTTAGTAAGACCAAGACTCTCTGTGATTGAAATAACTGGCTTTTCATTTCCCAAGAGCATCTAGCATGCGAATGGGACTATTATTATGAATTTTGCTATCGCACAGGCATAAATCTGGAGGGATCACAAAGTTAGTCAAGATACRTGGCCTTATTGGAGAATTCAAAAATATCACACATGCGTCTAAASCAGAAGATTTCATCAGGAAAAAAGCCTCTTTCATGATGAGGTTGTCTTGAATATGGCTGCAGATTGGCCTTCTAAGTTTTATTTGATATTGTTTGATATGCTRCAGTATTTCATTGTAATTTAATGGCAATTCCTATTCACACAGCTATTCTAAATAGGTTCTTATACATACCTATTACCTTGGTAGCCAGGTTTCTATATCAAATCCTGAACATTCCATTATTATTAAAAATATAAAATCCATCTATTCCATCTGCTTTGTACAGTAAGGTGAACAAAATTGGATGTAAAGTCACAGTGTGGTAACGGGGTAATTATTTTTTGGAGTTTCTTCTAATATACTTATGGTCAATTGTATTGAAGATGTATTATATCACAGTTGTTCATGGCTGTTTTATCATGTGCTGTGAACTGAGAAATATTTTATCCTATCCCTGGATTTAAAAAGCATGCTTTAGAATTTTAGAGAGGAAAATATGCCTTTGAAAAGTTGTAATTTGATCCTCTAAGCAATTTTTACAATTCTTGACATGATCTACACCTTCTTGATGAAGATCTTTCTTCTTCCTAAGACATCACTGGAATTTCTGGGGATAAGAGAGACCTCATTCTACTTCAGTAGACTGAACGAACCAGCATCTCATTTGAATTTCACTTTATATGGTACATACAGTATGTTTACACAATCCCAAAATCCTTACTTCAAGAACAATTGTCTTCCATGGAAGTGGCCTCCTGAAATGTTTTCCTTAGTTTAAAAAAAGAAAAGAAGAAAAAAAAAAAAGGACATATTTACAGAGTTAAAATACAATACACAGGGGAAAAGAATGTAATCGGCTTAGGGAAAGGAGAATACAGACCTATATGCTTACAGGACCTTCCACCTAATTGCCGATAAATAATTGTCTTGTGCATATTACCCACATCAGAGCATGGTCCATAAGCCYGGGTGTCAGCTGCAGAGCTCAGCTGCTGTTTGTAAATGGTATTAACTGTGCTCTTGGTTTTTCTGTGCTTAACTGTATATAGTTTTGTTTTATTGGCACTGTACCGTAAGCATATTCTGCACTATGCAAATATAAGAGCTGAGAAGCATATGGGCCGAATCCTGCAACATTCACTCAGGCAAATGGCCAATTCACTTGATGGGAACTTTTCCTGAGTAAGCAGTCAGAGCAGACTCTCAGCTCCATCGTATGCCTCGGCTTGTTTGCAGGTATGACAACAGACACTGGTGCTTTGCAAGAAGGAAAGGAGGGGTATAAGACCCAGTACTGAGGATAGATGCTTAGCTCTGTTCTTCTCAAGACTTAAGAACTACTGAGATGCTACAAAAGGCACAGTCAGCATAGAATGACCCTCTCCAGCCTTTAGCAGCCTGTTAAAAATCTGCTTATAAAAGGAAAGACCCTTACAAAGGGAAAGAGTCTTCAGGACGAAAGGGCCTAGAGTTGTTCCAGGGGAGGTTTAGACTAGRTATTAGGAAAAATTTCTTCACTGAACAGACTGCCCAGGGAAGTGGGGGAACCACCATCCTCAGAAGCATTCAAAASACTTGTGGATGTGGCACTTGATGATGTGGTTTACTGATGGACTTGGCAGTGCTGGGTCAACAGTTGGTCTTTTCCAATCTTAGTAATTCCGTGATTGAATACATGATAGCATTTCTCCATCCCCAGTCTGGACATAATCTCATGGTACCAGTAGTGGAAATATCTCTCTAGTCAATGCAGATGGATTTAAGCTGCAGGAATTCATGGAGTGAAGAGAAAGAGGAGGGGAATCCTGCTTTTGATAAAGAGCACYAGTGATTTCTGCTCCAGCACCTTGTTCAACAGCTTTGTCAGAGAGACATAACTCAAAGTAGGAACTTCAGGATTCAGCTCTGCATCCAGCTCTGGTTCAGCCCTGCCATCTATCATGCAGGAATGGGGTTTCACCCTTTAACTGTGTAGGKGGCTAAAAGCTCTGTCCTATTTCCTGATCTCTCTATATTACATAGTCCAAGCTGTGGTGACAAGCAATATGTTGTGGACTTCAGGTCCAAGACCTACAAAAGCTCACACAGGTGCTTTTCTTAATTGACTCCAATTTTGTCTACACTGCCCCTCACAGCTTGATATGTATCAGAGAAGCTGGATTTGATCTAGCTACCATGGGAACCAGTGCAGCACTGATGCTGTAGCATACATTTCAGCATGATCCCCGCACAGACCCTGGTTACCCACTTGGGGCTGCTAAAGTGTGTTGAGCACTGGGCTGTGTGTTCCCAGTGCTAATGTCATCCCTAATAGCTACTCTTGATAGTAGCAGTGGTACCCATAKTTTTCTTTCTCCTGCAGACATTTCTTTCAGCAGTGTCTGATGGGAAACTTAAGCTGCAGCTCTTACTCATGTTCCTCATCCTCATGCACCTTTTAAACAAAATAGCTAATTCAAATAGAGGCTTAAAGGTCAAACACTCCAGACCTGGTTTTGCAAAATTTTTTGTGTATGACTTCTCCCCTTCTATTAAAATAAAAAAATTCTCATCAGGAAATGTTGGTAAAAAGGGTTTAATTACAGAAATCATTTTGCACCCTATGGAGAAAGCATGAAGAATGGCCTATTTCCACATTTGAATTGCACATTCATCAAGAAAAGAGTGATTTCCCCTTAAGAATTTTCTGGAGGAGTAGAAAAGAGCATTGAACCCTGGGGTGTGTATTTTATAGTCTCTGAAAGGCAAATGGTTTCACTTCCATTGATTAAAATACATGGGTTTTCCCTATGGATTATTCTCCTGGATGTAGGAAAAAAAATAAAATCTTTAGTCGCGCCTGTCAAGTAGTGCAGCCCCTTAGGAGATATCTCCACTAAGGCAAAGGGCTCAACAAACCAACTGCTCCTGAACTTGGCCAGCAAGAAGCCTTTGACCTCCAGATGTTGCTTTTTTTGCTTGATGAATGGGGACTTTACAAAATGTGTTTTCATTGTTTCGTTGGAGAGAATGTCAACACGGAAACACAAGATGGCATTGGGASCACCAGGTGCCAATCAGAGTGGCAGCTCCAGGACTTGCTGTCCTTGCTCTCTGGCACACAAGGTCTAACAGGCATTAGTCTTGTCATTCACCTTCTTGTCCCACATGTGTGGCTTCTTTACAAACTCTTCCAAACACTGCATGGAGGAGAACTTGGCTCAACAGTCACTGTTATCAAGGAGCAAAGTGTAAAGTTGCTGGGGTGCAGGACCCAGGCACAGTGTTGCAGGCTGATGAACACTGATACTTTGAATGTACATCTTCATAAAATATGCTCCAAATTGGTATGCAGCACACTTCTGTGACCACAGTAATTCACTGTGAATTGAAGCAGGAGCAGGATTTTCCTAAGCAAAGTCACTTTTTCCCATTAAATTACTATTGTTCTTTTTTTACCAGGAGCATTATTGTCTAGTTCTGTTAACAGAAAAAGGCCAATTACACAAACAGTGCTGACCTGTTAAACTTGAATTCACCAGCCAGAATTCAAATAAACAGCATTCTACTCCCCACTTGAGTTTACTGATTTTCTCTTAATAATGTCACTTGAGATTAAAAAAAAAAAAAAAGTCTGAGGTGAATGGGTATATCAACTAAGTGTTTCAAAACCACAGGAAAGTAATGCAAACTGTAAGAGCACTAAGAACAAGAAAAAGAAAAAGTTATATGTAATTGGAAGAGAAGATGTTCCATTTCCTTTCTAAAATCAAATGCAAACTGCTCATGTGACTGATTTAGTATTGAACAAGAGAGGAAAAATTGCTTCTTGGCATTTAAATGGAAATGTTTCTTGTTCAGAAATTTTGGAAGCTTGCATACGGTATGATTTTTGAAAGGCTTATACAATTACCATTGAATTTGGATGAGGTCTATTCCTAACAATATATATATTTCTCCGTTAAACTTTTTCCTTCCGGAGACCTAAATTACCTTTGTCTAGAGTCTAGATTCCTGATGTGGAATATATTCCAGAGGTAATAAGGCCAATGCAAATATATTTCATTTTTAATATGTATGTCTGAAAAAAACCAGTGAACAGCAGCAGCTGTTTTGCAATGCAGACCTTTATGTCGAGGACTCTGCTGTTTTAGGATTATGCTCTGATTTGCTGTGTGCCTTTTTACTGAGATTTCTGGGTTTGGAATAAAACATATATCTCACCTCTTGGTTTCCACAAAGGCTAGAAATTTTAGGACAGAAGAAAGAGGCAGACCACAGCAGACTTGCGCCTGGCTGATTTAAAGGTATGCCATGAAGAGGATGATTCCCATGTAGCTCAAAGCACTGCAGGAAGTACTGCAGTCCATTATGTTCAGCACTCCTCTTACAACGCGGTTTTAGGGCTGAATCCGGTGTCACTCCAACATTTGTGATGTCAACACAAATCCTGTAGAGAGTGTTGCTGAAAAGTTTTGYAAGAGTAAATTTTGAGGAGGGACTCAAAAGAGAAAAATGTGATTATTTGGTGAATGAGAAAATGATAGGCTGAGTGTAAATGGCAATGGGTGATATAGCCTGACAGAGATAAGTTATTGAGGACATGCCCAAGGTCAGGCAGTGAAGCAGTAGCAGGGCCTGACACTTAGCAACACTGTGACCCTCTCTTTCTTTAGAGCATGTTGAATAGCAGCATTAAACAGACCTAAATTCTTGTCCCTACTGTTAAAAATTATTAAAAAACAGACAAAACCAAACTAATTCCCCCCCACCCCCAAATAAATAAAAGGCAGAAGCTGGTAGCATTGATCTTCTTTCTGAGAATTTGATTTTAATTATCAAACAGCACAGTTCTGTAAAATATGTTTAAAAATAGTAATTGATAATGATAGTAATGTCATCTCCTGATACCATTGTGGATGACGCCCCCTGACCCCAAAAGCAAGACATTATGCAAGCTGCCTAACTAGAGGCACAGGAGAAACAGAGGTTTCCTCCTCCTTACGATGTGTGCTGAAACTAGAGCCCACCTGACCCCAAGAAGAGAGGGAGTTTCACCATGGACAGGACAYGAAGGCGCCACCTGAGGCAGATCTCCACTTCTTGCCTCCATCCTGATCCCCACTCCATTCTCATGCTAAAGCCAATGCCATTCCAACCCATCCCCATGCGCAATCCATGCCCAAGATCAACCCATTCCTATCATACCCAAGCACATCCTCTCCTGTCCCAATTACCTTCTCATTCTCATGTCCACACTTGATCCATCTCCTCACCATGCCCATACAGCTGTCCAGGCCCACATCACGTCCATCCCCTCCCCATAGGCCCGTCCATCTTCTCTCCATGCCTTGCGTGCCTGCATGCATGCCCAAATCCCCTTCATGCCCATGCCATGCCGGAGCCCTTCTCCCAATGCCCATGCYTACGTCTGTGTCCTCCCCTGATCCATGCCTACGCCACGACTGCATCCTGCCCATGCCTGTGCTTATTCCCATCTCATGCCAATGTCTGTGCTCTCCCCATGCCTGTGCCATGCCCGTGTCTCTGTACATCCCTGGCCCATGTCTATTCTGTGATCGTGGCCATGCCCATGTCTGTATTTCCTCAGCCCCACGTCCCTGCCGTGCCCSTGTCTGTGTCATCCTCTCCGGCCCCATGCCTCTGCCATGTCCATGCCCGTGCCACGCCACGCGTGTTCGCACCCCGTGCCCCTCTCCACGCATCCGCAGGCCGTGTCCGAGCTGTTCCCACGCCGCTGGRGTGGGCAGCCGCCAGCCGCATGTGCGCCTGTCATTCCAGCCGGGAGCGCCGGCTCCTGCCTCCCATTCATGTAACCTGTGTGTGTCTCTCTTTCTCTCTGTGTGTAACAGCGAGAGGGAGAGAGCGAGCGAGGCACCGAGAGAGGGAGGAGGAGGGGGGAAGCTTTAAATAAAGCCTTTGGATTGCAGCTGCTTATTTTGGGCAGTCCTACCAGGACGATTCCTGTCAGGAAAGAAGCTGGACCAGTCGTTGTTCTTTTTTTTTTTTTAATTTATTTTTTTTTTGATTTTTGGGGGTGGCAGCGGTGCATGTCTGAGCTGCCTGCGGAGATGAGCTCCGGTGCCTGCCTGTAGTTTCCACTTTGGGATCGCTGGACACAGAAGTGGCATTTCGGTGGGGGGAAGCTGCAGACATGGTAAGCTTCGCTTTTCCTCTGAAAAGTGTATTTATGCCATAGACCCTTCTTGAATTTTCCCTTCCCCCTTCCCTCTTCCCACCAAACAGCCAGGCACACAGGCTGGGGCTGGGGAGAAGCTCCCTGAATCCCTGGCTTTCCCTCCCCAGCATCCATCCTTCCCTCCTGCCCAGCTCCCTGCCCTCCCCTCGCACAGTTTGCAGCAATTCGGAGGGAGGCAAAGATGCTGCGGGAAGCTTCGGGCTGGGGCGGGGGTGGATCAGTCACCCCCAGACTGCCAAAACCTTGCTTCAGGGTATGTTTGGAGTGGATTCTCCCATCCAACCTTCCCCCTCCCCGACCCTTCCCTCTGCACCCCGAGCGGTGCGGCTGTGCTTGGGGAAGGCAGCAGTGCAGCTTGGGAGGCACTGGAGCAAGGATGCAGCTTTAAGATCAATCGGTGTTATTTATGTAATAGTAAAAGCAGGGAGGAAAGGAGGCAGAAAAAAATAGAATAAGAAAGAAGTGCCTTGGTATTTGTCAGCCCACAAGGCTCCTTCGGCTCTGTCTGAGCCCCCCGTACTCATGTCCTGCTGCAGGGCGGTGCGTGGTGGGAGTGTGTGTGTGTGTGTGTGTGTGTGTGTGTGTGTGTATGTTTACATTTGGATCCGTGCTAGATTCGGGGGTGAGGATGGGGTCTCCCATTTTCCAAGGAAAGATGGGTTTGCCTCCAACAAAAAGAAAAAAAAAAAAATTGCGCTTGACTGCAAGTTGAGTGACAAGTCTGTTTCTTAGGCATTAAATGTTAAAGCCCTGCTTCCAGCCGTGCCCTGCCAGGATTAAAAGATCGCCCAAATAGTGTGGTGTTGGAGAAAAGATGCTGGAATGCCTAGAAGAAATGCAGTGGTTCAGACTTGTGCTTGTATTCTCAGCAATTTGCATTCTCAAATACAAATTTAGGCTGTTGAACCTGAAACCAGGCTGCTACCAAAGGGCATTTATTTCCTGGGATTTGTTTTGATTGAAAATATAGTGTAAAATATCTGGGATATTTTACTTCAAAAGAAGTGGTAGTTAAGAAATTTCTAAATCTTTAAAAAATAATAATTAGCTCCCCCTCAAAACTCTAGAAGTATTCACAAGGCAGTATTTATTTACTTTCTTATCATGACCACACTTAGAAATTCACGGTGGTTACAACCATGTAAGCACATGATTTGAAAACAAAAAGAAAATTAAACAAAACAAACTAACAACAAAGAACCCCAAAACCAAAACCCAGCCAAAAAACCATATTTATGCCACTACCTTTTTTTATGAGATACATAGTCTGAAATACATTTTTCATAGAGCCAAAACAGAAATTACTAAATGCTCATTGAATAGATGGGTAAGACCTTTCTGCATCTTGAATGCATTTGCTCATGKTTTTTCCTGGAAAGTTCAATTTCTTATGATTTAAAAATAATAAATAAAGAAGGCAATACACCAAGCTCCTAAATCAAACTAAAAATTAGTCTCTCCACCTCAGCCCTATCTTCCTTCTTAACTTTTTGCAGTGAAGCCTCACCTTTACAGCCGCATCTTTTTCTTTTTTTTTTCCTCCCTAGAGAAAAGTCCCAGGTGAAGGGAGGGCCATAAAATGAGAAAATGAGAGCAAATCTTTGAAGTTTGAAGTTGTCTGTGTGCTTTYTATAGGTAAACTTCTGCTTTAGTCTGGCAAGTTGTTAGCGTGCTGTTCTCTGCTCTGGGGCGCCGGAGTTGGGTAGGGGAAATTGGCAGCTCCCAGCCTATCCCAATCCCATTTCTTTCGGCTTCGCTGACCCTAATAAAATTGCCTACTAGTAGTGTAGCCCCTCCTCTCCYATGGAAAGTGCTCTGCTCCCAACATGTGCACCATATGTGCCTGCAACACCCAAGGCTTAGCATACATTCACCTATAGCATGCCAGCAGTCCGAGTATGCCACCCGCACTCTGGCTCTGGCAGGAGCCAGGGATTGGACATTCGGAACCCCAACCTCTCCCCTGGTAGCTGGGGGAGGCTGGGGCTGAGCCAGTGATTTGTATTTAATTTATTTCATTGGCCTCTTCAGAGCCAGGCACCTCCCACCTAGTGCCTCTGCCTGTAGCACTTCTATGGGCTTGGGCGGAAAAAACAAGGCGTATGTGTGTGTGTGTATAGATATATAGATATATAGATATATAGATATATAGATATATAGATATACAGATATATAGATATATATGTAGTGCAGTGGGGGGGAGCATAAAGGGAGGAAGACGCATCTCTTGCACAGTTTTGCAGCAAGGCAAGACTTCAGAGCAGCTCCCTCGGCTCTGCCTGTGTTACAGGGCTGAAGGAATTTGCTCGTTTGTGGCCATTGCGAGCTGCCYGTCCTTGTAAAATTCCCAGCTCCCAGACTCTGCCACGCTGCTGGATCAGTCCTCGCTGGAGTGGGCTGGTTTGTAGCCAGGAGAATTCTTTGCTGCCATGATCCCTTGAGAATGCAATCCSCAAGTCAGTGCATGGCCAAGGAAAAGTAGGTTCTGTGCTAGTTTGCAGCCGGTCTGGAGGCAGAGAKGGGACCGACAGTGAGGTCTTGGTGTGTGGCCGGGCATTTCCCAGGCACCTGAAAATGTAACCTGTGTTGCACTTTCCTTGGGAGCAGGAACCCTGCTCTGCACCCACCATCCTGGGAAGGGGGTCTGCACACACAACTGGGGCAGGGGAGGAGGGGACCTGCCTTTGCAGGCAACCCGTTTTACTTTTTCCCCTTTTTCCCCCTCAAAAAAGAATCACCAAGATTGGGAATTACTGCCACTGCTCTGAGATGCACTATATCTTTACAGGGACTCTGCCTCTGTGCCTCACCCTTCTTTCTCATACATACACACATGAATGTGTTCACATCTTCACAAGGGGAGATTTTAAATYAATCTGTTATTTATATGTGTGACTTGGAGAAGAAATGTGATATTTTGGTGAAGAAAGAGGGTCATTAATATGGAAAAATGTTCTCAGGTTGTTCTTTGGCAAGGAAAGGGGTAAGAGGCAAAAGGAGATGCAGAAGTTTACTTCGTAGTTTCCCTTTCTTATTAGCAAAGGGTCCTGGTTTAGAAAGGCTTTTCTGGGGAGAATTTGCCTTCTCTAATTTTAATGGATAGGGAAAAATCATGGAGAAATGAGGGTAAAACTGCTCATCTGGTTTTCACTGGGGGGGGGGGAGATAGTCCCCCCCTCCCCCCGATTTAATTTACTACATGGATGGAAAAAGAGAGACACCTCTCTAATTTCAGTGGGTCTGGGGAAGGAGTGAGATTTGGGCTGAGAAGACTGCAATTTTAAGTCCATGTAGCTTTATTTAAGTCCATGTAGCTTAATTATTTTCCTTGACTCATTTAAAATAGATGCTTTCCTTTTATTTTGGTGAGCAGATAGTATGCTGGCAAGGGAAAATGTTATTTTTGTTTTACAAAGTGAATTTTTTATTTTATTTTATTTTATTGGTTTCCTGGAGTGCATAATAACGAAATGTTATTACATTCTGTCTACAACATGTACACTATTCCAATTAAGAGCCTACTCTGATTATTTTTAACCTGGTAGTTTGCCATTTCTCTGCTCAGGAGAATAAAACATTGAGTTCTTGCACTTCAAAATAGCTGAGATGTTTAAGCAGAACTACCTTTTCCCTGGGAAAGTCATTTCCAGTTCTGTTGAGTTCCCGCTTCAATGGTTCATTTTCTGACAGAATCACATCTTTACAAGAAGAAGAACTATGATCTTATGTAACTTGATGTTTCCAGATCAAAAGTTACAAATATTGCAGTAATACCATGAAGAGAGAGATTTGACAGGAGGAATGTTGCGTGGCATATTTATTATTAGGATTTCAAATCAAGGCGGTTTTAAAAATTTATGGAGGGGAAAAGCAGAATTAAAAAAAGATGAATAAACAAAACCTTGCTAGTTTGATATCTTTAACATCACTTTTCCCTTTTATCTTAACTGTGTAGACAGTTGAGATTTTATTTTTTCTTTTCTTAAAGCAAACTCTTGTGTTTAAAAAATGTGTAGTTGTAATTTTGAAAGATGAAGTAGCTTGAAACTCGCTCTCTCTCAGATTTGATTCGAAGAAATGAAACCCTGTAAATCRATGTCAATTCAGATTTAAAGACTGGCTGTTACCTGCCCTGTTACAAGGTCCATCAGCATAGCTTATTGTATCTAAAAGCTAAAATACTCCGTTTCTGCTWTGAACTGACAAATTGGCATTGCTGGGTGCTTTGACAGAGTAACTTGCATCACTTGCCAGTGAATTGGGTATTCATGGATCCTTGACCGATATGTTTCAGAGAAAAAAGTCCTATAATGTAACACTTTTTAAAGCATAAGTATATATGTGCATTTCCTCTTTGCTCTAGATTAAAAGGAAAAAGAATCACRGAGAAATTTATATCTTAATTATGTCAGCCTAACATGAGGAGTGGTGCTGTAGCGTGGCTGTAGGACTTACAGTAGTCAGGAATAAATGTACAATTTTCATTCTTCTGTGCTGTTTCACCCTTGCTTCCCTTGATAGATAAACAATTTTTTTAGAAACATATAACTYTTTTTTTTTGCCAGCTGTTCTACTCTCCCTGGAGCATCTGTAGAGACAGAGTTGAAATGTGAGTAGGAGGGCATGTTTCCTTGTCTGTGTGCAGTGACAAACACTTCTTACAGAAAGTTCAAATTTTGGAAAGTTTAAGCCTTAYTTAAAAAAATCCTTTTGTCTTTATACCAAATTGCTTGGAATGGAGCTGTTTGCGCTGTAGGGGGATTCAAACTTCATCGAATGTTGCCCTGCTGGGTATCAGCAGAGGTGATCTTTTGAGTGTGAAGATGTTCATGAAAGCAGGCACAGATTTCTCTGTTCTTCCAGTGTGTTGGCAGCAAGAAGAAGGAAAGAACATTATGAAACGAATTAGGGCTGACAGATAAGTTTCCTTTTCCAAGTTAGAGTTGCTTTCTAGGATGTGACACAATCCTTGTTCTTTTTTTTAAGTGGGGGGAAGAAGGAAGAAGGAGAGAGGAGTTGCTGATGGTCRGTTTAGGTAGAGGAGCTCACTGAAGTGCATTTATCAGTTCATTTAAATAGGGATGGCTCAGTGAGATTTCACCGATATCTCCACATGTTTTAGTGAAGTAGCATTTGCTGTGGTCTGGGATAAGCACTGCAGTCCAGAATGCTGCTCCACTGCTGCAATCACTGCTAGGCACTGGTGGCAGATGTGCTACCCCAGCAGCAACAGCAAACATGAAAGCAGATGTCTCACTCCCCATTAATTTAGGTCTTATGTGATTATTCAGTGCAGTTTTCTCTTTAAGCACTGAGTAGAAGCTGTATCACTTGCCTGCACAGGTGTTTGCACACACTGAGCCTTCAAAGTATTATGGAGATTCATTAGTTATACAGTAAAAAGTTAGAAACAGAAGATTAAATCCTATTTTTCTATTTTGGTCTAACCCTGCATCATGTATCCAATAAGGGCTCATAGGCTTTGTTCTCACTCCCTCAAACTCCAAAATCTGTACTGTAAATCTTAAAATTGCTTTTAAAAATCCAGCCTGGGCCTGTTTCTTCTGGGAAATATTTGGTCTATTCATAAAATCAATCTTGGTTTTCTATATCAGGAKCTGCACCCAATGAACCTTATGGATCCCTTCCAACTCAGGATATTCTATGATCCTATGATATCATGCTGTGTGGAGTATAAGAGAAGCCAGGATTCATTTCCTAGGCAGCAGCATCTTCAAGCACTGTCTGTTCACATAAGAGCAAAGTCCTGGAGGCCTGAAATTCATAAACAATTACTTCCACTGGGCCATCTGGACTTAAAGGGTCAGTCTTACAAATGAACTGAACCCCCAAATTTTATAATGGAAGGTTTTCAATATTCTGCTRATTCCTTTTGAACTGCCTCCGTGTCTTTGGATGCTGAAAACCATTTCATCCTTACCTCTGTAACATAAAGAAGAATAGGAAGGGAGAGTTTGGTTAGCCAAAAAGCTTTTAGAAGTGACTGCCAGAAGTGGTTGGAAAAACTGACAGAGCATGAGAGACACTGGAATTTGCTTTCTGCCTGTTGATACAAACAGCATTAGGTGGTTGGGCTGTGGGCAGCACAGATCCTGTCAGTTTGGAACAAGCAAATGCTTCTATTCCTAGAAAATTACCCTTTGGGCAGCTGGGTTTAAGGTGYGATCAGCCTTTTGATGCAGATTTTTGTTCTAGAAAGCAGAGAACCATCTCAAGAGCCAACTGGCTGATGTGTTCCCGCAGACAGAGCCTTGATCAGGGATAACTTACGATGTTTCCTTATGGTGGTGCTAAAACAATGCWAAGTTCACACAGCCTTTAATGGCTGCTGTGGATGTTTGACACTTCAGCAGATCAGCCTCTGAGYTGTCAAGATGATCATCCATGCACTGCAACACACTCTGACACAATTATGAAATGTTGGGTTGAATGGACTTGCCCAGCATTGCCCACAGTCCTGGGGCATCACTTGGCTACCTTAATCTGAAACGCATTTGCCCCCATTCTACAATCCTCTGCTTAGTGAGAACAAACCTCCCAGCTCTGCAGCAGGTGAGACAGGAATTATAAACCTCCTCTTCTACTCTCCGTTCTCACTGCTTCATCTCCAGGCCAGCTTGGGTAAAACACTGTCTTGTAAATAATGACTGTTTCATTATTCAGACACTTCAATAAGGAAACTTTCATTGTGATTTTTACTTAAATTATGGGTCTCCAATATACACTTTTAAATCACATTATTAGTCTGTTAGTCTCATTTTTGTTGATTTCTTTTGGTTTTTATGGAGATAGTACCTTTGTGACATTGCCTCATTTTGGCCACCCTCTGTGTGTCAATGGCTTAGTTTAAGAGTATTCTGCTCCTCTAAACAGATCTCTCAGTCGATCCCACTCAGCCTAGTCTTCTCCTCATGCCCTGCCTCATCCAACTCCTTTCTACAATCCTGTTTTCACCTCTCTAACCCCTGCTCTCCAAGTCTCTCATCCCAACTTCATTCAGTTCCTACCAGCTTGAGGTCATGCCAAGAACCAGAGAACATCTCTGCTTGCAGTTCTGACACTTGAATACAGACCTGGCACTTCCCATAGCATAAAACATCTTGTCTTGTCATACACAGGTAGAAATGTAAGTGATGGAAGCTGGCAAATATGTACAAATGCACCCAGGAGCATGTAGCAACGGTGTTTTTATCAGAGATGTCTAAACTTGGCTTAATTCACACAGATAGGCACAAAACTCATTAGAAGAAAAACAGTTCTCTCCCAGGCAAATTTCAAGTCCATCCTCTAAAGTCCTAAAACTCCCAGAGGAGGTTTCAGAAAGAAAGCTAAAGACTTTTTTTTTTTTTTTAACGTTAGTAAAACAACATATTTTTCCTTAGCCTTGTTCTCAGAATCTGCTGAACTGTTTTGACTGAAATTTTCCAAAAAACTTCAGCCTGAGGCAGACAGCTGGCATGGAAATTTTCAGGCCAAACAATTTGCTTAGTATAGTTATAAGAAACTGTGAATGCTGTTTTATTATTAAAGCTGCTTCACTCTTCCCATAATTGACAGCACTTCCAACTTTGCCGTTCCCTAATAAACAGAGAACTGGAGATTGTGTTACAAACTAATTTCGTACTTGTGTGTTTTATAGATTTTTTTTTTTATATTGGAAATTTATTATAGATCTGACACATGCATTTCAGCATATGTTAGCAGATGATGAAATCTCAAGCTTCCTGGAAACCAAAGTGAATACAAGTAATGAGAATCCCACAAAGTCACATCAAAGTGATACAGCATTGCAGGATTTGTAGGATGGAATTAAATCCAAAGAAATCTCAGGAGATCTTGCACTGACARAGCAAACCCACAAATTCCCATGTATCCCACCCTCAGGTTCAGTGTCCTGCTGACAGAGGAATTCTTATTTAGTATAGCACCATTACATTGTAACAGCAACTATTATTACAACCCAGAGCCAAAAAAAAAAAAAACAAAAGAAAACCAAATGGAAACCCAGAAAACTGAAAGAATAGATAATTGCATTTTGATGTGGCCAGCTTTTTTCTCTGTTTATCGTCATTACAGTTGACTCTCAGGCTGCAGTTTCACATCAGAGCCAAATTCAGGATCCATTGGCGTGGAAGGAGAGGGGTCCTCTCCTCCCACCTCAAWGTCCTTTCTCCCCAGCTTCTGTCTTTTGACTACTTCAGAATATGTCTAATGATTTATGCCTTTTTGACAAGGGYACGTAGTGATATGACAAGAGGTAACAGTTTAAGATAAGAGAGGGCAGATTTAGATTAGATATTAGGAAAAGCTCTTTCCTGTGACAATAGTGAGGCCATGGCACAAGTTGCCCAGAGAAGCTGTGGATGCCCCCAGACTGATGGGGCTCTGAGCAGCCTGGTCCAGTAGGAGGTGTCTCTGCACGTGGCAGAGAGGGCTGGGACTAGGTGATTTTTAAGGTGCCTTCCAACCCATTCTGTAATTCTATGATTCTACAATTTAATTTATCAACCCAGGACAAAACAAACTCCATCTTTTGCTTGGGATTTTGGTTTATGATGACTTACAGACTTATATTGAGTCAATGTGGTAGAAGCATTTGCCAAGGAGAAGRGAGAGAGAAGCGGGTACAAACAGCTTTGTGGTGGTGATGGGGGTTTAGGCTAATCCCATGACCAAGGAGTTTTTCCTAGATTACCAACTATTTACAGCAGTTTGATTGTACTGATATGAAGTCTAATTTTATTCATGTTAAAATATGKAGTGCACTTTTTCATTACCGTCTTCTATCTTCAGGACAGTCGTTTCAAGCCATCCTGCTTAGTGGGCCTTGAAGCAGTTGTCCTCTAACAATTTGCTGGATTCTTTTTGAACCCAGCATGTTGTTGTGATTGCACAAGAAAAAGTTTCATAATTTAAAGTCATGCAATGAGTGAATAAGCCTTCCTGTTTTTCTGCTTTAAYCTCTCAATTTGCTAATTTCATTAGATGACTCCTACTTTGTGGGTTATATAGCAGGATAAATTCCTTCTACTCTTTGGTTTTSTTTTTCTATTCCAAGATGAAAATCCCCACCCTACTTTATCTATTCTGCAAGTCTTTCAATATTCCTGATATTCTTTTCAGCCTTTTCGTTTTCCTCTGTCTTTAATAATTCTGCTCTGTATTTTAGACATGGATAGGACCAAAATATATGCAGCATTAAGACAGAAATGCATGTTACCTTATAAAACWTCATCCCATATTATATTTAGCCTGTAGAAAAGGAAGCTTGAGGGGACCTTATAGCTTTCTGCAACTACCTGAAAGGAGGGTATAGCCTGGTGGGGATCAGTCTCTTCWCCAAGTTACAAGTGACAGGACAGGAGGAGGAAATGACCTCAAGTGGCACCAAGGAAAGTTTAGATTGGATATTAGAAAAAATTTCTTCACTGAAAGAGAGACCAGAGAGACCAGAGGCATTGGAAAGGGAGAGGGACTCAGGCTGCTGAGGGAATGAGACTGTGATGGAATCACCATGGCTGAAAATGTTCAGTAAGTGTGTGGATGTGGTTCTTAGGGACATGGTTTAGTGGTGGCAGTGCTGGGTTAATGGCTAGGCTCAGTGATCTTATAGGTCTTTTTTAATATAATTGATTCTATGATTTTTCTCTTTTCATTGTCTATTTTTTCCCTAATGTATCTCAGAATTTTTCCTGTGCATTTAACTGGCGCGAGCAGAGAGCCAGTAGTTGTAGAGGGCATCCCATGGAGATCCCTCAACCAACCTTCTGTGGGGCACCAGTTAATTTACAGCCCATATTGTGTATGCATTGTTAGAACTGTTTTTCCCTTTATGCATTCTTTTCTTTTACTGATACTGAATTTCATCTGATGTTTTTATCACCCAGCTTGTTACCCAGTACTGTGAAAGCAGGTTGTAGCGTAATGGTTGGAGGCTTCATGAGAGAATCAGAAAGCCCAGCAATGAAACAGGCTCCCATTTTGACTTTTATTCTTGTCCTGGGGATAATGTGAGCAAAAATATAACCAACAAAATACCCTTKATATAAAGTAAGAACAACCAGCCTGCCTGTCCTGTGGCATCTGACTGTGAAGTTGTCTGTTGCTCAAATGTTTTTCGTCTCATTGTCAGCATCTAACAGTCTTTTTTTCTCATACTTCTTTCTAGCCAGTGTTTGCTCTTCCCAAAAGCAGTAAATTATGCCCTTGCTTCCTCCACGCTGCACCACCAAAATCCTGATACCAAGGGACAACTTAATGATCATCTTCTCACAGCCTGACATGTTTCCCCTGTAYCTCCAGCTTCTTTCTATCCTAAAATCCCTCTTGTGTTCATGATGCACTGCAAAGACACCTGGGATTTGGAAACTTTTCCTACTGTCTTGGTTTTGCTTTTATCTCACAAGAAAGTGTGAGCAGACAAAGCCACCTGCCTGTCACTTGGAGCCCTGTTTCATGGCAAGCACTTGGGTCTACCTGAACAGGGCTTTCTTTAGGGCTTAGCTTTTATGGCTTATTATTGTTGCTGCTGTTCACAATCTTATTTGGGATTGGAGGGATGCACAAATGACTCATTTAGAAGCTACAAACCATTGCTTGCAGCCCTGCATATCCCCCATATGCTTTAAAATGTCATCTGTTTGTGGCTTTCTGTGCTGAACGCTGCTGATCACAGGCTCTGGAGAGCAACTTTATTGTACACCTGCATCACTTTGCTTTGTATTCTTTTATACCTTCTGCATAATTAATATTTTTTTCAATTTTATGTATTTATTTATTTTGGCTGATGTCTTCTCCAGAGAGTATCAGACACAGCAAGCATCTAGTTGAGAAGATGGTAACAGAGAAGAAGGGTATATCAAAAGCTGATACTAGGGAATGAAAGTGGATCTTTTAGGGGGTGAGAAAATGGGGGAGCACCAAGAAGAGAGGGACCTCTACCAACTCTTTCATCATTAGTGCTGGATTCCTGCAGCTGGTTCTCTGTTGAACTCTGTAAGGACACTGATTCTTTTTTTTCCCTTTGTTTTCTTTCTTCCACCCTCCATTTCAGAGCATGGAAGACTGAAAAGTCTGTAACATCTCTGCTGTGCATGAAATACATAAATCAATAAAATTGGGATACCCAGCCCCAGTAAAGTGCCTAATCTAATGTGTGGGGGCATAAATTCCTCATATGTTAATATCCCTGTTTGTTTCTCTCTCCTTCCCTCTGCTCAAATGAAAACACCTGGAGTTAATGTTACACAGACTATGTGGGACCTCACCTTGCCATCATGTTTCCTTATTAAGAAATTTCATTAAGGCCTTTTATTTAAAATGTGCATTGCTTTGGCAGACTGAGTGTTTGAAAGTGGACACTCCCAGCAACAGAGATTTTTTTGAAGATAACAAAAGCCAATCACATTGCATCTTGTTTCAATCCCCAAAGCACCACAACGTTTTAACTTAAACCAGGGCCAGATCCAAGAATCATTACTGTTAATTCAAAGGCTCCTGTTGGTTTTAATGGTCTCTGGATCAGGCTTTTTCACTCCTGCTGTGGAACAGAGCCGGCTCCCCCAGTGCAGAAGCAAAAAATGGCCATGAAAATTGAAGGCTRGTTTGGAAATGGATGTCATTTCCACTGCTGGACTAATTGAGCATGTGAGGCTGGGAGTGGCATAGGTTTGAGGTTTTCTTGATGTTTCCAAGTAAGTCAAAGTTCCTATAATGAAAACATGTAGAGTGGTGTTTTGTAACTATTTTTATACCTACATCAGACTTGATGTTAGTGGCTTTGAATTATTTAATGTTTTTCTTCCTCAGCTGTCATCTCCAGTGAGCTCCCATTGCAGGGCTGCGGGAGCTGTTGTGTAAGGAACAATGCGGGAGCCTGGCATTGGCTGCTTTGGGGGGGTTGATGTTGCCTGGTTTTGTTTTGTTTCAAGTCTTTAATCCAATTTTATCCTTTTTCTTTCTGGTGAGAGGGACATCAGGCCAAGGTATTAAATCATACTGACCGGCGTGGGCTGAAAATGAAGTACATGCCAGCTAAATACACAAATGGGGAGTTTTCTGCTTAAACCACTGAGCGCTAATGTCTGTCACATAGGAAGAGCCAACTATTTAACATTCAGTCTATTCAAAAAACATTATTATGTCCCAATGGTAATTTAAAACCACATCTGTTAGAACCATATGTGGGGAAAGTTTACCTTTTTTTTTAAGCCTTTTTTTTTAATCCCAAGTTACCCTGTTTATAGGGTTATCTTCAATGTGGGCCTCTTTCAAAATTTCAGACTGATGGCCATGAAACRCCATCAGTCCAACAAAAGAACTAAATGAATTCAATTATTATCTTTTTTCCTTTGCAATTAATGTATGGGCTTTTAGTGGATATCTGCAAGTAGACATCCAGGTTTGAAAGGAAATCTATATATTGAGATCATGCCTCATGCTTCTGTTGTCTGTAACCTGATATTTGTTTGTTCATCTGAGTTATTGGATATTTCACAGGTTTTATTCGTCGCAGTTATTCAGGCTTCTATTAACAATGCCTATGACCTTCGAAAACATCTCTTTTGGGCACTCAGATCCTCTAATTTTTACTTTGTGGAGTTGCCACTGGGTTATTCTGTCCTTAAAAACAGAAGATAGAGATTTGTTTTCAAAGCCTCCCATCATTATTATCTAACCAGCACTAATTGGCATAAACTTGAGATTATTAAACCTAAGCAGTGCTAATAGCATATTGGACATGGCGAGTGGAAGTTGGCTCCACACAACACCCAGGTCAAAATATCTGCTACAGGCCCCTTATTACATGGTGGATAAAGTGCTCTGTGTCACCTCTACATTGAGTGCAACATATTTTGCCATGTCTTTGTGTACCTGTTCATCCCAGCTAAATGTAAGCACCTGAATGAATTGCTTTGACAGATGGTAATTGGGGGCAAACAGATTTCAAGCACAGAAGTTAAAGGAGCTCTTTATTCCTTTGCCCTGTTACCTACTCCCTCTGCTTGCTAAGGGTCATCAATAAAAGCTGGACAAAACTAAATTCCCGAGTGGTTGGCAAGCACTGACTCACTCTGTGCTTGATGTGTGTGTACACATTGTGCATTGTGTTGTGGTAGAGAACATTTCCATTGTGCCGCCCCACTCCTCTGAATTCCAGTTTTGGATGGTGAAAACAGGAAGGGCTCTGCTTTGGTTATGGTGGTCAGGCTGGAACACCAAATACTGGTGTTCAAGCTGTGATCCCCTGTGGGTGACTAAAATTGTGCATGTTACGTGATGAATTTAGAACACTCCAGGCCTCAAGCCACCATTCCAAATAACCCCTCATAATAAACAACAAATAACTGCTCTTCTGGGACTTTTATACGTGTCAAAACTTAGCCTTTTGTAGAATCCCACAGAAATCTCAGCCCCTCCCTGAAGTAATGGATTTTCCTATTAAGTGCATCCACATCTGTTAGCAGCACCAAGCTTTCTACTGTTCATCCTTCACAAATAGGCTGAGTACCTCAACGAGAAATAATCACAAAGTAAATAGATAAGCRTGTAAGTACTAATAAAGCCACTGCTCATGAGTGACATCTTTCCAGTGGCATTCACAGCATGGAATATTGTGCATCCCTCTCCAGCTCTGTTTTAAGCTCTGAATTTCTTAGCTGAACAGGATGTTCATGATCCCAATGTACAAAGCACCTGACAACCCAAGAGTTAAATATGCAGCTATAAATAGCATATAAATGCCTACTTTGATGGGATGCATTGTATTGTAATTTTAGCACTAATTAAAGTTTGGTTGTAGGCATGAAATATCTCAGTCTTTCAGAAACATGTGTAAATATCCAAAATTAATCTGGTTTTTGTTGTCTGAATGTTTTGGCAGAGTTGTGCCATYGCATATGAAGTTTTACGAGTAGCAATATAATAAAGATGGGTTTGCATGTCAATGAACAGAATTTTTTTATTCATTTYGGGTTAATCAAGTTCTGAAGTTAAATTGGAATGCGTTAATTTGTTCTTGGTTTAAAATGAGACTCCACCATGTCCTGTAGTGAGTTTGATGCTCAAAAGGTTTTGTGGGGTTGATTGCTTCCAGAAAAGTCAGAAAGTAGCTATGCTGAAAAAACCCACTTTAATTTGAATGATGTGCATGGAAAATGTGGGGGAAAAAATGAAGAAAGCTACAAGAGAAACAACACATTTTTATGTTTTTGGCACAGCTTACTTCATATTCCTACTCCCTGTCCTTGTGTGATCCCTGAACACTTGATGGATGAGAAAGATAATTGTTGATCATTTCATGAAGCTCTGCCAGTAACACATACCAAATATAATTAAACCTTCAATTTTATGCTTTTAAATACATTTTCTCACCAAATATAGCAATTAACCACTTTCAGTCAGAGCAGGAGGAGGCAAGGTGTTTTGGGTCCTATTTCCTAGCTCCACTTAATGTGAAATGTGGGGGTTTAATTTTCAAAACAATTCCACTTTTCTGTTAGATCATTTCACCTTTGAGGTTCCATGAGAGTCATTCTGGAAYGTCAGGAAAATTGCCACAAATAATGCTTTTGCTTGTTAAGCTGTTTTGCATGGTCGAATTGGACCAGTTCCAGTAATTCCTTGTCTCACTAGGTAAAACACTGCAAGACTCTTGCAGCTGGGACAACGAACAAGGGAAGTTTAATGCAAATCATCTCTGATTTTAACCCTTTGTCTACAGTGTAGATTTCAGGCTAATCCCTTGGAGACAGTCTTTTTAAAATTTCTATTGTCAAGCTGATTCATTTTGTCCAAGGTTATTGTTCTTTTGTCTGTAATATAGACAAAATATTTGATTGGGATCAACTTTGATGCAGCCATCATCCYACTCAAAAGGATGATAGAGGTTGTCCTTTTCTCTAAGTAAGAATATCCAAAAAAGTAGCATTTTGGAAGGACAGCTGTCAAACAGATGAATCAGCTTTAAGGGAAAACAAGGAAAATGACAGACTGATATTGAATGTCAACACCTGGTGGACACTTCAAGYACAGCCATCCATGACTATGGGTCTCTGACTGTCCAGAGCCCAATTCCACTGGGACATGCAGYACAATGCATTTTGCTCTCTTCTTGAGCATGAGGGCATGCTCCATTAGCTGACACTTGTTTTTACAGCATATGTGCCAGACAGCTTGGGCAGGAGCTGAACAACCCGCAGTCTTTCAGATCATATCCCACAGGGCAAGATAGATGATTCCATTTTCTTGGTTGTTACAGAGACATTAATTAAAGGGCAAACTCCTCAGGACACCTTTTCCAGTTCCTGGGTCAACTTTAAACTTGAAACATAAATATAAACAAATCCAGATGTCCTGATCTAGTTACACTGACTAGTTATTGAGAAGACACCTTGACCATAGAAGTAGCTGAAAGGAGGGGACATGAGGACTTCTGGTCTGTTTGCAGATCTCTTCTGTGAGCCAGGAGAACTCACCTGCATTTTTGTCKCAATTAATCTCTCCATAGAAAAAGTTTTCTAATAACTTCCTAGTTATTTGCTCTTTGCCACATCATTTTGGAGTCCTGGAAGCTCTGCCCCATTCTCCCTTCCCTTAATATATCACTGCAGTGTCCTGGCAGCATTCATTTTAGGCTACAGAAATTCAGTCCATCATTCTTTGCACAAAATTATTGAATAGGSATCAGATTTATAGTCACACTGTGAAGTAGAAAGTTAGTTGACCTGTCATTTGGGACATTTGGTTTTATTAGGTTCCTACATGTGTTTACTTTGATCCCTTCAATGTTATCCTAGAAGATGATTCCAGGCCAGATTGTAAAAATGTCAGTTTCTTCAAACACGTGAACAAAATCCTTTCTAAATTTGTCAGATCTTTTGAATTACAAGTCCAGTGTTCTGTGTGAGACAGAATTGTTACTTCCACTTTGAAAAGATTAGCCTTTTAGCTGTCAGGATCTCACAGGATCCAGCACTGTCTGTAACAGGCTTTGTTCAGAACAGGTGCGCTCCCAGACTGACATTGTCCCAAATTACCTAGAAATTAGCTGAATTCTGMATTATACCAAAAGAGCTGAATCCTGTGTCACTCTTGCAAAAAGTATATATATATGTATATATATATATGTCCTTTCTGCAGATCCCATATTCATCAGAGAYTGATGATTTCAGAGCACACACTTTGGCTGGACAGTGTCTTGTCCTTACCCCATCTGGAGTTTTGCATGCATCTCTGGGCCCCTTAGCACAGGAAAGACATSGACTTGTTGGAGCAGGTCCAGAGGAGAGCTGCAGAAATGCTCAGGGCTGGAGCACCTCTTCTTTGAGGAGAAGGCTCAGAGAGAAATGGTGCTGTTCAGCCTGTAGAAGACAAGGCTTAGGGGCGACTTTATAGCAACCTTTCAATATGTAAAAGGAGCTTGTAAGAAAAATGAGGACAGACTTTTTAATTGGGCTTCTAGCAATAGAACAAGGGGTAATGTTTTTAAACTAAAAGAGAGTATATTTAGATAAGATGTAAGGAAGAAATGTTTTTATAATGAAGGTGGTGAAACGCTGGCACAGGTTGTTCAGAGAAGCTGTAGATGCCCCATCCCTGAAATTGTTCAAGGTCAGGCWGGCTGAAGCTCTGAACACCCTGCTGTAGTTGAAGACGTCCCTTGTCATTGCAGGGGAGTTGGTCTAAATGAGAATTAAAGGTCCCTGTAAATCCAAACCATTCTARSATTCTATGACTCTGTCTTCTAGGAAAGGGGGGAAAAACAATAAGCAAGGAAGGGGGAAGCAAAGCAAAGCAGACCTGGGTACAAAATCACTCCAAGTTACTGCCCTTGGTGATCACATTTTCTACTTTCTCATCCCAAGCATAGTCTTAAAAGAGGAATAAGGTGTCAAAACTATCTCAGATGCAACATTAGTGGAGTGTTGGGCGACAGCCCTGTTGAATCAGTTTAGATACAGTCCCCTGATATAGAAAGCTGATAGGTGGTAACAATATAGTTAACTTTCCYGCTTGTTTTATCAGCAATGACTCAGTGTTTTCTACCCTGAAAACTGAGGTGGAGACAGAAAATTCCAAGGGAAGCAGACTAGTTGGCATGCAAATAGAGAAAAGATCTGCATTCCTGGATGAAAGCAAGTTCCTTTGTTGGCTTAATTTTTCCTCATTAGTTTTACAAAAGAACCACGTAAAGAACAAAACCAAAACATACAGCTATCTCAACTGTTCGTCAAGTACCACTTATGTCCAGGCTGCTTTCTGCCTCTCTGAAGGAAGGTGTTGGGAGAAGTATGTGACTGGGAGGTGGAGAAAGCCTCCTTAAGTCTTAAAGATTTCTCTAACTAACTTGTGATTGGTAGGAACAACAGATGTACTACAGCCACACAAATCAGAAAACTTATAAAAGGCCCATACAGAATGAGTCAGATTAATACATAAGAAAAGATCAGATCTTCCAACTAAGACAGAAACACCRGGAAAGGAGGATCCAAAGCAAGATGATGAAGCCTAAATCTTTTCAATCCTTCACAACAATTACATTCGTTTAGACATTATTTTGCGGGGCCATCCAGAGGAGAGAAGAAAGTAGGAAAATATGTTTTAGGACTATTAACCCAAGAAACCTGCATGTTCTCTTAAAGCTACAGTGAGAGATATGCTGAAGACAGATAGCAAAACTCTGAGGCAAAGATGCCAACATTTTTCCCAGTATCTGTCCAGTTAAAGCAACTATTTAGTGAGCCTATCCAAAGCTGACACTGCTTTTCTMTTCGATAAAGGGACAGTGCAGGAGCTCTGGACAGTGACTTACCCTCTGGTCTCCAAAGAGCTTCTTACTAATAGAAATTAAAGTAGCCACCATGGCCCAACTGGTATCAAATCCATTTTCTCCTCTCATATTAACTTACAGTGAACGTGGTGAGGAAAGGTTCCTTRCCAAAATCCATTGTGCTAAGAGTCAGAAAATCCTGTGGATTAGGTCCCTTTCTTCTTCAGATCTCCTTGGCAGGAATCTGCATTGGCCAAGGCCCAGGGAATTCTAGCTAATAAATTATTGTGTTGGAGGGACTGCTCACCCTGTAGCCATGCTAATTAGGTTCTTACCAGCAAATCAGGTCAGTTTATATTCTTGACTTTTATATAGGACAGGCATATGAGACCACGTGTTGTAGGGGTTTTTTAATTGGAAAAATTYGGCAGAGTCATATATTGTAAGAAAACTTATCTGAAATTCTAGGTTYTTATAAATTTCTCTGAAGTAAAACTGGCATGCCAGTAACTCCCTGTTATTTCTTGTTATTGGCTCAGTATCTTGACGGTCCTAATTAGAAATTCTTTATGACTGATAAGACAGGTAACACCGAGGTAAGATGGTACGAGAATGACACAGATGTCCTTGGTAATATTCTTCGCACCCCAACTACTCTTTGAAAAAGTTCCATATGATTATTAATAAATCCAAGGCATATTACTTCCAGCTTGAGAAACAGTGACTGAAAGAGATAAAGACAGAGGCACTGCAAAATTATATATTGCAGGACAATATATTACTCAAGTATAGATCAAAAAAGAAAAAAATTCCAGAAAAGTGTTTTATGGTAAMGGGTTTAGCTTTTGGAATCATGAGGGGGTCTAGTATTGCCAAGGACTTGTGATGATAGAAGAGCTGCTTTAGTAATCAAACTATGTAAGAATAAAGCCAAGAGGTTAAAGACCCCTCTGTGAGATGAGTAAGTGTATAATGGTTTAAGTATTCCTGTTACTTGCCTGTAGTTATCTGCAGGTGTCAGCTGACTCTTAATAACCCCAACACATTAATTCAAAATGGTTTTTATCCTTCATAAAGTATATTGGATACAGCAACACAGATTAACTAATCCCTTTCTGTGTAAGAAGAGCTATTTCTGTCYGAGTTTTACTCATAAAGGGAATTGTTCACTTACAGTCTGTAAGTCTCTCTCCATAARTTATTATTGATATTTTTACTTTCTTAGGTGTCTTTCCAATTCACTTTTTAAAAGATTATAGACTCCATTTCCTAGATTTATGTTGCTGCCCATATTTATCAGTGACTTGGGATAAAAAACATGGCCATTGCCAATAGTTTGAAGGCAATCTAAAAAGTTGGGTTGATGCTTTGAGGCATCAGGGGGAGTTAGTAATGGAAGAATAGGAGATGCTGACAGACACCTACATGTTTTGGTGAGCTGTGTACAGGCAAGTGATCTCATCTCTAATGTAATGAAATATAAACTCTTCAAAGAGAAGTAAAAGCAAGGCAATCTTTTCATTGGGAATCCTCTATTCAGGCACTCCAAAACTGCAAAACACTTCTCTGTCATTATGAATAAATAGGTAAAGAGGAACTTTCAGTTTAATGTGAAACCTTACTAAAGCACAGAAGCCTTTCCCATAGTGAAACCATCTCRCTATGTGGCGTGAGTTAACTTCTGTTGAAATACATTTTTGGTTGGGTACCAGTGGAAAAGACAAGGATATTGATAAACTACAGAAGAGATATGAGAATAATTAAAGGCTTGGCAAGAGATCACACTGTGAACAACAAGGAAAACACTAGTTGTTTATCTCCTCAAAGTGCAAGTTTAGGAGTGATGGGATTATTTTGGCTACTTGCTGAGGCAACAGGAATTCACTGGCAGRGGCCTCTGCTGGACAGATGTAGCAAAGAGGCATCAGTAAAAAATGTCAGGAAACTAACTCTAGACAAAGAGACCTGAAGCAAAATGCATATTATTTACTAGGAAGAGAACAACCTGGGGAGGAATGTAATAATTGTATAGATGAGGAATATGTTTTGGGGTTTTGTACCTTTTAGTAAATACTTTTGCTCAAGCTTGAATTACCTACACCCTACACTATGTGTTGCATGAAGAATCATCCTAGTGGTCTCTCTTATCTGTATAACATCTGAATACACAATATATGTCTATTTTGATATTCAGGACCTCATTCTTGCAATCTCCCATGTGGATAGTAGTGATCTTTGCCCTGTGCATGTTTAGAAATAGTGACAACTACACTCTCTGAGCAGAGCTTTGATTTTCAAAACTATTCAAGGGTTTTTTTGTTGGTTTTTTTTTTTTTTGTGGCTTGTCAAGAGCTTGCTCAGAGGTTCTCACTTGTCCTAAATCTGAATAAAAAAAACCTGAACATGTAAGAAGGTTTTCTTTTAATCATCTGGATTGATTGCCATTCTTCATGTTTTGCACTAATCTGCATATATACAAAATGAATGCAAATCACTTATCATTTGATAGCAGTTTACATCCCTGTATACTCCATATGTGACAAGAGATAAAGAATGTGGAGCAGCAGAAATTCAAGTGTCTTCTACTGGGTCAAGATTGAACTGGAATATATGAATAGACACAGAAGTGAAATAAATCTTCTAAAAAAGGCTGACTCTGGAAAGAGAAAATGTTTCTTTTCTGATTTTGAGGGGTTTGAAGTGGAGAAAGCATGGATATGAATATATAGTATTTATTTAATCTGAAATTTGTTATCTCTTGCTCATCCAGAGAGATCTCAGTACAAGCAGATGGGTTCCATTATGCACCACATTTGGTTTTTTGTAGTCTCAATTCCGTCTTAGTTTTCTGGTTTGGCCCAGCCTGCACTACTGCTTTCTCATCACACAGAATTCTGTTTTCTTTTAAGAAGAATACAACAAAAAATCCATTAATCTTATTAGCAAGCAAAGAAAAAAGTAAGGAGAAAGGAAAACTCTCTTCTCTCCTTTCTTTGGTGTTACTGAAATGGAAGCTGGAACTCTGATCTGCTCCTAGCATTGTTCTATATTGCCTATGTGTGCACCTCTTAGAGTGACTCTACGCCTGCATGGAAGTTGAGATATAAGCACTGGGAATGGCTGTGAACAAGCATGTGAACAGGTCTGGAGGCAGAGGAGGCTGCTGGCTTAAAACTCCTGTGCCTGGCAGCAACTGCTGAGTTGCTCATTTATACATTCCCTCAAACTGCAACCAAAATAAGATAAAACCAAAATAATTTGATCCAAGTTTCACTTACGTGGATATTTTCAAACACCTGTAAACCTGATTAATGTGGCCACTGGATGGAGAAAATCATGCAATGGTTTGGTTTGGAAGTTCCAAACCAAAACTAGACCAAACTAGACCATCTAGTTCCATTCTGCCTGCCATGGGCTGGGATACCTTCCACTATCCCAGGATGCTCAGAGCCCCATCCAACCTGGCCTTGAACACTTCCAGGGATGGGGCATGTCCAACCTCTCTGGATAAACTGTTTTGGTGCTTCATCACCCTCACAGTGAAGAATTCCTTCCTAAAAGCCAAAATAAACCTACTCACTTTTTATCCTGAAACCATTCCCACTTGTCCTATCATTCACCATCCTTGTCAAAAATCCCTCTCCGGCTCTCTTGTAGCCCCTTTGAGTACTGGAAAGTGCTCTAAGGTCTCCCTGGAGCCTTTTCCAGGCTGAGCAATCCCAACTCTCTCAGCCTGTCTTCATAGCAGAGGTGTTCCAGACCTCTGAGCATCTTTTTTGCCCTCCTTGTTCTTAATTGGCATTGGATTTTGCAGCCATTTACACCAGAGCAAGATAAATCCTACAAGAGAATACTTGGATGAAATCACTTGAGAAAGTTCTGTACTACATGGAGTAATACCCCATTTTGTACATAAAATTTAATAAAGAGCAAGCTAAATGAGAAGATAGTTTGTGGATTGTGGCATCCATTTGTCCATTGGTGATTTTGACCCATGGTTTTTCATAGTTTAAGGTCAAACAAGAAGAGCAGATTCCAAAAGACTGGACTATAAAGAAAGAAATGTTCCTGTCCACTGTGTAGTTCCAGGTGTTCTCATTTCAGTYATCCCAATTAGAGCAGAGAGCAGTGATATCTCGTCTGCAGCAATAGCTGTCAGCAGAGGGGAGGGAGTGGGACAGGGATTTCTGCTTTATGGGAATGGATGGGCTTTTGGGGAATGGGATGGCAGAAGCAAACTCAGCATTATAGGACCACATTATTTGTCTTTGGCAAGAAAACTTGTTTGACTCTACAAAATTTATCAGACCATAGGTTCACGAACATTACTACAGGTAATGGTAGCTTGTAAATGCAACAGTGCTCATGGCCTTATTCCTTTTTTCTAAATTAGTATTTTGTTTGGCAAACAGTAGCTTTTATTGAAGCTTAAAACCCCTGACAACTGATTATTGAACCAAAAATTGTGACATCATAAAATAACTACATGAGGTCTTGCTTATCACAATTCAGACTTTGCTGACATGGGGCCAACTTTATGTACTTTCTCACATTCTTTTAGTTTTTCATCACTGCATTCCTGTTTTAAGAGATAATTCCGAAAGCACTTAAGGAAGTGGAGAATTAATGAAGGATGATACAAAAATTTCCTCCTTTTCTAAGGGAATTTCCCAAATTGGGACCTGAAATGCCTAATATGCTGATTTTAGAAACACCCTATTTTTTATAATGGAGGTCCACTGGCAGTTTAGAAAGGGATGGTTAATCTGAAAACCAATTTTTTCTCTGTGATACCTTTAGCCATATTTGTCATTGCTTTTATCTTTGTCATTTTCTGTTGTCCCAAGAATTGATTCTTCCACATGAAATTTAGCCTATCCTCCATGTGTAAAATTCCCCATGAGTAAAAATAATAGTAAAGGTTGCTACACAACATATTACTCAAGGCTGAGGTAGTTATTCTGACTCTATTTTTATTTAATGCTACATGTCTATTTATCTTTACCTCTGGGATGGGTTTTCATTCCCATTACTGTAATTATAGGCTGGTATGACTCCACTGGCATCACTGGAATGATATGTTCACATTCAGTGGTTTTATCRAGTGGTGAATCCCTATATCCTGGAAATTTGGCTTTGATCCATACACTCACCCATGTTAAACAATACAATATAGTGTCTCCCACAGTTATTTATGAGTCTGCTACAGTAAATGAGAAACAGCCTTCAGATTATAGGTGCTCTTTTCATTTCTCCAAGATGATTGAATAGAGAGTTTCATCAAGCTCATGTTATCAAGTCACTGACCATCAAGTCACTGTTCACTGAAGTCTCTGTCCCTTGTTTATAGAGAGATTTGTGAGAAACAGAATTTCTTTGCAGAGTGGCCCTGCCTCATAGAGATAGAAGAACCATTTAGTGCACCTGGTATTTATGTTTGGTTAAAGGGAGTCCTTTAAATAGCTCCAGATTTGTACTACAATGACTATAAGGGTTAAGGTATGAAATGTTTTGTTAYATATGGTAGGTCTGTAGGACCCACTTAAACAGGAGAAGTAATTTTATCTATCACGCTGTTGTGTGTTGACTCCAGACAGCATCTAACACCCCTCCTAGCTATTCACTCACTCCCTCACAGTGGGATGGGGAAGMGAATCTGAGGGGTTAGAGTGAGAAAACTCATGGGGTTGAGATAAAGACAGTTTAATAGGCAGAGAAAAGGTTTTGTACACAAGCAAAGCAAGTCAAGGAGTTAATTCACCACTTCCCATGGGCTGGCACGTGTCCAGCCAYGTGTGGGAGAGCAGGGATCATGTTTAGTGGTGACTTGGAAAGACAAGTGCCATCATTCTAAACATCCCTCCTTTCTTCTGCTCCCAGGTTTCTTTCTAAGCACAGCACCATAAGGTCTGGGACGCCCCTTGAGTCAGCTGGGGTCAGCTGTCCTGACTATGTCCCCTCCCAACTCCTAGTGGACCCTCGGCCTCCTTCTTGGTGGGTTGGGATGAGGAGCAGAAAAATGCTTGACTCTGCGTAAATCCCGCTCAGTAATATCTAAGCACAGTGTAGCGACGCTGTTTTAATCATAACTTTGAAACAAACTGCTATGAAGAAAATTGACTCCATCCCTGCCAAAATTAGTATGCAAAGTCCAAGATGAAATAAGTAGAGAAGGAATTGGAGGCTGGTGGAGGCTGTCTAAAAAGCTGGATATTAAGTGGTTTGAACCATGATCTCTTCCATGCTTCTGAAAAYGTCATTGACTTCAGAAGAATAATCTGGTTTAAAAAATGCTGTTGCTATCTCTCAGCAGTGTGTTTGTTGGGATATCTGGTACTTATATGGTAGTTCAAGGCATAGAGCAGCACAGTCCTAGAGTCCATGATATTGTAAAGTTACAAAACATTTTTTTACCTTGGAAATAGGAACCAAATTCTGTTAGTATTGTATGTTTAGTCCAGGGGCAACATTGAAATTAACAGTATTTCGCCTAGTTTGTGCCAATCAGAGTATGTCCAAAAATGCTTGTCATATTCAGCTCACTTCCAAAATCTTTCAAATTCAATATTGGATCCTCAAAGAAAAGTKCTGGGCCTTGTACCCTTCTTAAGGATCACTGCACATCAGAGAACTGCAAGCAGGAGCCATTGATGCAGAAGCTTTTGCAATATATGTGTGTTTGTGTCACATCAGCAGCAGAAGGTCATATTTAATTTTCTCCCAGAAGACCACCCTCTGAGCTGACACGTGGAAATAAAGATACTACTCATTACAGCAGTTGTGATTTTTCTACCCAAATAGCTTGTGTGGGAAGGAGATCAGCCTCCAGTCCCTTGAGTACAAACCAATCTATACTTCAGCCCCTCAGCTTGCTGAGCCAGCAGAGCAGCTCCTGTTTGCTGCCTAATTTCAGATTAGAGYTAAACATAAATAATAACAATAACAAAAAGTCTGATTATCTCACAAAAAAAAAGAAAAAATTCTGCATATAAGCTTAGGGGGAAAAAAATAACTGTAAAAAGGCAAAGAGGAAAAAATCCGAAAACCAAAACCAGATAAAACTCCAAAMTGAGTATTTAGTTCCCTGGTACTAAAGTACCCAGAAGCCAGTTCTCTTTACATCTAAATTAAAGATGTAAAATGAAAACCAGGGCATTTTGAAAATATGTGGGATGATGTTGTCCTTTTAGTTATATTCTGTATTTCTATCTGAAGGACAGATCCTAAAGTGGCAGATCATTGATTATCTTCTAAAAGAAGTTATAAATTTTTATACCAATTGAGGATCTCATCTCATTAGAAATCTGATTTTCCTAAATGAATTGTGCAGCAGTCTCATGGTTTGTCATTAGGACTTCCCCAATGTCAGCTCATTAAGGGCACTTTCCCTTTGTCTGCAGGCTTGGCAATAAATAATTACCTATCAGATTCCCAGCATGAATTCTGAAGGGTTTTGAAAAGGGAATATAGGTAGGAAGAAGAGAAGAGGGAGTAATTAAATGGGATTATTGTAGAAAAGATAGCAGACAGAGAAAAATAGGCAGAAGAACCAAAGAAAAGAAGCTAGGAGAGATGTTTCCATAATCAGGGAACAAATTAGGAGAACTCCAGGATGGGAATAATATTTCCTCTATAAGTAGTAGAATCTGAGAGAAGATTCTACTACTTATAGAGGAGAGTAGCGGTAAGAAGACGGAGAGTGAAAGAGGAGGAGAAGAAAGAGATTCCTGAAGGCAATGAGGAAAACACCACACAGGGAAAGTGACTGAAAAACAGCTGAGGAGAAAGACAGGGATCCAAAAGCAGTGGGGATAGACTGAAGATTGCTCTTCTAAGAATGTTGGTGTATTCTTGCCTCTGTTCCCTTTCAAACTGAACTGCTTTCATTTGTTTGCTTGTTTTATTTTTAAATGGTTTTTTCAAGGTACAGTTTTATTTGAGTTATATGTATGCTGTGCTTGTGATAGCAATCACCTGCTTTGAATTTGCGCATTTAGTATGAATAATTCTGTGTCTACTTTCTTTTTCTATATGCACAAATGAAAAATAGTGTTTAAAATGATAAATTCAATAGATTTGCACTTAGGAAACTTCAGGAAATGAAAACATAATAATGCAGAATAATTCTGCTTTAATCTATTGTCTGTAGTCTGGCATCCTGTAGTCTGGGATTGATAATCATGTTCATGATATGTGTGATTAAACAAGAAGCAGTGAAGCCTGGAAAATAAAGAAAACCAAAGGAAGAAAGATTTAAAATCTGTATGTGTGTATGTGTCTGTGAAAGTCCACAGCAATGGGGAGAGAAGAACTTMTCAAACCAGGATGTGTCTCAAAGTGTTTTCAGCTCTTGAAAACACAAGGACCGGGGAGGAGAACATTAGTTCAAGAGATAAGAAGATTGGAAAGTGAGAAGGATCAAATCAAAATGACCTTCAGTTTATCTCTGGAGATCATGGAGAGAAAAGATGCTTGTCTGAAAAATAGAAACAGTATTACTAAGCATGGAGAGGAAAAAAACAGCAGAAAATAATCTCTCTGTTTTTTTATTTTCCAAGACAGAGCAAATATATGTCATCTTCCCCATGCAAAAGAGCAATTGAAAGGTATTATCCCCATTTTAATAGCTTATAGTAGTAATTCCTTGATTCTGAACATATAAATAACATTTAGGAAAAAAACAACTATAGTGAGTCCAAGAAGGGGGACAATACACTTTTTCATTGTGACTAATATCCTGCTGTTTCTTACATGTGGTCCATGTTGAGTGAATGGACAAAGGTACTCAACCTTGTGGACAGAGGTACTCAGCCTTGAAATCGGTATGCAAATGTAGCCTTAATTAGGTGATTGGAAGGTCCAGTTTGCCTGACACCTTTTTTTTTTTCCTGATTAAACTTTCCTGTAAAGTCAAGAGATAGTACCAGTAGTGTCATATATTTATCCTCCATTAATAAATTTTGCCTCAGGTTTTTGACAAGAAAGAAAATAGAGAAACACAAAGCTAGAGGTTGGGTGTCTCCACTGGCTTACTTCTTTATGGTTATAATGTCTTATTTGTGTGAAGCAAAGGAAGGTAATCCTTATTGGTACATGCTGCCCACAAAATATCTGAAGTCTCTGACTGCTGCTCCTGATTAGCTCTCTTCAGAGAAGGAATTCCATAAGGAAKGATGCTAAAAGCCATGGGGTAGGTACTGGGGCAGGGGGGCAATACTTGGCAGTGTCACCAGCCTACTTGAAAGAAAAATGTTTCATCTGCATGTATGCAGGGGATAGATGGGATTTAACTGTGTCTGGTTTGTGAGCACCTCATATTTATCATAAATCCTCATGCTTCCCTTCATCACTGAGCTCTGCTAACCTCAGAGGCACCTATGTTTAAGGGTCTCATTTTAGCTCTTTTTCTCCTCTTCCTTTCCAAGCTCTGTATCCAAACGCACAGGGAGGACACCCATAACTTATTTCTTCTCTGTTCTCTTCTTTCTCTCATTGTGTGTTAAAAAATGAGGGCTAAGGAAAGAACTTGAGAAGGAAGGGAAAAGGAATATGTTCCTTCAGTTAAATCCATGGTGAAAATTAAATCACACATATATGTGTGATTCATGCAGGAATATTTTTTCCCTGTCTGGATCCTCCTGTTTTCTCATTTACAGGCATAAAAAWTATTCCTTACACTTCTCAGTACTCTTCAAACAGTAAGACTATAAATATTGCTTTTCCTTGTTAGCTAGTGTATCTTCTATAAGAATTGTTGTTTGACTAATTTTGGTAAAAGGAAAAACAACTCAGAATGTCCTTTTTTTAGGAACAAGGATGGTTTTTCAAACTTTGTACCATGCACTTATCTTGCATTTTTGCACAACAGAGGARAGAATACACAGTTTTTTACCCACCACTTTTTAAAAATCAAATTTAAAAATACATAACAAATTAATAATAAAAGACAATGTGAAAGTTAACTCTTTTACCCATTGGCTTCAGACTTTGAGCAACCTACTAGTCTGATTCTGTCCTCTGCAGAGCATSTTCTCTGCAGCACAGTGATGTAAAATAAATTACTTGCCTAAAGAATTTGCAGTCACCAGAGAAAAAGCACCATGTGAATGTGTCATATCGTGAGATGGGAGAATAATCATGAATAGCTAAAATAGCTAAAATAAATCAGTTGGGAAAAATAGTACCTTGGGCAGAGAGACCAGCAAAAAAATAGCTCCAATGACTTGGTGCGTCTTTCWTCTTGAGTGATGGAAATTTATAAAGACTCAATGAAACATAAAACACTCACTCCACGGCTTCTTTTGTTTGGAGAACAATGACTTTTCTGTGCAATTAAAGGCAGAGGCCTGGAAATTTTTTTCCATGTGTTTTCATGTGCATGGAGTTTTGTGACTTTAGTATACCTCTCTCTGTTTAATTAATTATTCTTTWAAAATATTGTAAAAGTGCCCTTTTCATTTTTGCTTTTAAGTAGTCACTAAAAATTGCTAATATTACTTCCCTTCTAATCACATATATTACAAGGCAAAGCCTGAAAGAAGGTTGAAACATAATATAAAATGTGCTAATTTGATAATGAACAGCGATGCACAGTATGTCTTCTGTGCATTTTTCTTATATAATTCCTCTTGATCCCTTGGGATACCAAGTGCCAAATGAAGCAGCTGACTTAATTTTAATTCCTATCCCTCCTTTTCTTGTGTCATTTTTCTTCTGATCTTCTCAGAAATTTTAGCTGTGGCTGGTTTTGATTCTGTAACAGCAAATGTTTCCTAGTGTCAGGTGTGGATCAGAGCAGCAGTAGTGGCTGCATGCACTGTCCAGCCCATCACAAGAAATTTTGGGCCCTGGAGCTTTCAGTGGTGTTTGAGCAAATCATGTAGACTATGTACCCCAGGAGGCAACACTTCCACTTTATTCAACTTCACAAGTATAAGATGAAGGTGGCTGTCAAATGGGGTACTGAAATTCAGTGTCTCCAGCAAATCATCCCTGCACGTCTTAGAAGAGAGAATACTCTGTCCTGCTTTTTCTGTCACTATCTGGCTTCCGGCAATCTGTCAGCACTATCCAGATTTGGGCAAAATTTGGAGTCTGTAGAATAGCTAAAACTCTATAGTAACCAGCTGCAACGAAGTGTAAGTGGAGGCAATCACAGGAAACRTTTTTCTCCACTGCATTTAAGACTCTATGTTCCTTTCYAGGTTATTTGGATCCCTAGAAATGACTAGCATAGAAGAGTCTCCAAAAAGCAGATGGCCTCAAGGCTCTATCTTGTGGAGAGATCTTGAAATAAAAGGTGTCAAAAATGTAGTGAATATAAGCCTTAGTGCCACAAGTTCTTCACAGGGCATCTTCTGTCTTAGTAGGAGAGCTACTTGGTCATTTTCCAAATATCACCTGATACGTCCAGTCTCTGACCACTTGTCCCTGAGCACACAGTGGCAATTACTTCTACCATCACTTGGGAGTATGACTTTAAATTTAGTGGAAAACCATGTTACTCAGACCAGGCTCTTCATCACATCATCCTGCAAAGCCATGGAGAAAAAGTCTTGTGGACTGGTGGTAGGAATGTGAATGCAACACTGTATTTCCCTGTAGTCCCATGTGCTCATAATACATTATTGGGAGTTGTCACTGAATGYGTGGGAATTTTTTAGCATGTATAACAGGCACCCTTATTTTCTCTGGAAAAAAATACTTGATTTAATGTAAGACTACACAAAATTTAGAATTACTTGGAAAGGCAATAAATTCTTCATTTTTATAATTACAGAAGTATGACACTGAAATTCTTCATCCAAGAATATGTCTCCAAATCATCATCAGGGCATTGCAAATCTTGGAAAGATCAGCTGCACAGAGCTCAGGAAGGTGAACTTACGGATGTTTTATTCAAGTCTGTCAATGAGCTCCTTTAAAAGTTCAGTAGCTCTCTCTGTGAGGGCAATCTTTCTAATGCACACATTGTAACTGACAAATGGCAAATAAAAGAAGGGCCAAGATGGAAAAGAATTTGTGGTGAGGTCTGAGGAGTTGGCAGCAAAGAGTGGGAAGTACCATCTTTTGTTCCCAATTGTACTTCTTAGTTGTGTAGCAAAGCAATTGTAATGAAAAATCTTGCAAAACAGGCTTGGCAACAAATTTAATGATTGAGTTTCYGTTCCAAGGAATGAAACTTCAGGACATCCCTAAACCAATGAACACACATAACCATCAATGCAAAAGAAAGTATCATAGCAATGCTATTTTGTACAGTTGCTACCATTTGGTGATGTGTGTGACCTATATTTTCTTTCTAAATGTCAAACATACTAYAATTTGTTAAAATCTTGGCCTCAGCAGAAGCAGAACAAAGCTCCCTTTACCCTCAGGAATGCCTACAAATGTTTCCCAAGAAGCAGCAAAACTTGATGAGGAGTCAAGTGCAAACACTGAAAAGCAATCAGAATGTGCCCCAGTGCAAAGTGAATGACAATTTTAGTCTGTTATCAAAAAAAAAGTATACACCTCTAGTAACTATGGCATCTGCTAAAGCAAATTCTGGCCAAACTTTGTTATAACCCTTCCAAATATATACTTCATATTCTGGTTCMCCTATCAGCTTCTCCTATTATCCACTTCACATAAAAAGAAGACTAGTGATAGGCYTGAAGACACAAGAACCAATGTGCATTAATGTAGCATATATATGCTTTTGATGATAAGAAGAATGACAACAAAAAAGGTTTCATCTGCATAAGCTATTCCCATTAAAATAGATGTGCAAAGTATGCTAACTTGGGTCATAACCAAATATGAACCAAAATTATTTGTGAAGGGTAGAAAGGAAAGCACTGAGTGATATGCTGCAAAATCTATTCCTCCGTGGTTATTCAAAAGGTAGGAGCAAAGGAAAATCATGGTCTGACCTAGCCCACTTTTCACCTTACACTTTATTCTTTACCCTAGAAAGAAGAAATTCACAGAKTATAATTCTGACTATAATCTGACATCCTTCCCCATACCTCATTTCTTTTTGCATCTTTTCCAAAGTTTCATTTTAAATGCCAAATATTTTGGCCTGTGTCTAGATTGCCCTGTRTTCCAGTAACAACAGCCTTTCACTCTGCTTTTTAGCTCTTATGTCTCCCAGATTGCATTATCTAAAATGTTTCTGCTGAAGCTTTCCTCTTATTAGAGGATTATGTAGGTTGGAAGGGACCTCAGAAGGTCTCCAGCCCATGCTCCTGGCTCACAGCTGGGTCAACATTGAACTGAGAACAGATTATTAAGGGATTCTTTCAGTTGGGCCTTCAAAATCTCAAAGGATGGAAGTCCCACAATTTATTTGGGCTTAAATATCGCATTTGGTTTTTTTTCCCTTTGRTCCAGATGGATCCTTCCCTGTCATGCATCACAACTTGGCTCTGTCTTCCCAAAAAACTTGCTCAGAAGTGCTGTAAGGCAGTTATGAAATCCCTGCTGAGTATCCRGGCTGAACCAACCCAGCTCACTCAGCCTTTCCTTGTACATCATGTGCTCCAACCTCCTCCAACCTCCTGATCACCTTGGTGGCCTGTGTTGGACTCCCTGAAGTTTGTCAACAGCCTTCTTTTGTTGGGGGCCCAGCTGGATGCAGTATTCCAGATGGAGCTGGCTGGAGCACCAAGAAATGGGAAAAAAATACTTCTCCTGAAATACTCATTTTCTCCTTATTTCAAAAACTTTTTTATCCCTGACTTCAAATCTGGTTGGATTTTGTTAGTTTTTTGGGTTTTGGTTGTTTGGTTGTTTTTGGTTTGTTGTTTTTTTTTAGAAAATTGCTCCCCAAACAATGTAGTAGATATTGGCCCTACAATGCATGATTACTACTATTTACTTTATTTGCTTTTTACATTCATTTTYGCTGATTTCTCTTGCCATTATTTTTCTTCCCTTTTGGATTTTGCATTTTCTCCCACTCTTCATCAGAGATTTGCTTCTGGGTTTGGGTGTATTAGTATTATGATGTTTCCAGGGCGTTTTCTTGATCAACTTTTATACCTCTAATATAGTCAACTTTGGAGTAGTTGCAGGAACTGTTCAGCATGAACCATCCTCTGCCTTCCAACAATCTTGTATATTTCTGAGTATCTACCCTCTAAGTTTAAATACCCTCAGTATTCTCCAACAAGCAACATCCAATTAATAACATTCCTAATATGTTCAGAATATAAACTTGTATTTTCCTCTTCAGATCCCTGGATCTCAAATAGTACCTTGTGGAAGGAGTATCATATGGAGCTGGCTATGGAAAATGTCAAGTTTCTTGATGAAAGCCGGAGGTTGTCCAGTTAAGTAGAGAGAATTCCAGCTTTCTACTCAGCAGAAGGCTTGGGGACTGCAGTTCCTAAGCAGACATGGAGGTTTGAAGTACTATGAATTCTCCCCACCAAAACACTGTCAAAGCAGGCAGGAAAGTAATTAGGCCTAGCATGCTTTAATTACTTTTCCCATTTTTTAATTTTTTTAAACTTCAGGGGTGCTGGCAACCAGTGCAATAAAAGGAAGTGTCTTTTTCAGCAACAGATCTTCTTCCATGTGTCCCCACATGGTAAACAGATGAGGAGGGAACCAAATACTTGCTGGGATACTGCTCATTATTTTGTTCTTAGCTAAATTGAACACATAATATATTTCCAAAGTCAAGATTAATGTGATTGTGAATGGCCTYAGGGTCAGAAGAATATCCTGGTAAACAACAAGATTGTTGTATCTATTATCATCTTTATAGATACATTTTTAGAATTGCAGCTTCCTAGTGAATGAGACATCTGCAGATAAGAAATGCATTTGGTGGTAAAACTGAGTTTTGAACTCTCTATTCCATTATTTGTTTGATCTTTGCTCAACAAGAGTGAGTGGAAACACATCGGGTAGCAAAATTACAAAACACAGTGGTGAGTTTTGATATATGTCTTCCAAACTTTACTTTTGCACGTCAGCTTTGAGAGAAGGAGGCTGAAGACCTTTTCAGTGACTACTTTCTGGTCATGAAATCGTGGYCAATGTCTATTACTACAATACTGAATCTAAGATTGTTAATTTCCTTTGGGTTTAATGAAGGACAGGGCCCAGAAGAAGTCTGTTTACCCATTCATTATTCTATCACCATATGTTCTCAAATTCCCTGTCTCTTTCTTTCCCATTTGGAAAACAACTATAAAAACCTTGCCAGTTATCGAGATCTGCAGCTGAAAATCTCTGAATATTGGTTTGATTTTGCCTATCACATCCTGCTGCCAAGGGAATGATCTAAGAAGAGAGGCAGCACCTTTGCATATGCTCTCAACATGTTTTTCTTGAAAGGATTCCMAGTAACTGGTAGTTCATCCCTCTGCCATTTTGTCTCATCCTCCACCATCTTGTCTCACAAAAGGCAATATTAGGAAGGACGGCCCTGGAGAAAAGAAATGTAGACAGGGAAAACAAAAAGGTTAATTAACAAGTTAGAAAAGTGAGTGGATGTTTTTGTTGCCTTTTCTCTTTCAAAGTAGGGCACCTGTTGAGCTGTGAAGCTTGACAAGGAGCAAGCAGGGGAAAAAAACAACAGCTCTGTTCCTTTGTACTGGTTCTTTCAGTATTCTGCTTGAAATTCGAGTGGCTGCTGGAAAGAAGCACTTCACTCTGTTCCTCCCTGTTTCTTTGTGCCCCTGTTTGTCATCATCAGGGGAAGGGAGAATAAAGACTGAAAGAAAGGATGAAGAGCAATTGGAGATCACAGAGATGAAACCCTCAGACTGCACCTGAAAGACCAGATTGTGAGCACTGATTTCATCTTCCTCACCAGTTTGGGATAACAAAACACATACTCGGAGATGGAGTATGGTTATGTGCCTGCAAACCCTGTACATTTCTTGTATTTCCTAGCTTAAAAACTGGTTCTTCCCCTTCCTTCCTGCAGTTTCAGCACCTTTGCTTCTAGTTAACCAAAATAGCTGCCAACATGCCTGCATTTTACTTTTCCTGAAAAAAATTGTCTGTGAAGAATTTCCTGATATATCCTTAAGAAAGGAGCTTGGCAGGGATCAGAAAAAATTAGAGAAAAAAATTAAGAAATTGGYGAAGACATTCTGGAAAAAAAGTTTTGTAAAGCCTTTTATTGATAGCAAGGATAGCAAGCAATAAACACCTTGAGACAGGCACATGTGGGAACAGGGGCTGTGCATTCCTTTCTTCCAGGCCTTTTTCCCTTCAACCTGTTCAGCTTCTCACATACACATTTTCAATTTGTCCTATGGCTGCAGGAGGATAACAAACAGCTAAATTTTCAGGATCTGAACACAGTGTTTGTTCCTTGCAGAAGCCATAGAAATTATTTTTCACCTCCATTATATCTTATTAGGGAAAGAGACTCTGTCATTACTAATATTAATGCCACACAAAAGCCTCTGGGAGCCTGTGAAGTAAAGAAATACAAGATCCCCTCCCAAAAGCAGGTCAATGCCAGCACAAATTATGTTTTTTGTARAGGCTTCAGGAAGAAAGAAAGATCCTCCTAACATACAAACTATATTCATTTCATTCCTCTTCTGTAATTGCAGTCTGTTTTTATAGTCTGTCCCAAGCCTTTCAAAGAGACAGGTTAGATAATGGTTCAGACTGTTACAAAATTGTCTTGTTTTCTTCATGAACTGTTTCACCCACCTGTTTTTCCAAAGTTTTAGCTCTGGTGAGTTATTGACAAAATATCAAACTMAACCCAAATTCTTCTGTAAACTTGGAGAGTGTGTGCAGGAAATTATTTGGCACACTTCTGTTTTCAAGCTGTCCCACTCATGAAGCAGCTGATCATCCTTTATTCTCTAATTAMTAGATGCCTATTGGGAAGATTGTGTAATGTGCTGCATTTAAAACCATAGAATCATTTGGGCTAGAAAAGATCTCTAAGGTCATCCAGTCCAACAATTAACCCAACACTAAATATGTTATCCTGCCACTAAACCTAAGCACCACATCTACATTTAAACCTCTCCAAGGCCAGTGAATCAACYACTTCCCTGGGCAGCCTGTGGCAGTGTATTAGTATTTAGCTGTGCTCCATTAAAAATAAACAAACAAACCCCAAAATACAGTTTAGCCCCACTCTTTGTAAATACTATGTGTCAGATTCCTGTTGGAATGTAGTCTGTAGTAGAGAGCGGCTGTATGGCGAAGGCCCATGGACTGAGTGTTTTGAAGACRGAAATGCTAGAATCAAAGGCTCTCTTGTCTCTCCCCACCAGTTTTACATTAAAAAAAAAAAGAAATTTCACTGGTTTCAGTGAAACTGTTTATGATTTATTGTCACTTAATTGAGAAAAGGATGAGGCCAGTAATTTCTAGTTCTGCACAAGGGTAGAGGCTTCAACAAAGTGTCCTGAATAGTAAAATAAGGTATAGGTAGGTACTGCTGGACGGATAATATATAGGCAGATACCATTATGCTTCCTTATAACTAATAAAAGCCTGATACTTCTGGTAAAATATGCAAATAGCCATTTCCCTCTGAGAAAAGCTTAGTTAAGAGAAATGATCCCTTTTAGCTCTTTGGTCAGATCATCTGGTAGCCCCTGAATTTCTTGTGATAAGGACATGATTCAGAGAGACACACCTGTCTGTGCTTCTCAGCAGTAATTTCAGCAGAATTACTAAGTATCTCAACTGCTTTGCTAGCTGGAGCAAGATAAATCAAACCATCAGGTGAGGGATTCTGCTAAATCTAAATGTTCAGGATTGCATAAGATTTTCAGGAGATAAAAATATAAAAATATATATATATTGCAGTTTGAAGCTGAACGGAGTCTTGCATTTAGTGGAGTTAATTTCTATTTTTTCTTTGGTGTTAACATGAGGACAGAAAATCTTGCTGACTGTGTCCCATGTAGCCCAGTCTTAAACCACAGACAAAAGTGGAAATAAAAGATGTTTAGTAGGATGGTGTGAGTGAAGCAACTATAATAGTCTCAAGCTTGCCAGTATCGGTATATGGCCTAGATAGTATGTTATACTGAATCCAAAAATATAAGAGCWCTCCTCAAGGCCTGAAAAAGGCTTAAAACTTCCATGTGAATAAATCATTATTTCTACTCTAAACGTGATGCATATAGACTAATTGATTTGTCTAGCAGAGAGGAACACAACCCAGGTGACCACCTCCATATTCCTGTACTTTAACTATAAGGAGACTACTTACATTGCAATTAGATTTGATGATATGCAAAATAGTCCCTTCACAATGTTCTTCAGCTGTGTTAGCTTCTTTATGGTGCATGCCAAACTGTTGGGGTTGCTTATTTCACGCTCACCAAAAGAACCAAAAAAAAAAGCACTGGCACAGCTTAAATATTCAAAATAAATCATGAGTTTCTGTCATATGGAAACAAAAAACTAATGATACAGTGAAAGGCTACATTTCCATAACTCTTATTTGCATCTACATATTTCCCATTTGAAAGTCAATGGGAGCTGTGTGGCTAAGTGCTTTGTGACTCTGAGAAACACAAAGGCAGCCTGCCTCCTCCTTGGCAGCCACAGCTCTGTCCTCCCGCTGAGGAATCACCTATGTGATTTGCATCTGATTTCCTTGCTAACCTGCAAGAGAACTGGAGCCAAACAGGAGGAGATGCACCAACAGGACCTGAATATTTAGCAGCATGAGAAGGAAGAGTAATTGATTCCCATTTTGGGCATGCTGGTGTAGCTCCTTTTTGCACAGTCAGGAGGGAAATGGAGTTGAGTTAAGCTAATATATTCATCAGCTGTTGGCTTCTCCAGAGGAGTCTTTTAACCCTGTAAATATCCTAGAATCCTATAATCACAAAATGTTTAGGTTGGAAAAAACCTCTAAGACCATCAAGTCTAACTATTAACCTGACACTGCTGAGTCCACCCCTAAACCATGTCCTTAAATGCCACATTCACCCATCTTTTAAATATCTCCAGAGATGRCGGCTCTACCACTTCTCTGGGCAGCCTGTTCCAGTGCTTGACAAATCTTTTGAAAATGAAATTTTTTCTAAAAATTATGATCTAATTCTGCGGAGCTTCAGGTCAACCCTTAACAWATGGAAATCTTTTTTTCCATCTATATCAGGCTGACCAAAAGTATACCTCGATAGTGGGTTGATATTCTCTAATAGTAAATGATTAATAACGTGGCTGCTTGGATGCTTTTCTAATGTGTATAGCTGGCTTGGTGCCACCGGAGTTTTTTCCTCTTTGTAAGGCATGAACAAGGAGATGACCAAATATTCAATGTATATAAAAACTAATGCCAGAATTTGGTTCCACTCTCTGCAATATAATTTCAAGTAGTGTCAAGCTGGTTCTGTGAAGGTGCATACTCAACTTGTTTATTTTTTTTATTCCGTAAAGGAAAATCAGTTTCTAACTGTGCATGCTTTGTCCTGATTTCTTTAGTACCGTTTGATTAAGAAAAAAAGCAAAAGTGTTTAAAGCTTATTTCAGTTCTTTCAAAAGCTCTGTATAGCAAGGGAGAAATACATTAAATTCCTGCTGTTGCAGCGAAGTCTAACCAGTCACAGGCTTTCCCAATCACTTGAGTTCTCTGCCAAGGACCAGACTCCAGTTTTATAGTCTATCTGGTTGCACCAGGAAAAAATAGGAAATTAAGAATTACCAAGATTCGTGCAATGCASAGATAAAATGCAAAAGAATCTGGGTTTAGGCTTCTTTTTTCAAAAATTATGTAATCTCATTGTTCTTGCATGAGTAATGTAAGACATGGACATGGTATACTGGTGGACTTGGTGGTGTGGGGTTAATTGTTGGACTTCATGATCATATAAATCTTTTCCAACCTAAATGACTCCATGATTCTCATTCTCTTTTTGTCAGTACCCCTTCTCAGTCAAATAACAGTCCCAAAGGTTGTTGGGTCCTGCAGTGAAAGTGACCCTCTGAACAATCTAAGATGGGGGGGCTCAAGAAGAGCTCCTCACCTGCAAGAGAGAAGTGTGGAATCTCAGGAGAGGGCTGAAAGTGTGACTCTGGCTGTAGTCTGCTCATTTCTAGACACACCAGGAACTAATTACAAGACACAGCCCCATGGAAAAATATGTGTCTATAAATTTCTATTAAAATCAGCTTTTCTGGTCTTAATGTTGCAGCGGACCTCACAGCATGAAACACAGAAGCCATTGGGTTTGTTAAGGCTGTGGTTTTAATTTCTGTGAAACACAAACATCTGATTGCTTCCTAGGGTGTTCTGAGTGATGAGAAATTAATTTTTGGTAAATGTTTAGCAATCTCAGGAGTTATACAGGGAAAGGAAAACCTTATAATTCATAATGTAGGGCCCCCTGACACAGAAAACTCTTCTGCCATTCTTAATCCATTTGCTAATTCAGCACCATTACAATTTCAAAATCAACAAGGATTTATAAAATAACTTAAGTGACAATCAGGACTGCTATGGACCTTCAGGTTAGCAATTAAGGAACTATTAGCAGTGTGAATTTAGTCCTTTAAGTTGTTTGTGGTTAGTGTTGGTCTGGTTGGGTGTTTTCTGTGTTTTAATTSGGCCAATGTAAAACCAACTAGTGTTTAGCCATGAAAAAGTGAATTTGAGGTTCCTGTTTGAAAATGTAATATAGTGGCTTCGGGTCTTACTGACTGATTAGGCTCAGCTGCTGGAGGGGGCTGGATTATCATGTCACAGGGCTGCCTCTTCTAAGGCTCCTTGTAGGGCCACAAAAGATTAAAAGAAAGCTGAGGAGAGGGCAATTTCACTGCATTTAAACCAGTCTGCTTTATTCATTATTCAAGTGGCTGTGTTGTCCGTGAAATTTTCAAGTAGTGATTTCCTGGGGAAAAAAAAATTGTTCCTTCTAGCTTTTCCATCTTACAGAAGCATTTTAACCTGCTATCCTTATTTCCCTTATTTTAAAGCATAAATACATGCTTCCTGGCATCTTTGAGAGTGAAGTGCACCTTACCTTTAGTACATTTACAAGTGATCAGATTTACCCTTACTGCTTCTACTGTTAAAAGGGTACTTGTCCATGGCAGGGAGGTTGGAAAGAGATGATCTTTAAGAACCTAAACCATTCTGTAATTCTGATTTTATTAATTTTATTTTATCATTGAAGCTTGCTGCTGGTGAACAAGGGATGTTAAACAATCAAGAAAGCTTGCCTTGAGGAGCAGGGGACCTGTCTTCTGGGCCAAGGAGAGATGTTCAGAGCAGCAAGGACAATATAAATTGCAGCCTTGGGTTGGCATAGGTTGGTGGCCTTTATGGCAAGAAATTAATTRTTCAATTAAGTGCTCTTGTCAATGAAGGTCCTGTGCTACACTCAGACCCTGCCATGGGGCAGGGGATTATCCAGCACCAGTGAGAAAGATGTTTGGGTTGTTTCCCTTTTGCATACGTGGGGTTCAAGATTTGTCATTGCATGAACACTGCTCACATAAGGGTTTGGCAGCAAAGGGAGGGCTTTGCCTTTTGGCAGTGTGTTCAGAGCAGCAGAGAATTCATCTTTCTGATTACTGCACCACCAAAATGTCCTCCTGAGGCTCCAGGGAGAGGGTGCACAGTGAACTACAGGCATGTCTACCTCTCACACTCTCTTTGAGCTCTGACAGCTCATCTCACTTCTCCCTGAACCGGCAGCAGGCAGTGAGGAGAGGCTGACTTCCCTCATCACCTTTTTCTTTGATGAATTCCTTTCAGCCTTGAAAGACATCACCTTTGGGTGAAATGACCAGTAAAAGCATGGAATTATATTTCCATGCTCAGCCTTCATTAGAGTCCAGCAGCTCATCTGTGAATTTAATGAAATGAAAGCTGAGCTTAAAATTTATAAGCAAAAAGAAATTGTTGGAGGAAAAGCTAGAGGAATACCATTTATTCAGAAATCCATTACATCCTATAGACTCTGCATAAAGAAAAGGCAAAGGTGGTTTGCTGCTGTGTGGATTTGAGTTCCATGGAGGTGGAGATGCTTGTAGAAGACTTCAGAGGGGAGGCTCCCCATGAGCCCTGATGCCTCTACATCCTCTGTATAGAGGAAAAACTGGGAGAGCAGAAATTGTGAGCACAGCTGGGCACTGGAAACTCAYAGCATTTCCAAAGTGGGTGATCTCTCATCCTGCTCAAAGTCAGCACTGACACACACAGATCACTGCCAAAATCTCAAGGAAAAATGGTGAGATAATGGGAAAGCACAGCCTGAGGTCTGTAAGGACTGCAGACTTTCAGAAAGCTTCCWTTGTGCTGTTGGGCCCACTTCAGAAATAATGCATAGGCACGTGATTAAATGTGTGCAGGAATCCCATGGATCTCTTTAAGACCTTAAAGATGCCCCAACATTGAGAGATTTCCTTTGAAATCAGGATGGCTGTTTCCTTCTTGCCAAATCAGGACTCAGGTACTTTCTTCTATGCAAGTCTGAAGCATCAGGAGCAAATGCCCCCATTTGCATTTTCCTATTGGAAGTCAGACATTTAAGGGAGAATATTTGCTAAGGGAAACCAAAATATTAAATAGTGTTTCATAGACCTGCCTTGATTTATGTAACTCATACATTTTCTGGTTTTGCAAATCTCAGGAGACACATGGTGGTGCTTATACCCTCCCTGTCCTCAGGATGCAGGTCTAATGAGGGAGGTTTTATTTATATCCCACACTTTTCTTTATATATACAACCTGACATAGTAAAAATTATAACTTTGTCTATGGTAATGCTTTATTTGACATTTGACTATGGGAAGCATTTTTTAAAATTCAGAATATTCCTTTCTTTGCACTGATAAGCACAGGGCGTTATCATCAATCTCTTTCGACAGTCCAGGAACCATGTATTTGATGAGTAGCAATATTTACCTTAGGAATGTATGTCTTCAACCCATGGTCTCAACAGAGGTTCTCTCAAGCTCATGACTACAAAATGAATGGGTGAAATATTGCAGATGCTTCTTGTTTTAGTTAATATTTTATTTTTTATTTATTTATACAACAGATGATGTATATAACTTACTAAATGTGGTATATCACTTGTTCTATACTATATTTTGGACACGAATGCAGATAGGCCATTATTCCAGCTGTTTTTGAAGGAGCACAGCCAACTAAAATAACACTACAGGCAAAAATTCTTAAAGCCCAACTGTAAAAATGACCATTTAGACATTTACTTTCTTTGGTATTGAGTGAATTTGGAAAAGAAAGATGAATTAAATAAAAAAACAATTAAAGAACCTTTTTTGTGTTTCATAGTCAACTTATTTTTCAGATTTCCAGAAGTGAGAAACCTGGCTTTCTTATATTCCAGGCAAGGGCTTGCTTAAATAACATCTGTGTATATTTTCATGGGAACTTTTGTTCTTTTTCTATTTGAATAATTTATTAATACTACTAAATATGTCAATAAAGGTTTATTGAAACTGAAACTTTCCATTTAGCACTCCTTTGGAGCAGAGTAGAGCTACACAGAACAGACTGTCTAACAGCATCTCCTCTTTTTTATTTCCCATTTCACAGGGTGCCATGTTACAGGAAATTGGAATGAATTTTGTTATGTATAATTTCTTTCAGTGTAGGCATGTTGTAAGATACAAGCAGAAATATGTTCTTTTCTATCTTATTCCCCAGATCTTGTTTACAAGATGGAAACAAAATATTTAGGTGATGAGTCTATCCGTAATCTTTGAAGGGAGAAAGTAGAAAAGGTATAAAATCTCCCAGCAATTCTGTGGTTTGGGAAAAAACTCAACAATAATCACACACAAACAACACTAAAGCTAAATTCCTTTTAAATCTTTAAAGACATCCTGAGCAACATTTCAGACTACAGCCAGAAATGCTGCAGACCAAATCTTCATTGGGCTTGTCTTCATAAAAGTTGAGATTGAGTACAATTCCCTGAGAAGCTCTGGAGACAAGGSCAAAGCAATTCAACAGCAGCACATACATTTTTAGAAGCTTTTTACAGCCCTAGCCATTCTGACCTCTGCAATGGTCTTGCTGTTGTTTAGGATAGAAGAAGTCTCTTTTTTATTTTTTCCTGCCTCACGTAGTTGTTTACACGGCATGCTGCTTTCCTCTATTCTGAATTGTCTTGTTCAAAAGGATTTCCTTTGCCCTGCAGAAACTGGGGGGCTGTGAAGGAAAAAAACCTTGACAAAACCAAGTGCAGCCACTTTCAKGTCGGTTATGTGGGTACTGTCAGCTCACACAGCGCAGATGGGTTCACACAATTCTTTTGAGAACACAGAAATACTTGCTGCTATTATTTCTCCCAGAGTTTTTCCAGGTCAGGTCCCAACCAATGCCAGTCTCCATGACARACTCCTTTGGAAGACTGCTCTCAACACTGTCCTGTTCTCAACACTTTGTGACCTAATATAGAAAAATGGCACAGGGGTTAAATGACCTGGCAGAGGCTCTACTGGACATCAGTGGCAGAGCACAAAATAAATCCTGCAGCTCAAGGCACAGGCTGCTCAGCACCTTTCTGCTACCTCTGGTGATGGTCACCATAAGGAGCACGATATTCATTTGACTAGCCCAGCTCTTCCTAAAACTTCCAGCTACACATTGTGGTCTGAGACTTGCCACAACCACTCTGCCTTGCTTGACTTATCTTTACCCCTTAAGGATAAACATCTAACAGTAGATGCAAGCGCCTGGAGGCAGGACCCTGCTGTTCTGTGTGGTTAGACTGGAAAGTAGCCTGCATACTTTGGGGTGCTGTAGCTGAGGCTTTGAGAGATGTCTGTGGCAATTAGTCATCCAGATGCCATTGAAAGTCAATGAGAACTGGGTGAAATTCTGAGAATGGGTGAGCAGCCAAATGCTACCATATGGTCATAAGCTTTTCCTCAGTCTAGCACAGTGATCAGTATAAAATGGCAGAGAAGTGAGGCTTCAGACTGTGAATAGCAATTGAGATAAGCATAATAAGTACAAAAGCTAGAGCCTTGCTGCCTTGCTGTAACTGACTTAGCAGGCATTATGACACTAGCAGGCTAATTCACTCCAGAAAGTTGTGAGTTAAGCGTACACTGGAGCACAGGAATTTCCTGCATTATTTTTTTCCTTGCTTTTGTGGCAGTAAAAAGAAAGACCAAGGTGGCCATATAAGAACAGGGATTGCACTTCATCTTCTCTCTTCTTGGGATCAAGAAACAAATCAAAGCAGAATTAGTTTGTCTCAGTCTCTCCTTTTCTCCTTGGATGCATAATTTG